>LPNX010062496.1:0-91792 GCA_001517045.1 Pseudotsuga menziesii | reverse complement strand
ATTCAAAACTTTTAGCATCAGTGCTATTAGGGGAAATTTTGTAAACACCACCTCCAAAGCCAAAACCGCCCCCAAAAGTCACTTTTGGAGGCGGAAGACAACTGCCCCTAAAAGTCAAATTTGATGTAGTGACCCCTTAAAATATATGGCATAGAGTGTTACAAATGCAATAACCATGGGCATATAGAAAAATATTGTAAACTAATGAATCCCACAGAGAAGGCTGCTGCAAAAGAGTTGAAAGATAAAAAAACAGAGAAAGAACTGGAAGAAGAAGAAAGAAGAGGAAAAATCCATGATTTCTTTGTGTGACAGAAAAAGAAAAAGAAAAAAAAAATCTATGGCATATTGATAGTGGGTGTTCAAAGAATATGATAGGAGACCCAAACAAGTTCACAATCCTAAGAAAAGATAATAAGGGAAAAGTCACTTTTGGAGATAATATGTCTTTTAAAATAATTGGAAAAGGTACAACTACTATCAATAACAAGATCAAAGTTGAATTTTTTTTTGTAGTGAAAGACCTAAAGCCTAATATCCTTAGTGTAATTCAAACACGTGATCAAGGGCACATATGTACTTTTGACTTTGAGGAATGTGAAATCAGAAAAAAGGATTCAACAAGACTTGTTGGGATTGTTGTAAGGAATTCAAGTAATGTATACATCCTAGAAAATGAAGAACAATGCTACATGAGTATGATTGATGAAAGTTGGGTGTGGCATAGAAGGACGGGGCACTTAAACTTTGACAATATTATGAAAGTAAGTAAGAAGAAAGTTTCAAGGGATTTTCCAAAGATTGTGAAACTTCTAAATTCAGTTTGTAAACATTGTCAACATGGAAAGAAAACTAAGGAAAGCTTCAAAGCAAAAGAACATACAACCTCACATCCATTGGAAATAGTTCACAATGATATTTGAGGACCAACAAGAACTAAAAGCTTGCAAGGAGAGTACTATTTCATGTTGTTCATAGATGATTATACAAGGATGACGTGGGTTACATTTCTGAAAGAAAAATCATAAGATTTTGATAAGTTTAAAATTTTTAAAGCAAAAGTTGAGAATGAAACAAATTTGAAAATCAAATGTCTAAGATAAGATAATGGAGGTGAATTCACTTCAGATGAATTCAATGAATTTTGTGAAACCCATGGAATTAAAAGACAGTTTTCAGCCCCAAAGAATCCTCAGCAAAATGGCATTGTGGAAAGAAAAAACAAAACAGTCCAAGAAGCTGTTAGAACCATGTTAAACAAAGCAAAACTCCTTGATGTGTATTGGAGGGAAGCAAAATATACAACTGTTTATATACTAAACATAGGACAATATAGAGTTAATAATGACAAAACCCCTTACCAACTATGGTATCGAAGACGTACCTTAGTCATATTTCATAGTGTTTGGTAGAAAATACTACATAAAAATAAATGAAGATGATCTTGGTAGGCTTGATTCTAGAACCGATGAAGGAAAATTTTTCGGATATTCATCCACAAAGAAAGCATATATATGTTACAATCAAAGGATACACAAAATCATAGAAAGTGCATATGTAGGAATGGATGACATAAAACCAAGAAGAATAAAATGTTAAGATGAAGCTGAAGACTTGCATAAGAATGAAGGATTTTATGATGAAGAAGAAGAATAAGAAGAAAAAGTAAAGAAAGAAGAATCACATGAAAATGAGAATGAAGACTCTCCAATATCAGACACAAAGACACCATCTAGGTGGGTTCAAAAGAATCATCGTGAAAGTCAAATAATTGGTGACAAATGTTCAGGAGTTAAAACAAGAAGAACATTATTTTATGATGAAGAACAAGCACTGCTTTCGATAATAGAACCCAAAACATTTAAGTAAGCTTGCTAAGGTGAGGGTTGGATCAATCAATGAATGATGAACTAGATCAAATAGAGAAGAACCAAACTTGGGAACTTGTCTCGAGAACTAAGGACATGAATGTTATTGGAACCAAATGGATTTTTAAAAGCAAGTTCAATGAGCATGGTCATGTGACAAGAAACAAGGCCAAATTAGTATGCAAGGGATATGCTCAAGTAGAAGGTGTTGACTATCAAGAAACTTTTGGACTTGTGGAAATACTTGAAGCCATTAGGATGTTCTTAGCTTTTGCATGCTACGAGAATTTTAAATTGTATCAAATGGATGTAAAATCTGCATTTTTTAATGGAGAAATTCAAGAAGAAGTCTATATTGAACAAATTGAAGGTTTCCTCTTGTCAGAAAACTAAGGCTATGTTTGCAAACTAAAAAATTCATTTTATGGTCTCAAGCAAGCCACAAGAGAATGGTTTTCAAGGATATATAACTACTTGAAGCAACAAGGATATAAAAGAGGAGACACTGATAGTAATCTCTACATAAAGACCGAAGATAAGAATATGATCATTGTTGTTGTTTATGTGGATGATATCATATTTGGAAGCAATCTACAAATACTGAGTGTAAACTTTGCTTCTAAAATGAAGAAGAAATTTTAAATGTGAATGTTGTGTGAATTAACATTCTTCTTGGGATTACAAGTTTATCAATCAAACAAAGGAATCCTCATTTCTCAAACCAAGTACATCAAATACATGCTTAAGAAGTTTAAGATGGAAGACTCCTAGCCTGTTAGTACTCCTATGGTCACTAGTTGTAAATTGAGCAAGGATGATGAATATTTAGAAGTAGATCATACTATGTATAGATCAATGATTGGTGATTTATTATATGTAACAACTACAAGACTAGATGTAATGCAGGATGTAGGTTTGGTTTCCATATTCCAATCAGCCCTGAAAGAAACACATGTGGCTACAATAAAAATAATTCTTATATATCTAAAAGGTATTGTGGATTATGGATTATGGTATCCAAAAAGAAATAAATTCACTCTAAGGGAATTCACTGATGCATATTGGGCATGAAGTATTGATGACAAAAAAATCTCTATTGGAGCAACACTCTACTTAGGATATTGCTTGGTGTCATAGCTAAGAAAAAACTAGCCTTCCATTTCATTGCCTACAGCATAAGCCAAGTATATTGCCGATGCATCATGTTGTGCACAAGTTATTTGGATGAAACAAACATTGGAATATTTACTTGTAAAATATGAGGACCCTATTGTTATACACCGTGACAATACAAGTGCTATAAACATATCCAAAAATCCTGTTATGCAATCTAAGAAGAAACATATTCCAATCAAATATCATTTTTTAAGAGAGAAAGTATCTCAAAAAGTGGTCAAATTGGAGTATGTTGATACGAAGGAACAAATTGCAAACATTTTCACTAAGTCGTTACCTGGAGAATCATTTTCATATCTTAAAAAAAAATTGGGGGTTATCCCTCATCATTAAAAAAAATAACTAAAAGGATGAAAACCCTGTCACAAGAAGAGGAGAAATGTTGACAGGGGGAGTGATTTTAAAAATCTATGGTCCATAAGTAAATAATTTCGAGTGGTTTTGATCTGCTCAAAGGAGGATTGATGTTGCTGATATGAAACGATAATACTTATGATTTCGGTTGGTGTGTGTTAAGTTTATTTTGTTAAAAATTATGGTCTCTGGAAGTAAGATTTACATCTTCAGATCGTTAAAAAAGAATAGGAGAACGAGATCAATGTTCAAATATAACTGCAAGTATACTCTGTTGTGTTTATTATACATGACTACAAACTATAATATTCTGAAGAAATATATAAAAATGGAGCAACGTTACAGGCGGAGTTTTTTTCTTGAAAATTTGTTATTGTTGTCAAAGGGGGAGAAAAATTGCCTAAAGGAGAAAATGTTGCCATGTTGGTCGCTATGGGCAGACTCGGGTTTACTGTAATGTACCAACAACACCCCTAGCTCACTGGCCCTTTCAGCGATAGACTGCGAAGCGGCCTGAAGTCTCACTCGAAGTGATTCTAATGGGTTGGCCAAAGACTCAAGTGTCTTCAACCAGGTTCTATTGCATCCTATGGGCGTCTCGCGGATCTTCTTAACCCGCGAGGTCTCTTTCTGCGATGCGCAGCTTCCTCTAACTCGCGATGACTCTAGCCCCTATCGCGTCGCCGCGCCCTGGCCAACACGTAACTCTCTCCTACGCTCGATCCTCAACCTAATGTACCATGCACCACAACTCCTATAAGGGTGCGATATCGCCTTCCTGCGATATCCTACCGTTGCGGCTCAACGTAGCTAGCGTTACTTGTGTTCGACTTACGGGACTCAACATACAAGGCTGCTTTATACTACGACTCTTAATTGTCTTGAGTGAAACATAGAAAAACTCTTCTACAAAATACTTAAAGACTTCAACATGCATTTATCCTTCTATAATGCTGTGAACTGAATAACACATACATACATTTAACTGTAAGCAAAGTTCATGTAATGAGTGACAGATACAACAAGTAAATACAATCACATGAATCAAATACATAACACTCTGATTTTACGTGGTTCACTTCCAGGGTAGAAGCTAGGTCCACAGAACTGTGTTTTATTATATCTTGAGAGAGTACACAGTTCTGCTGCACTGCATATGCAGCTAGAGATCTTCTGGGTAACTCTGCACTCACTGCCTAGAGCCCTTCTCTCCTAGATCTCTTCTCTTTCTCTATATTGCCTTCTTACAATATTCTCTCTCTCTCTCTCTCTCTCTCTCTCTCTCTCTCTCTCTCTCTGTCTCTCAATCCCTGCGGATTGTTCATACAAGCTCTATGAGCAAGTTGCTAGTTACAGTAGGATACTACAGACTGAATACAGAACCAGAGCTCAACTCTATTACAATACAAGGTAACTGTGAGCTAATAGACTCAATGGATAACTAGCTAACCTTTTACAATACAAAATACATCCCTTTATAGGTGGCCCGAAGGTCTCGCCATTACAACACCATGGGCCTGTCCCAACAGTAACCCAAAAACCCTAAATAGTGACAGTCAGCATATATGTACTTGGGGTAGCCGCTTTTCGTCACACCACAGCTCTCTACAGTATTCCATGCTTCCCGGCGCTGACCATGGGTAATGTACACCGCTTCCCTTTCTGTCCTTCACCTTCAATACCTTGGCCTCGTTGCTCCTTTTCCTTTATGAGGGTAGCTGAGCCCTCCTATATTCCACCGCTGCCTTCAATGCAGTGGGTGAGCTCTCTCTTCTCGGCCGCTCAGGTACTGTCGTCTTCTTTGACTTCTTTTCCTTGATAGTCATAGTTTCCGGCTCTCCTCTGCAGCTAGAAACATGCTACGGCGTTGTATCTTTACCTTATCTCTTAATCTTTGCCAGACTGTCTATCCACCAAAATGGAAGCTTTTCCTGTAGCTGCGGGACTTTACTCCAACAGTCCCCTAATACTTACTTGTGGCTCGTCCTCGAGCCACTACCAGCGGGCTTCTCCTGCTGTAGCTTCTCCTTGGCTTCCTGCGAAGTCTGCTTAAATTTGTCGCGAAGTCCTGCGACTTCGTTCTCCACAGGTTCTGTAACTTAGTTTGTTGGGCCCAGAGGTTCTGTAACTTAGTTCATTGGGCTCTCTTATCTTTCCTTCCCTCATTGTCATGCTCTCGCTCTCGTCACTTGTGAGACCTGAATGATCTTAAGCTTTTGAGAAGCCTTCCACATATATCCTTTCCTCTTTATCTGCGTTAGAACTTTTATCACAAGGAGAATCTGTATCCTCTAGCCTTCTCAAATATTTCATTCAGTCTGGATCCTTTCGTACCAACTATATAGGCCTTGAATTCCATTCCGAGAACCTTCATTCATTTCCTTTTTCCTTTTGTTTTTCTACGTCTCAGATGACTGTTTCTTGGTCCTTTTTTCTTTCCGTGAGATCTTCTGGGAAACTCCACACGCACAACCATCTGAGTTGGTCTTCTCTTTCTGTTTCTCACTTTGACTTTCCTCCTTTTCCTTTTTTGCTGTTCGAGGCTAGACTCGTCTACTGTCTGAGCTTGACTCCTCATCCTTGGCAGCTGTCTGACTTGTGATGAACCTGGTTTCATACTCTTGGGTGGTGTCGCCATAGCGGACACAAGGCCTCCACGCTCGAACCTTTCCAAAATCGCTTCTATAGGTTCCTCCTCGGACAGAACCCACTCGGTGGAATAATTTGGATTGGCAATGGCTGTGAAATAGGGAAATCACAGCACTCTGTAATGAAATTAGCTCTGCACAGGGAACACTTAACACTTTACTCTATAGCTCTCGGCTCTTGCAAAAGTAACCGTCTTGAATGAATGAGCTTTGCTTTTATACTGAAGGCTATAATCCCAGACGCAACGGTCATCTAGGCTGAACCCGTTGGTGGTACTAATGCATGGAAGGGACCACACCCATCATTTCGATCCTCATTAAATGCTGAAATCCGATCAAATTTCCCTCGAACCCTATGTGTGCAGGCACCGGTCTCGTCAAAGATTTTCCAAATCTGGAAAATTTAATATGCTGCTGCCAAATCTATGGTAAGGTATACCGGTCATTTCTTCATTAACTGCCTGTCAGAAGGAGACTTGACTGGCCCTCTGTCGTCTTTCAAACTGGATACGTGGCATGGAGAATCATCGCATTGCTGCGATGCAACACCGCATCACCTGCTCAAAACAAACTTTAAACAGTTTTTTTTTTCACAAAATGAACTGTCCTTATGCGATTCCTTATACTTAGAATACCTGCCGGTGTAGACTAATTCCCGGTGCGATGCCTCCTTTCAACTACACTGGACATCTGCACCCTTCTAACTGTCTGAGTTAACACTAGGGTATGGAGTGGCTAGAACTGTAAAGCTTAAGCCTTCATCTTTGCCAGACTGTCTATCCGCCAAAATGGCAGCTTTTCCTGTAGCTGCGGGACTCTACTCCAACATGCCATCAATGCCAAAGGGGGATATTGTTGATTAAATTGGCATTGTTTTCAACATAAAATAATAAGGCAACATCGATGAAATAGTCCAAAAAGATTGATCCAAAATAACATAGTTGGCTAAGCGGAGTCGGAAGCATTATAACGCTAAGTTTCTATGAAGTCAAGATTTGGATGGCCTAGATCATAAGAGAGAGAAAGATCAATGGTGTAGAATAGTTTTCACAATTTCAAGGTGCAATCTTGTTAAAACTGCGAGAAGACTATTGCGGAAGTCATTTTTGAGAATTTATGAAAAGCAATTCTATAATCTACAACCTGCAATCTACAACCTGCAACTCGCAATCCACAACCTAAACTATGGAAAGAACATTGCGACCACATAATTATGGAAATCGTATTTTGAAATTTATGAAAAGAAAACCCGCAATCCACAATCTACAATTGCGGATGAAGTTTTGCAGAAGACAAATTGTGTAAGTAGTTTCAAAAAATTTAAAAGGCATCCCTGCAACCCGTAACTCATAATTGCGGAAGGAGTTTGCAGAAAAATAAATGCAGAAAGGTTGTTGTGGAAAGGTAATTGCGGAAGCGAAAAGACAGGTTTTCGAAAGATAGTTGCAGAAAAGCAATTACAAAAATATTTCTGTTGCAGAAAGGACGTTGCGAAAAGGAAATTGCGAAAGGATTTTTGTTCGACGCTCCTAAATCGTGGGAGAAATTTATGAAGAGTCGCGATGAAGATACGTGACTGTTAGATGAAGAATATTAATTCTTAAGCAGACTTTATTAATCATAAATAGAGTTATGATTAATAAGAAGGGGCGTGACTGTATTATTTAAAGAAAAAGAAGAATTAATTGGGCATAGTTAAAAGAAATAGGGCGTGACTGATAGATTAAAATAAAGTAAATGAAGAGGAACATTTTATGAAGGGATGCGTTTGATGCTAAAGAGACATGAATATTGGATGAATATTGTTACTAATAAAAGATATAAAAGTAGATTTATGAATTGGAAGTTAGGTGTCTTTGTCATCTAGATCCATGTAAACAAAGACCAAGGAAGTGATGAGAAACCAGTGACATAATTGAAGACATAAGAATATCTAGAAATAGCATACAAACATATTAGGGTGGCAAGGTGGTGCTAGAGAATGCTATATCCCTGCAAGGGGGTTGTAGCCTCCTTCTAGTAGAAACTCATAAATAAGGGTATCGTAGCATCCTTTCACTTGTAGATGACAAAACAGGGGGTTGTAACCTCCTTCCAGTAGTGGTTGTTAAATAGGGTGTTGTAGCATCCTTGTCTGTTGGAGCAGGCATAAACCAGGGTGTTGTAGCATCATTGTCTATAGCAATAGGAAAAAAATATTTGTAAATATAATTTTGCAGTAATAGGAAGTATTGGTGGTTTTCCCAATTAGGATTCCACGATAAATTTGTGTTTTTTGTATCTTGTTGATTCTGTTTATTATTTATTATTTTAAAATTGGTAAAAATTGTTAGAAAAGGGTAACAATACTTATTCACCCCCCCTCTCATTATTGTCCAATTTTCTAACATGTTATAGGTTGTATTGTAGAAATATGGGCATAGTTTTCTATGTAAGACATTGAGCCTATTGTCTGGTTATATCTTTGGCACAGTTTCCAATAAATGGTTACACACTTACTGCAAAAGTATTATATACTTTAAGCTCTACTCTACTTGTTATTGTACTCTCGTTTTTTTTTAAGAATCCCAATAAGAATACTCTCTTGACAAGTGTTTCCTAGAAGGGATTTTTCCAAGGTCATTGACCAAATTTGTTGTGTCTAATTTTTTATAACAGGTTGTTGTTTACCTTGTTTTCCACTACTAAAGGTGGTTAATTAACAGTATATCATTCGATAATACATTTGTATTTAATTCTTGAGAAAATTACATGGGGGTTTCTTACTATTGTAGTTTAATATAATTGGTTTACTAAGTGTTTAATGAAATATGTGAGTGAACTTATGCACAACTTTCAAGATTTTTAACACAATTTAGAAAATTGCCGACACTTAGTACTAGTTCATTACATTGGTTAGAAAATGATTCATTTGGTTCATTTGAATATCATTATCTCATTATCTTAATAGTGTTTGTTTTAGTATTTTGGCAGCCCCAAAGGGATAGCAATTTTTCCTAAGGATCAAGGGCTCTCTCCTCTCTTACTTATCTCTCATTTCAATCCAAAAAAACCTTAAATATTTTGTCTTTTGTTACATGATTAACAAGAACTTAATATCATTCAATATATCTTATTGAAATATATATTACAATTGATTTAAATAAGAGAATTGCAAATATAACACTTCTACGTTATTTGTATTTTCATTTGTAAATAATTAATTTTGTGTTTTTATCATATTTTATCTCACTACACACGTGTTTGACACTGAGAAAATATTTTGATACATACCCTTACTTCACGTTAGATTTGCATTATTAACCATTTTTGTCATTACTAGCTTCTAGCCTAACAAATTTTTTAGGACACGCTCACTTTTCGAGGAATACCCATTTGCATATATTGAACATAATAAAATTAGTCTAAGGGATTCTAGGACCAGCCACCATCAAACCCCGTGGCGGGGAAACTAAACAAACCCTTAACGTCACTTCTTTCACGCTTCTACATTCTTATTTGTAAGCTTGATTTTTGGCCATAAGGACCAACAATAGGTGCTTCTAAGGGCTATCAATTATGGTGTTGGTATCAAATCCACGCTACCCCACTCATCGTGTCATATTTCATGCATGATTTTTCTTTTTTCTTTTTTTTAAGCTTAACATAGTTAGTTTTTGTAACTGGTTTAAGCAGTGATTAGATACATTTTGATTATAGTGGGAAGTAATTTGTGTGCATGCTAATATTTAATTCTTTATCCTTTATGAAATTTGTAAGTCATTCACTTAATTCCAATTAAAATCAATTCTAAACATTCTAACTAATTTCATGATTAATTAAAATCAACCTTTCTAATAGATGAAACTCCAGCATCTAACGTCCATAGATTTTTCACTTGTGGTAAAATTCTACAGTGAAGGGGTATCAACTAGGTATTGACTATTGGGACCCGTTAAGATAAACCCTCAATTAGTGTCATCATTGGACATACCCCATGATTCCAATCTAGTCCCTTATTCATGTGGAACCACACTTGGAAATCCAGACTTGTTTCCATGTACCTTGAGTATAATGGAAACCATCTTTCCCTTAACAAATTTAACTTGTAACAAATAGTCAATCGCTGGAAGTTGAATCAAGCAGGTTCAAAATTCAATGCACTTACATTTAACAAGCAAATTCCATCCCCACCTTGGTGAGTTTACAAATTGTCTTTGCTTCCACTCTCTAGTAAGTTAGATAGCATTGACTTTTTGTTGGTGAAAGTAGTCTTTTAGCATAGCTTGTAAAATTTTTGTGACTCCATTGTTGTATCCTTTTAATGCATTGTTAATAGGTTAAAAAAAATTTCCTTCAATGTAACCATCTCAGTCACCTTCATATGTCAACGTGACACCTCATTCAATTCCCTTTGGACCTAGGAAAGTAAACTAAAATCCCAAAATGAAAGTTAAATCCCCAAAAGAGACTTTATAAACTAGGTATCACTTAATCCTTTGATGAGTGAGACCTCTTTCAATCATAATCCTTAGATATGCATAACACAAGTTACACAAAATCATTTAAAATGTCTCACCCAATATTCAGATTAGTTTTCATCTCCTTCCACTTCTTGTTTGATAAAAAGAAAGACAAAGTGACACAATTCTCTACGTGGTTGACGAGTACTGAACCCAAAACGCAGCTCCAAACTCCCATACTTAGCCATAGAATAAAAACCAAGGTCCCTCATTCTAGACACATATCCTTTCCACTTGTTCATTAGCATCACTCTACTGAATTTTCCCAAGAGATTGAAGTAGACCTCTTCTCACTTCATTCTCACCTTTTGTTGGAGATTCCAACTTGTGATGTGACTAGAGAACTAGAAGGAAATGAGGAGAACCAATAGACCCTACCTCAGATAGATGTGGAGGCCTCCTATTCTACTATTATCAAGGTTCCTTTGGTTCCTATACTCTCATTACACATTTTTAATAGGAAAATTCTTTATTCTTTCAGTTTGTGTGCTTGTTGGTTGAATTGGAATTGAAGAAAATAAAATATTTGTATTTTCTTTATAGGCTACATTTGTAGTTTAATTTCTCAGTTGATACTTGGTTTTGTTTTCAACTTTGAAACTATGCTAGAGTTCACAATCCTCTAGCATGTTTTGTTTAGCACGTGTGTGTACGAAAGTATACGCCATAAAATTCAGTGATTCCACTAGGGAATATCTCTATTTTTTTCTAGTTGTGTGTCCTTATTTTTCCAGTATTTTGTTTGGATTACACTTATTTTTCAGATTTTAAATTCTAATTAACCTTGTTAGAGTAGTATTTTGAGAGAAATCCTAGCCCAATACTTTCGGTGTTAAGCCAGGTCAAGTTATTTCTCTTCTTTTTTGGAAATTTTTCTCATAGGTCACACCAATTTGGCCCTTTTGAGCAAACCAAGTTGCACTTATTCTTTTTATTTGTGCCAACCTAACCTAGACTTCATATATAACATTTAGTTTTATACTTTGACTGACATAGGTCATAATTTTTCCTTCGGAATCTACGACCCATTCCAAAAATACATTTTCATACTTTTGTTTGTCTATTTTTCTCTTTTCCTGTGTTGATCAGAAACGTTTTGTCACTAAGAGTTTGTTTTCGTTCTTTGTTAGTTTTTTTTATAGCCTCTTTTTCTTTTCTATAGTAGTTATTTCTTAGGTGAATAAATTTCATTTCAAAGTTTGAGTATTTTCCCCCTCTTTGAACTTGTTGTCATGGTCATTTTGTTTGTTTCATTTACTTTCATTTTTAGTGAGGATTGATGAACTAATATTACTAGATAATTAATTGATTTGTTTTCTTAAAACATTGTTTGATTAAAATCCTCCCTTCTGATATTTGAAAATAGATTATTTAGTTATAGAAAAATTTCCTTGAGAAGTATTGCTTGATTTGCTTTAGATAGTTTGTTTCAAGAAAAAAATTCCCGCAAAAGAAAATGAGTATTGAAATCACTTTGTCTAGTTTTAAATCAATTTTTATTTTACAACTCTTAGTTATAGTACACACCACACATGCACAAGAGTACACTCCCTAATTCAAACCATCACTTGGTTCATGCTACAAGTGAAGCCTTAAAATAAACCATAACTTAACACACATTTGTTAATGTTTGAGCAAAATTAGAGATGCTTGAACTTTATAACTTTATCAATCAATTTCAGCACATCTGAATATGATAAATAAATCAGCCACATAAATCATTCAACCCTAAGAGATAAGATATATCATGGAAAAACCATCCAAACACGGAGGATTAAAAACTCAACAATTCTTTGAGTAAGATAGATAGATTTGAAGAAAATGGTTTACAACACACTAGTAGATTGGTTTATAAGAGATATCACCTCAGCAATATAGAAGAGAGATCCAATACAATACTATAATCAACTGTGATGAACTTTCCAAGTACCCAACACTTTAATAAGAATCCAAAACACCTAGCATGAATTATGTAGTGAATGGAAGGCTCAAGTAAACTACTATGATCATCTTCATAGTGTTGATGTATTTGTAATTTTGGAATGTATTCACTTGTATATCTTATGTATTGTACCCCGATGTTTATTCCGGGAAGTATCTATCATGTAATTGAGTCATGTCATGCCCCGATGTTCCAATCGGGAGATTCAATTATGTAAACAAGTCATGTAAAGTCATTAAGGTTAACCCTCCATTGTAAGTTGGGGAAATAGTCCCCATAAATGTGTCAAGGTTAACTCTCCTGGTTGATCGGAGAGAAAATTCCCCACAGTTGTGGGGCGCTAGGGTTATTAGAATCTCCTAGAGATGTCGGCCCTAGTAAGTAATTGATAAGTGGGGCCGACATGTTAAAGTGGACATTAAGTGAACGAAAGAATATAAATAGAGAGTGAGCCTCTCTATTTATTACACACACACTCATTCACTGGGGTGCATGAGTGAGAGAGGTGAAGCTAGGGATTCTTACTTTTTGGGTCTCTCTCCACAATCCATCAGCAAAAGTATGCAAGGCCGATTCTCCATTGAAGGGCGCATCTTTCTGTCAAAGCAGAATTCGATTCCGGGCATTTTCAGTTTTTGGTGCGGGAAATTAGGGATTTTTACATAAGAGGAATTTTTGAGTGAGCCCGGCATAGGATTTCTCTCCTCATCAAAATCAAATTTTAGAGACTTGGGTTGAGATTTTTGGTTGGGTATAACTCTGAGAAAGTGAAACCCTAGTTTGACCCTGGGCTGGAAAAACCCTAAATACTAAAACTGATAAGTTTTGGTAAATTCGCTATATCTCGGTATTGCAGAATTATCAGGGGCTGAAACTTTCACAGGTCAAAGATAAAATCATTATGTACATAGATTCAAAGTTTCATCCTAGATTCGCTATATTATAGGAGATATGATTCCTCCAATTTAAGGTTCTAGCCTCTTCTAGGATTCAACCCTAAATAGGACACCTGGGGAGAATCGCTATATCTCGGGATATAGAGGTCCAAATGAAATTTTGAAAAATTTTCTAGAAAGGTCATGGACTTTAATTTTTGTGGTAGAAGTTTCATACATCGAATATGAAACAATGACACGGGTCAGTCCATACAACTTCTCTATGATCAACAGTCCTGAAATAGGTCACCTTGGGAAAATGATCATAAGTCCCAATTGGTGAAACCAATTCATATGAAACATATAGTGTTGGAATAGGGATAGGCGAGGCTACCTTAGTATGAAGTTTCAGACACAGAGGAGAAATAATTGCGGAGATATCGTAGAAATAGTATCAGGAATTTCTGCAGAAGAAATTGGTAAACTAGGGCTTCTTATTCCAGGAGCTTCCCTCCACTGTTTTCAGAAAAGGAGTACATTGGACAACTCACCTTGAAGAGGTATATATTTCTATCCAATTAGATCTGAAAGATTCCAATTTTTGAAAATTAGGGTTTCTCTGACAAACCCTAGATCAACCAGCTTCAGAACCAGGACGGACACCTCAAATTGGTAAGATCTAATCTTTTGCTATTTTTGAGGTTCTCATTTCAAAGTGATCTATCACATCAGCTTGATGATAAGCTTAGTGAAGTTGAAAACTTCCAAGCATGGAAGTATATTATCTCTCTGAAGAAAATGAATTGGACACTTGCATAAGTAGAGATGTTCCAGTTCCAGAGGGAGATGAAGCTAAAGCCTTACTCAAGAAGAACTTGGTTAAGGCCAAGAAGATCATTGTTGATTCAATAGAATATCACATTATACCACAAGTGTCTTCCCTAAAGACACATAAAGTTATGTTTGATTCCTTAACCAAGATATTTGAAGGGAAGAACATAAATCAGAATATGACTTTGAGAAAATAGTTGAAGAATGTGAAGATCCAGAATGCAGAGACCATACAGTCATACTTTACGAGGGTCTCTCAAATCAAATAACAGCTTGAAGTGGTAGAAGAAGAAGTGGAGAATGCAGAAGTTATGATAACCACCTTGAATGACCTCCCAAGATCATGGGATTCATTCATTCGAGGAATGTGTTCCAGAAGGAAGTGATTATTTTTAGTAGACTCTGGGAAGAGCACACATAAAAAGAAGCTCGACTAATAATAAGAGAAAAGAAGATGGGAGCAACTGAAGATCAAGATTTCACGATTCAAAGTATATATCTCAAGCGATGAGGAATATGAAGAACTCAATTCTTGAAGAGCCTCTTATCCATCTTGAGCATTTGGATAAGAAATGATGCTGTTATGAATAAACAAGATGATGAATCTGAAAGAAGGAGTCTACCCACTAAACAAATAAAGATAAGTATTTAATTGTCATTTCATGATATTGTTTTTGTTATGCATTTGTTTATATTCAGTTGATGTATTATGCATGATAGAATGTTTGCATTAATGACAGTATACTACTAATATGCATGTGATGGGTAAGTAGCTCATGGTGCTATACAACTCTCCATTGCTACTTATCTAGAATGAAACCTCTTTGTTGACATATTGGATTAGTGCACAATCTCAATGTTGTCCTGGTAGAGATGGAAGGCATCTAGAAAGTTTCCGTGAGATATGGATGAATGTTGTATTGGCTAAATAGTCGCATGATTATATCTTGATGTAAAAGAATTTTTCATTATGAATATACCTTATGAAATTTTTCTAACCATACAACTAATGAAGTTGACTTGTAGGAAAGATCGCGTAAAATCTTCTACAAGCAAAGAAGGATGAGACTTGTTCCGAAGAACAAGTGACAACAATTCAAGATGAAGAATAATATGATGAATGCAGTGGCATCATTGATGCAAAACCTTCCAACTATGAAGAAGTAACCAAAAAGAAAGGGAATACCAGTTCAAGAAGAATGATGTCTAGGATGCAGTATCGATATGTGAAGGGAAGTTTGTAGTTCCATCATGCAGTAGATGGAAACATCGTGGGATACAAGGAAAGATTCGTAGCATGAGGCTTATCACGAAAAAAAGTCATAGACTATGAAGAGACATTTGCATCCAGTGGGAGTTGAGACACATGATAGACAAAATCATGTCTGCAAATGAAAGAAGGCCTTTTATTAGCTTAGAAGACACCCATGGGATAACACCTTGAGCGAGTTCCTGACCGAAAATAAGAACTCATTAAAGTTACAAGAAGGAGACTTGCTATTGAGTTCGCGATAAAGGACTTGGATATGATGCACTATTTTCTAGGCATAGAGGTGTGGTAGAATCTCCCTAGGACAACGGAAGTATGCAGTAGAGATCCTTAAGAGGTTCAGGATGATGGGCTGCAAGGCCATGACCACACCTATGGCATCGAACCTGAAGCTATTAAGTGCTGCGTCATCAGAGTTGGTTGATGCCACAATGTATCATCAGATTATTTGTTCCTTGATGTACCTGATGAATACAATACCAGATATTTGATTTGCTATGAACACATTGAGACATGTTCACCTGATGATTACAAAGCATGAATTGAGGTACCTGAAGGGTACATATGATTATGGGCTCAAGTATGAGGCAAATTAGAAGATTAACTTGGAAGGTTATGTTGATTCAGATTGGGCAAGAAGTGCCATCGATAGGAAGAGCACTTCAAGGTGCTGCTTCAGTATGGGATCAGGTGTGATCTCTTGGTTTAGTAGGAATACGTCCTGTGTGGCACTGAGTAGAGCTAAAGCATAGTATGTTGCAACTTGTTCAGCTAGTTGTGAGGCAGTATGGCTAAGGAAGCTATTGTCTGATTGATTTGATCTCAAGTTGGATGCTACTTGTATATATTGTGACAACCAGAGTTGTGTGAAGTTGTCTGAGAACCCGGTGTTCCATGACAAATCGAAGCATATCGAGATCAAATATCACTATATCAAGCATATGGTGTAGAGGGGAGTAGTGAAACTCCAGTATGTTGCGACGGACGAATGGATAGCTGATGTGTTGACTAAGCCATTAGACAAAATGAAGTTTGAATACTNTGTTCTCTAGATCGAGGTTCCCTCCAAAGGGAAGTGATGAGTCTGTGAGCCATTCTGACATGGTGAGAGGATTGGTTCCTTCCATGGTCAGATGTAAGGGCCGAGCCATTCTTTCATGGTGAGAGGATTGGTTCCTTCCATGGTCATATGTGAGTGTTGAGCCATTCTAATGTGATTGAGGGATGTGTTCCCACATGATCAGATATAAGCGCTGAATGCCATTCTTTGAATGGAGGAACCTAGTCAGTTACCACGAATACTAATCCTAGAGCTGAGAGCCATTCTGACATGGTGAGAAGATTGGTTCCTTCCATGGTCAAATGTAAGGGATGATCCATTCTATCATGGTGAGAGGATTGGTTCCTTCCATGGTCAGATGTGAGTGTTGAGCCATTCTAGGTGACTGTGAGATGTGTTCTCACATGATCAGATATAAGCGATGAATTCCATTCTATGAATGGAGGCACCTGGTCAGTTAACAAGAATTTCAGTCTAGGATTGAACCTCAGCTTAATTGCTGAGATTCCATTCTCTAGGAGAATAGAGGAACCTGGTCAGTTACTAGGAATTTCAGTCTAGGACTGAAGCTCAGCTTAAGTGATGAGATGCCATTCTCTGGGAGAATGGAGGCACCTGGTCAGTTACTAGGAATTTCAGTCTAGGACTGCAGCTCAGCTTAAGTGCTGAGATGCCATTCTCTGGGAGAATGGAGGCACCTGGTCAGTTACCAAGAATTTTAGTCTGGGATTGAAGCTCAGCTTAAGTGTTGAGATGCCATTCTCTGGGAGAATGGAGGCACCTGGTCAGTTACAAGGAATTTTTGTTTGGGATTGAGAGCCATTCTAATGTGAATATGGGATTGGTTCCCACATGAGCAGATGTAAGTGCAGAGCCTTTCCACAGATGATAGTAGGTGTGTCCTATCATGCTGTTGGTTTTGAGTGCCGTGCCTTTTCAGATATGGCAGTAGGTGTGTCCTACCATGCTGGTGATTGTAAGTGTTATGAATTTTCATAGATGATAGTAGGTGTGTCATATCATGCTGGTGAATGTAAGTGCTGGGCGTTTCTGACATGGTTCTTGGATGTGTTCCTCCCATGGTCAGATGTGAGTGCTGGGCGTGCCTTTCTGACATGGTGTTGGATGTGTTCCTCTCATGGTCAGATGTAAGTGATGGGCCGGCCATTCTGACTTAGGGTCAGATATAAGCACCGAGGAAGACCTACATGGAGGCTAGGCCTATAACCAACATGAAAAAGGGATGGCTTTGTAGAACTTCCCATGATGATAAGAATGAAGAGATAGAACCATTTGATTGAGATAGCAAAAGCAGTGATGATGATGATCCAACTTTGATGATGATCCAGTGATGATCCAGCTTTGATGATCTAGATCCAGTGATGATCCAAATCCAGTGATGATCCATACTTGATGAAGATTACTTGATGATGAATATGAATTGAAGATGAAGAGGACTTAATGATGATCCAGATGATACAGAGAAGAAGACTTGTGCTGATAAATTGTGTCGAAATAATAACTTCCTAGTTAAGAGGGAGTGTTCATGTATTTGTAACTTCAGAATGTATTCACTTGTATATCTTATGTATTGTACCTTGATGTTTATTCCAGGAATTATCTATCGTGTAATTGAGTCCATGTCATGCCCCGATGTTCCAATTAGGAGATTCAATCATGTAAACAAGTCATGTAAAGTCATTGAGGTTAACCCTCCATTGTAAGTTGGGGAAATAGTCCCCATAATTGTGTCAAGGTTAACTCTCCTTGTTGATCAGAGGGAAAAATCCCCACAGTTGTGGGGCACTAGGGTTACTAGACTCTCCTAGAGATGTCGGCCCTAGTAAGTAATTGTTAAGTGGGGCCGACATGTTAAAGTGCACATTAAGTGAACAAAAGAATATAAATAGAGAGTGAGCCTCTCTATTTATTACACACACACACACTCATTGGGGTGCATGAGTGAGAGAGGAGAATCTCTCTCAAGTAAGAGAGAGAGAACAGCTGTGGAGATCATCTTTATGTTTTCAGCTTTTACTGCTTCCATTGGTGGTCATTCTATCTTTGAGGAAGTTGCGGGGTTTTCTCCTTTATGGTTTCCCTAAGGAAAATTCTTTGTGTCTCTTGTCTCTTGTATTTATTTTTATGCATGTTATTCTCTCAGATAAGATCCTCAGATCATATTTCTTAAATGATAAAAATATAACACATAGTGTATACAAAAGGAGGATCTTTAGTAGAATTCACTCCATGAAAACATTAGTGACCTTCCTAGAACTAGTGCTAATATGACACTTCTGATTCTTCATCATGCACAAGATATGTGTCCCTCTTCCATAATTAGCTTTAACCGGATGTCAACAGTTTGAACTAAATGTCCAATAACTTGAACGAAATGTCCAATAACTTGAACGAAATGTCCATTAACTGACCTAAATGTGAACTAACTGAACATAATGTGAAATGAATCAACTGAACTCAATCATTAACTTACTACAACAAAAACTTGATTTATCATTGTATTTAGTGCCAGATTTTAGTGTGATTTTTTCTCAATTGTGGTGAAAAACATGGCACTAAACCTGGCACTATTATACAATTTCGTAAAATTCCCTCTATTGCAACTTATTTTTCGTCTTTTTTAACATGCAATTTGCGTCCATTTTTGTGCCCAATTTTTTTC
The DNA here is from genome assembly GCA_001517045.1 of Pseudotsuga menziesii. Taxonomy (NCBI): domain Eukaryota; kingdom Viridiplantae; phylum Streptophyta; class Pinopsida; order Pinales; family Pinaceae; genus Pseudotsuga; species Pseudotsuga menziesii. Next base: position 72,583 of record LPNX010062496.1, on the reverse strand, counting down.
ATTATTTTTTATACCCTTTTTTGCGCCCAATTTTGCATCTTCTATTGCATCTTTTTTTGCATCCTTTGCTACATCCTTGTTTTCACCCATTTTGATGCTCAGTTTTGCATCCAATGTTGTGTCTTACCTTGGTCCTATTTTTTCATCAAGTCTTGCACCCAATTTTGCACCATGTCTTGCATCAAATTATGTGTCCAAATCTGCATCTAGCGTTGCATCTAATTTTGGGCCCAATATTGTGTCTAGTTTTGCATCCAATTTTACTTATAATGTTGCATCCCTGTTTGCATCTTATTTTACGTCTTTTTTTGTATCCATGTTTGTGCCTATTGTTTCATCTTTTTTTACATTGTATTTTTCATCTAGGTTTGCACCTAGTGTTACATCCTAGTTCATGTCTTTTTTTGCATCTATGTTTGAGCCCAATGTTGGACCCATGTTTGTATCTAATATTGCATACATTTTTATGTCCAATGTTTCATCCCATCTTGCATTCAATATTACGTCTAGTTTTACATCCAATGTTTCGTCCCATCTTGCATCTAATATTGTGTCTCGTTTTAATTTTTTGTTTGCGCCAAGTGTTGCTTCCATTTTTGCACCTGGTGTTTGTTCTACCATGAAATTACACTTCTCTATCCGAGTAATGACACCAAATGTGTCATTACAAAAAATGAAATTATGGATTGAAGTGACCCTAAACCTTATAAATGAATGAGATCCTTGATACATACTCACTGCTTCAACATTATCCATTTTTGCACATTAACTTACCTTGCACTCGTGATTTCTCTTGTAACAACTCGTGTGTTACTCGCGGGTCATTCTATGTGCAAACATGTGTTATCTCTAAGAATTTGTATTCCTAACTTCCCTTCAGGAAACTCATGAGTCACTCGCAAATTGCTTCACATAAACCCACTAGTTCCATTAAGAATAGTTTAAAAATAAAAAAGATAATTAACTCAGGGTAGTTGGGCTTAGTTTGGAAACCTCCCCAACTTCCCCAACCATCCTAATCCTCGAATTCCTTCTCTCCAAACAAGTATAAAAATAGGGGAAGGGTGTAGAATCAAAAAATAATTTTTAGAGCAAGGTTATTTTGGAGGATTCTATTGAAGAGAGGAGCAAGGAGGACTCAGGTCTTGGTGTGCAGAACAAGTTTGTCTCAGACAGGGTTTTGTTATGTTTCCTAAACTTCATCAATAAAGAGTGTTTTCCTTCCATCATTGTCTTGAAACATTCTTTTATTGTTATGAGTTATGACCTATATTGTTATTTGTTTTCAAATGCAATTGGTATATGTTCATGTCTCTTTTATATAACAAAAGAAGAAACTGTCAGGAAATATAAATATTTGTTGTAGGTATAGAAGATCAGAAAGCCAAAAGCATTGAAGAGGAAGAGTTAAATCTTGTATCAACCATCCAAAATAAGGTACACATCATATTATCTCTTATTCTCTGTTATATGTATCTAAAACCTAGTTTCTACAAATCACACCTGTAGTACATTGGTGACCCTTTAACCCAAGTCATAAGGTAGATTTTCCTAACAATAGAACTAACGACTCCATTGGGGAGTCTAGTTTTTTTGGGGGTCTCTTAAATTTAGTTTTCTTTCCAGTTTTTGTTCTTTCTATTTATGTTCTTGGGTTGCAACCATTGAATTTTAAACCATTTCTTTTTGGGTCTTTAAGGTTCTCGTTCCTTTTTTTTCTTTTTGAAAAATTTAGGAACCACTTGCAGGTTTCCTATACTCATAGTCGTATTTTCCTAGTGAAATCGTGGGTTTCCTTGAGTATAGTCGTGAGTGAATCACAGTTCTGTCAAAGAACAATCATGTGTTCCTGTGGATGGGTGTACAAATATCTAGGGTTTCCCTTCTATGTTAATTTTTTGATATCCCAACTCCTTTTGGGGTTGTGTCCTTAGTGTTCACTGGCCTGTTATTTTTTGCAAGTCTCTGTTAATTAGTTTTATTTTGTAATCTTTATTTTGAGTAGGTTAAGTTGAATGTATGTGTAAGACTCCTTTTCTGTCTTCCATCTTGGCATATTTGGTTGGAGTATGAGTAGTCTCTGAGTGTTTAACCTCTGTTAGTTCTTTTATCTGCTCATTTTAGTCTTATTTCTTTAGTAGTTATCTTGACCTTTGCTTCTTCCATTTTCTTGGTCTACTTCATTTTTCTTAATCTTGTAGTATAGTACAAGAGGTTTTTGTCCAACTTTGTAGAGATTTCAAAGTTTGTGATTGTGAGATCTAAATGTTTTAGTCTTATTCTTACATGTGTTTATATTTCAGACTTACTTAGGTGCATTAAGTATCATTTGGTATTTTCATTTTTGAAAAATAAAACAAAAACAAAGCGTTTGGATGCATTTATAGTCTTAGATAGGCACATTGTACATTTGTTTTTGAATTTTTTTCAAAACAGAAAAGTAAAAGTCTTTTGTTTTCCAAAGTTCATTAAGTAAATTTCATTGTTTTGAAGAAAAATAAGAGTTTGAATAACGATTGTAATTTTAAATATTTACATCATTCATTTTTTCTTTCAAATGAGTCATAACATCACAAGTTTCATCTCCACTACCCTGAGTAAAAACAAATCCTAAAAAGAATGCTTATTAATTAAATTTAACTAGTAACATTTTCTTTCTAGGAATGACACCAAATAGCTTAGACTAGGGTTTTGGAATAGGTAATATACAATTATCCAAGACCGTTTAAAACTCAAACCTAGTAGCCTTTCATTAAGGAAATACAATCTCATAAAGAAAGACACCGACATGGATAATTTTAAGAACACCCCCGAAATTTATATGTATAATAAATGGGAGAATATCCCGAATATATAGGAAAATTTGAAGCCTATTTTATCAATAATATAATATGTATATATAATATTTTGTCTAATCTTTCTTTCTATTAAAGAATCTTGTAAAATATTTGTGAAACTTTTAGTAAACTGTAAGATATTATAAAATCTTGGAAAATATTGTAAAAACTTGGCAAATGTTTCATCAAATTATAAAATCTTGTAATGGCGTGGTGAAAATTTTGCTAGGATCACTCAGCTTTTGATTATGTATATTACTAAGGTAGTGCAATAGAATAGCATATACCAAAGCTTGAACCTCTCAACTCCTAGACCCCCAATTGAACAAATGAATGAATGGGAAGAGGAGGGGTTTATTTATACATTTCACAAGCAATATTGGGTCACTCACAACTGTAGGTGTTGTTGAAACACAAATACCCTAACTAGAACCAGGGAAAGTGTGGAATCCACTTTTTATCTCATTCCTTATTGGTCCAACAGACATGTGGGGACCCAAATCTTGACATACTGACAAACTGATATTATTGAACACTTTATACTGTGGAGTGATTATGGAACTCAAGAACCATTATTACAATGTGGAGTATTATTGAGACCCACAATCTTAATATAGTGTATGAATTCCCAACTATATTATTTTCCAAATCTCTCATTTTTAAGCTACCCTTTAAGAAAAATATAATATGATTATATGTTTCTAGATACGAATGCCACTTTTTCCTTTCTTTTGTTGATAATCAAAATATTAATTATTCCATTTGATTTATAATGTTTAGAGTTAGTTAGAAACTTGCAATGGTTATTAGAAATAAGAACATACACTAACAAGAATAGAAAGCACATTAATGCATCATCATGCATGTCATTAGAACTACTATGTTAAAGACTAGTTTTTCTCAGATAAACTGAGGACATATTTGTATCAATGCGCTTGAAATTTTTGAAAGCATGCAAAATGTGGTAAAATCGTTTTATCACCCTATTGATTGCAAAAGACTAGACATCAAATAACTTAATATCTACATCTGAGGTCAAGCATGCACTGTACATATTATATACAATCATGATGGAAATGAACTATTATGTTCCAATTAAATCATATATTTATCATAAATAACTAGATCCATTTTTGGATGATGACAACAATTACACATCAAAACAAATCACCAAAAAAAATTTACTTCTGAATGACCCTTACAAAAAACAAAATATCATAAAACAAGTACTGAACCCAACAGATTTAGGTCACAAATAAAATTGATGAACTTTGCAATACGAATAAAAAAATATACCAGTCACAAACTTCTCAATACAAATAAAATAATCTACCTTTGATTTGGACAATTCTACAAGAAGACAACCAAAAACGACCATTCCACTATATCCCCGCCATTATAATAAGTGTGCATTCATTTACATTACAAATATCCCAAACATCAACAATAACAAACATAAAATATGAAGATATACACTCTCATTAACGCCTTATATCCAATAACAATTGTAGAGAAAGATCCTAATAAAAGCACATTTTAAACAACCGGGTCAAATTCAGTTTGAATATAGAAAAGCCTTGTGGCATCTCTCCATAGAGAGAAACATCCACTAACAACATATAAATGTCAGTTGATAGTTTAAACTTGAAAATGAATGAAATAAATCATATATTTTGACCTCTATAACACTTTCACAGAACCAATACTCCTAGAATAGAATAAATCCCTAATAACACCAAATGATCCCTAAAAATCAAGACTTCCCTAGAATTCAACAGGCCTAAAAAAGCATACATGATAAAAATCATGATAATAGGTAAATTTTCAATATAATAATCTATTGTGACTATAGATAAAAAGCTTAAAAATTTTGATAAAAATCATACCATGTTAATTATTGGATGAAAAGCATGATTTGAATTTGTATTCTATGATAAATTGCATGTGCAACATGCCCCTTCAATACTTGAGTTTTCGACAATGGAGATGCTATGCGAAGAATAAAATATCAAGAAAACTAAGAATGAAACATGGAATTGCATCAACCAGAACCTTCACCTTGCAAATGCAAAATCTGATGTGGGTGAACCATGAATCATTGTAGCATTTATATAGAAAAAATAACCTCTGATTTTCCTCCAATACTGGAAATCAAGGGATGAAATAAGGTATCACATGAATTTTACTAAAAATATAGGAAAATGCAACCATATGCCTAAATTACAAGGAATATGGAGGGAGAAATAACCCTTGGCAGCCTCCATTGCTGAAAATTAGGGGCGAAAAAGTGATTTCACTAGTTTTTCTCTAGAAATTGGTGGTGAGAAAATGATTTCACTAGTTTTTATCTAGAAATTGGGGGCGAAAGATAGATTGGAGGGAGAGTTTTCTAGGGAATTTTTTTTTTTTTTCATTTTCCTCATTAATATACGGGAGGCTATTCATTTTGGATTTATTTTTTTCTCATGAAATTGGGCAAATATATTTTAGTTGAAAAAATCCTTTCCATATAAGAAAATAACCCACTAAATTTTTGTAACCCCCTTAATATAACCCATGGGCTATATATATCCCCTAAAATTATCCATGGACACTGAAAATATCCTCTAACATGAGATTCAAGAATGAGGTCATGCGTTACTGAGTTATGGAGATACCCCTCCTATACTCGATTGATCATACACCAGAGTTGTTGCACGTTTGGGGACATACTCAGTACCTCCTTCCAGCCCCATGTGGTGCTTGGTACTATTTGAGTTTTAGGCTTAGATACCCTTCCCATGTGCATTGGCTGGACTAACGATTGTTCCACCAGACTTTCTTTGTGATTTGGGTAGCCTTAGTATCTGTACTTCTAGGTCTCTACATAGGTTATGGTGGAAGGATATTTCAACTATACCTAGGGCAGGATCAAGAAGAAATTCCTTACATACAATTTTGGGAAGTTGTTTGGTGATTCAAGTTCTTGGACCCAAGGTGGTGTATTATGGACCCCGAGTAACTGTTCTTCATCCTTCATTAGTTAGTTATGGGCCCTCATCATCCTAGACTCTCCTTTGGAAGGTACCCTTGTGCTCCTGGTCTAGATACTTAAGATTTTTTTCTAGTGGCGTGTTCTCTATGTTGTTGGTTTCTAGTTGACCTCATACTTTGATTTCTTATTGAGTCAGAAACTATGGCTAGTACCCCTATGGTAACCAATCGGGAGACCCCCATGCTATAGGATTCCCATGCTTTTCCTTTTACTGGGAATGTTTGTGTTCCTTTGATGGCCACTTTGAATATGCCTAGATTCACCCTTGGGCTACCGATTTGGTTGTTTTCCACATTGACGATATTGAATTCTCCTTATGCTTCTCAAGAAAGCACCTCATTTCAAGGGCATCAAAAAAATGTCTCCCCTTCACCAATATCTACCTATCCTCCTCCTTTGACCTCAGGTTGTGAAATTTCTAATACTAGTAACCTGCAATCTAAAAGTAATAAAATAAGGAAGAATATGAATAAGACACAAAAGAAAGGGGGAATTCACCCAACCTCTAGAAGTCATGTTGGGGACACTCACTCAACCTATGCAAGTCATGTTGATATTAACCACCCATCCTATGGAATTCATGCTAAGGGAGCCCATCCAACCTCTGTAGGCCACGTTGAATCCAGTCACCTAGCCTATGGATTTCATGCTAGGGGCACCTATCCAACCTTTGCCAGTCATGTTGGACCTAACCACTCATCCCCTGCAGGACATGCTAGTCGAACCATCCAACCTCTGCAGATCATGTTGGAGCCAACCACCCAGCCCATGGAAGTCATGCTGGGGGCACACACTCAACCTCTAAAATTCATGTTTATCCTAGTCACCCAACCTCTAGAAGTCATGCGAGGGGCAGTCACCTAGCCTCTGCAAGTCACGATAGGGACAAATAGTCAGCCAATGCAAGTCATGTTGAAACCGTTGAGAAAAATAACCACTCGAAACGAAAGCCTAAGTTTCCTTGTAATATTTTTGAGGGAGACCACATTACTCATCAGTGCCCTGCCATTGCAAAGGTAAGAAGAGTATGGTTCCAAATATACCCTATTCTTGAACAACTTGTGATTTATAAAGAACCTATTCAACCTTCGGTTGAACAAGTGGTTGAACTAATGCAATATTTGTTCAATCCCACTCTTCCTTCAAAGAGTGACCTTTATTAAGTGATTGAAACAATGCAATATTTGGTCAATCCCACTCTTCCTTCAGAGAGTGACCTTCACAAAGTGGTTGAATTGATGTCATATTCGATCAATCCTGCTCTTCCTTTGGAGAGTGAATTGTTTGTTAGTCATGTTTTCTTCACTTCATGTTCAAAACATTATTGACAAGGGGACACTAACTTCGCTTTGAATGAACCCCTGCTAAGCCATCTGATTGGTTTATTTAATTGGGATAGACTAGCTAAGCTGTGCCTTCCTTCGGATGCACCTTTTCAAATAAATGTCCAAATTGAACACTACACGATTTCTCGTTGTATTGTAGATGAAGGAGCCTAGGTTAGTATTTTATCTGCACGTGCTTGGAGAGGCATGGAATCTACAAGTGTTATGTCAAATGATAGTCACTTCCTCGCTTTGACAGAAGAGCTAGCCAAGATTTGGTAATTCCTACTCAAACACCTATTACTTTGGGTGGGAAGATCATCTTAGTTGATTTTATGGTAATAGAGGACCCCTTGGACTTCAATATTATCCTCGGGTGTGATTATGTTTATTCTATGAAATCTGTGGTGTCCACACTCTTTGGTGTGATGTATTTTCCTCATAATGAAATCATTGTCACTGTTGATCAGTTGGAATTTGTTGATCCCTCTCCTAACACAATTGTAGACCAGGTCTATCCTTCATTAATTCCCAGTGTTTCAGTAGAAACGACCCCGCCACGGGTGAATTATGTGGCTTCATATCCCTTGTGTCCAATTGCTACTAAGATGAATCCTCTACATTCATGCTTATCTTCTTGGGATTTGATCCCAACAGTTGACCAGGTGATCTATCCAATAGGGTCTTTGGGGCCTCCTCTCCACCCTATTGATCCAACTGAATGTTTAGACCTGCATTTTATCTGGGATGGTCTCATTCCTTCCGATGAAGTCTTTCTATAATAGTTGATACATTCTAAACTTCTTATGGGTGTTGACTCAGTTGTAGTTAAGTCCAACGCTGAATTCCTTGTTGATTCTAATCATTTTGATGATCAATCCTCAAGATCTAACATTGTTGAGTCTTTGGACTCCCCTATTAGAAAAAAAATTCAGTGATCCCAATGAGTTTGATTATGCTTGTATATTTTTTTACTCTTGTGATACTGAGCTTGTTCCAGCAAACTCTATCACTCTTTTTAACTTTAGCTTTCATTTTGAGGTTTATATTACTAATTATAAATCCTTGGTCCTTGGGACTATAGAGTCTTCCTTGGTTAACTCTTCCTTGACTATGCCCCTTGTTGAAGAAAGAAAAGTCACGAATATTTCTACCAAAGTGACTTGTATCAAACCTATTCTTCTGAATATGATATTGATATTGTTGTTTCTTTGAGGCATGGTTCTTAGTTGGATTCACAACTGTTTACTAGCTTCACCTTTGTGTTCAAGTTGTAACTGCATTTTCCTACACCCTGCTTGTCCTTATGAGCCAGCTGATACCAACTTCCACTCTTTTAACTCATTATATAATCCCTCATCTCTTATCTCATCATTGATCAACCTTGTGTTATTATATCATTGCAACTTGACACATCACGCTTGTAACTAGTTATGCATGCCTCTTACACTTGTCTCCTCGCATTTAGAGCATTCTTCCTGGTTTCCTTTGAGCTAGTTAAAATAGTAAGGAGGCCACGATTTGACTTTTTCAGGCTTGTTAAAAATTTACACGAAAGTTATGGAGTTATATTCAAGCCTTGGTCCAACTCCTTAAACATGACTAGATAGTTGAGTTACTTGTTCTTTTAGACTCGTTAAAGGAAACGAAGGATCATCCATAATTGTACAAGTTTAACCCTTTTCCGGACCCTATGGATTGATTAGGAAAAATAAATACTCTATTTTCTTTGGAAACTAGAAGAGTATCTTCAGGTATAGGTTTATCTCTTTTTTGGGCCTGGAGGACTAAACCTACAAAAAATGAACCTCTTTGAGCTTACATTTTGTTTTTTTTGCTTTGGATCTAACCATGAAAAAGATTCTGAACATTTTTTATGTCATTGTCATGCTCATTAAAATGCAGTACAAAGCATCGAGTTTATTGTTGTTAGTCCAATTCTCATAAATAAATGGAACATTCCTAGTGATATTTCCTTCCTTTACACTCGTTAAACTAAGGCTACATGATTTATTTCGAAGGAGAATAATTTTGGTGATAGTTTACCCATTTTTTGGACCTTGCCGACTAAGTAAAAAAAAAAGTATACCTTATCTCTTTGGAAGCTAAGAGATTTCTCCTTTGTATTTTTTATACTTTTTCAGACTCAAGCGACTAAATTTATGAAAAAGCACCCCCTAGGGTCTTCTATGGAGTTTTTAGACTCTCAAAACTATGAAAACATCGACAAACATTCACTATTTTGGGCTCGTAAAATCCACGAATCGTTGTCATATCAAGCACTATTCTATATTTTCTTGAAGCTTGCTAAAAAATGAAGAAAGACTCGAGTTTACTTTCTTGGAATCGTTAAATTTTAAAAAGAAACGAAGGAAGGAAATGCACCTTTTGATTATAAGTTTGTTGGAAGCAAGTCATCCTTTAATAAAGCACTAGTTTGTGTCTCCCGATACACATGTTTTAGTTTTTCACTTCCCAATTCAACTAACACTTTGTGTTACTACTCCTCCACTTGTCCTAAATACATGGGTAATTCGCCAATGTTTCCTACATGGAAGATAGTTCTAGTTGTTCCATTGAAATTTTAAATATTCCTTAGGTCATCTCTATGTCATGCTCACTGTTCAAGGATATTTAACCTCTGTTTATTCATCATGATCCCTATTATTTTCTTATATGAGATCATCCTACACACATCTTCCCTTATCCAATCTACCAGTTACTCGTGTGACTTGTTGAAGGATTCATTTCCTTCCTCTTCACAAATTGGATTCTAAATAGTACCTCATGTAGAAGCATACCTAGAGTTTCAAATATAGTACCTTAGGATACACTACCCATATTTGTGGACTCCTCTGCATTCGTCATCAGTAAAAATTTCTAACTGACATTCTAATGGTATCCTTCCATGTTTGACTTCAATTCATGTATTCACATGGTAGGATTTATACTGGTTTATACATATTTAGACAAAGAACTTGGGCTATAGCTTATATAACCTAAGTTGCACAAGATTGTGCCATTCCTTTTGAAAATGTTTCCAGTTGTTGAAGATCTATTATTGTACTAATGTGGCTATGGTCCACCTTTCTAAAACACATGTGACCTCATTTCCTATACTATATGATGTATATGTATCTTTTAAAGGATCTAGTGTTCCACATTATTGAACATTGCATCCTCAGTGATGATTTTGTAAATGACCTTGATTTTTTTGTTTTAGGTACTTCTCTGCAACCTTTATTCTAAGTCCTCAGAGTTAAAACATTAATGTATTTCGGCCATCGCTACCCTCTGAACTCACACATTAGGGGGCATATGTTATACCATGAAATGGCACTTCTTTGTCTGAGTAATGACACAAAATGTGTCATTAGAAAAAAGGACATTATGGATTGAACTAACCCTAACCTTATAAATGGATGATATCCTTGATACATACTCACTTCTTAAGCATTATCCCTTTTTCCAAATTATCTTACCTTGCACTCGCGGAGTTCTCTTATAACAACTCGCGTGTTACTAATGGGTCACTCTATGTGAAACACACGTGTTATCTCTACGAATTTGTATTTGTGACTTCCCTTTGGGAAACTCGCGAGTCACTCTCAAGTTGCTTCACATAAATCTGTGACTTCCATTAAGAATAGTTTAAAAATACAAATATCCTTGACTGAGGGTAGTTGGGCTCGGTTTGGAAACATCCCCTGTAGAAATAATATATCAATGCTATGATAAATGATGCTAAGAATAATCACATGAAATACATCTTTCTACTAAGAATTCTCACAAGCATACACAGGAAAAATAGAGAGAAGAAAAGAGACTGAATCACATGAATGATGACATTAATATTGGTGTGTATCCTTTCATTGAATAATGATGAATAATAGTTTACATAGTACATCCCTCATAGGAAAATTGAGTTGTATGGAGAACATAAATAGTACATCCCTCATAGGAAAATCGAGTTGTATGGAGACAACTCATAAATCTCAAAAAGGCTAACTTACCAAAATATAGAAAACCCCCATAGGTAGCTAAAGCACTTCCCAAATATATCAAGGACCTCATGAATTGGAAAAGACATGAGTGATTTGTCAAGGATATGGAAAAAACATTCTAATCCTAGAAAATGGAGGAAAATTCATGAAGGATGGGTTGGAAACAAAAGGACCCAGCTTCCTTGTTTGACTAGCTTTACCTTATCCACAGAAAAGCAGGAAAAGCAGAATAAAGCAGAATTTACGGTAAAGTGTTGTATACTAATAATGGATGGTAAAAATGTGGTCAATATCAACCAAGAATTATAAATAACTCATTCCTAGGATATATATGGCATGTATTGACTTTAAGGTGCAAGTGGATTCCAACTAATTAAGCTAGTGGGTGAATAATTAATCAAATAATGATTAATTATTTTATCCTAAGTTATGAGTGGGTTTAATATATTCCAACACCCCCATATAAGTTTGAATTTATGATGGTATTACAAAAAATATGGATGCATGTGGATGCATATAGGGCCCAGCAATAAGGCTATGGTCACCCTTTAACAATTATTATGTCTAGAAAAGTGAGGAAAGAGGAAAAACCACATGGGGAAAATCCTCCCTCAAGATAGGACAAGGCACAAAATTTGAAATATGTCTTCAACATATCTTCATCTTCAATTTAATGAGCTGAATGAACTTCTTTTGGATGAAGGGCTTGCTGAAGAAATCATGAACTCCATGATCATGCGCTAGAGTGTAGAACCTGCAAGAAGGAAGAGGAGAGACTCCTATTATCTCATCAAATGATGAAGTAGGAGAATTATCTGAGTGATTATTGCTGCTTTCAAACTCTGATATGAAAACATAATCTGAAATGGAAAAGATATATGTGCATTCTCCTTTCCAAAGAGTACAAAAATTAAGACAATTTATTTCACACCCAATTCCCTGAATAGCTGCAAAATTGTGATGTGAATCACATGTCAATATTCCAATCTGATGTAGAACCTTTCCATATATGATATGAGACTTATAAAACTTTGATATATCAAAAATATTAGCATATGGAAAAGCAAGGACAAAGTCTTCAATGGCTCCATGAGGATATAGGTCTAGACTAGGAAAATTATGAGCAACTGGGGAAAACTAATAGGTGTAAAAATATGAATGATGGATGGGCATAATATCTGAACCATAAGTGTTTAGAACATATACAAACATGTTTAATATCAGTCCAAATATGAATAAGGTCATGGATAATTAGCCACTGAAAGATAGGAAAGACTTCAAACCATGTAAGATAAATATCACTGCATAAGAGACCAATGAGGAATCAACTGGTGAACTTGGGATTTGTATAGTATTAGGATTATTCATAGGTATGGTATATGGTATGGATGGTGGAATTATATGTGTATCAAACTGAAAATATGATTCTAAATCAGAATCCAAAGGATCACACATAAGCATATCAATAGACTTATGGGAATACAATGGTAATGAATCCTTTGTATGAAAGGAGGAAAGAATGAGATGTTCAAAATATTCAAGGAGGTTCTGAGTATTGATGCCAAGAAAAAATAAGGAGACACTGAAGCACATTATATCAAGTAAGTTATGTTTTATGACACAAATAAGGCTTGATTTCGCTAAGCAAACATCCTGGAAATCACTGGGTTACGCACCATCAATGAGAGAGGTATGCACAAAGTGTGAAGAGTTGGGCACATAGATCTCAAGATATAAGATAGGAGATATAGAGAACAATGAATGGGTGATATGATCATCATCAATATCAATAGCATCTCCATATGTTACTTCTTTTTCATCAATAGTATCACAAGAAGAAAAATCACCTTCAAGAGACATAGAAAAATATGGCTCTTCAATATTTGCTTCTTCATTGAAGGAGGAAGCATTCGAATCAAAGAGGGAAGCAGAAACATGAGCTGTATGAGAAAATTATTCATCATGATCAAATTCATCAGAGAATGTAGAGGCCAATAAATCTTGAGAGAGAGAACAAGAAGAGATGTTTGGTTCACTCTATGCTTCATCTTCTATTTCCTGCAAACCAAAAGGTTTGTCCAAATTATTCCAAAGCTCAAATGGATACTTAGAAGAATCTATGAGATGATGTATATTTGGATACATTACCAAACACATAATTCCATAAGCTTTATCACAATTATTTTCCCAATCAATCTTCTCTTCATAAGACTTAGGTTCGCTCAATGCACCAATGGAGACATCAAAGAGACATTGCCTCTTCAAGTATGCGCTCATCTTTGGATTCCAATAAGCATAGTTGAAAGGATATAGTATAGGAAATTATGAATACATATCGAAGTTTTTGATATGCTCTAGGAGATACTCTCTGCAACATTCAAAACAAACTAGGAGAAAATCTTGTAAGCTAGACAAGCTCTTCTTCAGAGAGGGATAGGAGACTAAATGCGCTCCTCAAATCTGTATAAATTGATCAACCTTTCTACTCTAATACCATGTATAAATAATAGATCAATTCTATGAGAAATTATGCTAAGAAGAAGCACAGGAAATAGATATTTCTACTAAGAATTCTCACAAGCATACATAGGAAATATATAGAGAAGAAAAGAGACTTAATCACATGAATGAATAGATGAATATTGGTGTGTATCCTTTCATTGAATAATGATGAATAATAGTGTACATAAATAGTACATCCCTCATAGGAAAATCAATTTGTATGGAGAAAACTCATCAATCTCAAAAAGGTTGACTTACTGAAATATAGAAAACCCCCATAGGTGGCTAAAGCACTTCCCAAATCTATCAAGGACCTCACGAATCAGAAAAGGTATGAGTGAGTTGTCAAGGAGATGGAAAAAACATGCTAATCCTAGAAAATGCAGGAAAAGTCATGAAGGATGGGTTGGCAACAAAAGGACCTACTTTACTAGTTTGACTAGTTTTACTTTATCCATAGAAAAGTAGGAAAAGAAGAATAAAGCAGAATCTACTGTAAAGTGCTGTATACTAATTATGGATGGTCAAAAAGTGGTCAAGATCAACCCATAATTAGAAATAAATCATTCCTAGGATATAGATGGCATGTATTGAATTTAAGGTGCAAGTGGATGCCATGTAATTAAGCTAGTGGGTGAATAATTAATCAAATAATTATTAATTATTTTATCCTAAGTTATGAGTGGGTTTAATATAATCCAAAATCCCCAACTTCCCCAACCATCCTAAGTATCAAATTCCTTTTCTCCAAACAAGTATAAAAAGAGGGGAAGGGTAGAGGATAGGAAAATAATTTTTGAGAGAAAGGTTATTCTAGAGGATTATATTGAAGAGAGGAGCAAGAAGGACTTGGGTCTTTGTTTCTAGAAGAAGATTATCTCAGAAAGGGTTTTGTAATGTTTCTTGAACTTCATCAATAAAGAGTGTTTTCCTTCCATCGTTCTCTTAATACATGATTTTATTGTTATGAGTTATGACCTATCTTGTTATTTGTTTTCAAATGCAATTTTTATATGTTCATGTCTCTTTTGTATAAGAATAGAAGATACTGTGAGGAAATATAAATCTTTGTTGCAGGTATTGAAGATCAGAAAGCCAAGAGAATTGGAGAGGGAGAGTTAAAGCTTGGATCAACTGTATGGAACAAGGTACATATCCTATTATCTCTTATTCTCTGTTATATGTCTCTAAACCCTAGTTAGCTGCAAGGCACACCTGTAGTACATTGGTGACCAATTACCCCAAGTCATAAGCTATATTTCCCTAACAACAATGTTATGCCTAGTTTTATGTCAATCGACACACCATAGTTTTTGCTCAATTTAATGTCCAATTTTACGTCTAGTTAGGATTCCACTTTTGCATCTACGTTTGTGTCTAGTTTTGGGCCTAGTATTACATATATTTTTGAGTCATTAATTGTGTCTAGTGTTGAGTCTCATTTTGCATCCAATTTTTTGTTTAGTGTGACATCCTTTTGTGTCCACATTTGTGTTTGATGCAACGTCCACTTTTGCATCCACTTTTGTGTTTGGTATGGCGTCCACTTTTACATCATGTTTTGCATTTAGTGTTGCGTCTAATATTTAATCCATCTTGCAGTACTATATTGTTTTACCTTTAGAAATACACTGCAATATCATTAGGGCTTGGAGGAATATCATTAGGGAATGGAGGAATCGAACCATCAAGCTCCTGCTTGTAAGGAAGAGGCTCTTCAATTGATCTAGCACTCTTTAATAATTGGGAAGAGGAGAAATATTAACACATATATTTCATCATTTGTAATTCTAATAAAAAATAATAAGATCCAAAGACAGTCATACTTAAAATCCAATTTACTATTCCAAACACACCAATAAGCACAAAAATCTATCATGGCTAGGCAACAAAATATCCTAAACAATTACTCAGTCTATTAAAGTGATATGTAAAATAACATAAACTTGAGAGTGACAAAGAATAAGGGATGTGTTTAATAAATAGTTTTAGAATCGAATTGAGGTTGTGTGTGTTTCTACATAAATGTTGCTATTAATTAATGATGTGATCTTGTTCATCAATGGGATGGTAAGATAAGGACTCATGCATGGTTACTAAAAGAAGATTCCTACTATGTGCATCATATATGATCGAATGAAGATTTTAACAATGAACACTAAAAAAAGAGGATTTATATTATGTGCATTATGTATAATCTAAAAATTAGTAATATGTCAACATGGAAAAGCATCGTACTAGTTTCCACAATTGATAAGGCCACAAGGATGTAGATGAAGTTGAGGGGTTTCCCATCTTACTAACAATTGTTCCATCAAGAGATTCTGAAGGGGCATTCCATAACTTCATCAAGTTATAAATTATTGTCAACTTATTCTATAATAGAAACCACATGAAACAAGAAGAGTGCACTTAGGATGCCAGATTATCAACATTTACCACTATTAACTCTACCTGTAAAAATTATACTCACAGTGTTATATTGTATTTAGTTTTCACTATCATGTGACCCCATTTTCCTCAGAACTCTATTTTTATCATTAGTTATTTTGCATATATAGTGTTTTAATAATGGTGTAAATTTTTGGAACGATGCACTATCCTACTCATGAAACTCAAACTCATTGCCACCCTTCCATTTCAACATCTCCTATAATTTATGGTTGTGCAGACTTCAACCTTTGTTTCTTTTTAATTTATAAACTACAATCATGACACATATCATCCATCCTAGGATTTAGACTTCAACTTGTTTCTCTTGGTACAAAAATGAAAAAAATAATAGTTCATTCTTTCTATTACCCTCGTTTTCTTTTCTAACCCCCTACCACTTTAATTGTTGTTTGAAGCTATAACTAGCATTATAAAATTCCTAAAACATATGTTGGAATTCTCCCTTATCGTTATTTTTCTATCATTTGACTTGAATTTTTAACATCACCATTAATAATTCTGGGATGTTTGAGTGGTTCCAACCTCATTGAACTTGACATGAATAAAGTATAAATACATCTCCCATTCAGAATTCAGCAAACCTAGAAAATTTCATGATTTCAGTATTTAAATATTGGTAGGATTGGAGCATTTCAAGACAGGATTCTATCATGTATGGAAGTATGGGATTGACATTTAACAAGAGCACTAAGCCCTCTATATACCCCATTGTTGATGTTTTTGACTTTTGAACTCATTTATCATGACCTTAGTAAAAAAATACCCTTCACCGAAGATAAAACAACTGATTAAACATGTTAAGATTTCTTCATCAATTTAATGCTTAGATTATCCAACTTTATCAAAATTGGAGGGTGTTTATTTGACCCCAAATTATGAACATTTACCACTATTAACTTTTCCCATAAAATTTATACTCATAGTGTTATACTGTATCTAGTTTTCACTATCGTGTGACATCATTTTCCTCACGAGTCTATCTTTATCATTAGTTACTTTGGATATATAACGTTTTAATAATGGTGTAAATTTTTGGAATGATCCACTAGCCTACTCATGAAAATCAAAATCATTTCTACCCTTCCCTTTCAACATCTCCTATAATGTATGGTTGTGCATACTTTAACATTTGTTTCATTTTCATTTATAAACTACAAGCATGAAACATCCCATCCATACTAGGCTTTAAACCGCACCTTGCTGCTCTCAATATGGAAATGAAAAAAAAAATTCATTATTGCTATTACGCATGTTTTCTTTTCTATCTCCCTCCCCAATTTAATTGTTGTTGGAAACTATAACTAGCAGTATTAAATTCCTAAAGCAAAGGTTGCCATTCTCCTTTATCCTTCTTTTTCTATCATTTGACTTGAATTTATAACATTAGAATTAAAAATTCCAGGGTATTTTAGTGGTTCTAACCTCATTGAACTTAATATGAATAAAGTAGAAATACATACCCCATTTAGAACTCAACGGACCTAGAAAATTTCATTATTTAGGTATTTAAAGATTAGTAGGATTGGAGCATTTGAAGACAATATTTTATCATGTATGGAAGTATGGGATGGACATTTAATCAAGAGAACCAATCCCTCTATATGCACCATTTTTCATGGTTTTGACTTTTGAACTCATCTATCATGACTTTTTTTTAAAAGTACCCTTCACTCAAGACAAAAAAATTGATTACACAGGTTAATCTTTCTGCCTCATTTTAATGCTTAGATTAGCCAATTTTTTCAAAATTGGAGAGTGCTAATTTGAGTAACAATAAGATGGTTAGATTGGCATCCACATGTAGTGCCAAGAACTAGTACTAATGTCCTAGAGGATTGAGGCAGGGGCCAAAGGAGGAGGCATGGGGTCCTACATATGATGAGGATCCCAATACAAGGAATGATTTTGTTGATACATAGTTATTTGTTATAGAATGATGTTTTTTATACTCAGGGGACCTTTTAGAGCCTTGATGCTAATAATTTATGTTTCAAATATATTTCACACTTGTGCCATTTTTCTGTTTTCATTCTTGCATGGGTAGGGTAAGACAAAATTAACCTGTAAACTGTGGTAACCCTTCAATGTTGAAGAAATAAAAAATTAGAAACAAGACAAGGAGGGGATGATGCATACAAGTAAAGAAATAAAACTTGTTGCATGTGTAAAGGGATAAAGATTCAACGTTTTAATAAAACTTAGCCTTGATTGAATAAGGATTAGTTTAATAAACCTTATTTTAACCCTAATGGAAAAAGAGTCAACTTAAGTGGTCAAATAAGTTTGAGAACATAGTTGTAATGGAGTAGTTATAGTTGTTTAGTAATAAATGAATAAGTTATATAATAACATCTATCCACTGCATGGGTTACTCATAATCCCCAAAGATGCATCTCAACTAGCCCACGACAAGGATAAGCACCCAAAATGATTGGATATAAAATCACATATTAAGGTTTCTTGCAAATACCTTGGCTTGAAGAGGGATTATTTTCTAGTGAGCGTGCATGATTTTACTTCTATTAATAAATTAGAGTGCTCAATACTTGTTTCATGGGATGGAATTATTTAATGAATTTGCATGAAAAATATTGTTTAAGTTATTTTAGTGTTGAGAACAAGGGCCTCCAGCTAAAACAGATGGCTAGGAATTTTGTTTCATTAAGCAACAAATAGAGTGTTAACAAATGCTAATAAAGCTTGATGTTTATCCTAAAATCTGCTAAATAGACTACTGGATAGCAGTGTTCAAGCACCTCAACATTCAAAGACAGTTTTTAGGGTTTTTGGATAACAATGTAAAAATCAGATAAGGTAAAGATAATATACAGAGAGACAATAATCTAAAAACAACAGAAGATATAAGTGTAAAGACAAGTTTTTGAAAAACAAATGATAGTACAAATTAAAGTCTAGGAGATAGGTCTTCAAATCATATAAATACAAGTAATAAATTTCTTTTTTATCATTGCAGCATATATTAAAGGTAAAGGTACTTGGAATAACATTTCAAACATCAATAGGCATCAATATCCACTTGCATACACAATATCTACATAGAAAACATCTACATAAACATCAATGTAAACAAGAGTTCAAACTGAACTAGAGAATATCCACACAATATAAGTTCAAAGACCTAGCTCCTATAGATATATTAAGTCACTCATATGACAAAGAAGTTCTTACACATATACACATTGCATGACTACACAAGCTCCAAGCATATCGACTCCCATGTGTGTCTCCCCTAATTATCAAAATATTACAATATATATAGAAAAAGGTGAAATAAGAGTTTGTTTGTCTAGATCCACCTTCTAAGGCTTTGACTTCTAAATATAGAAAAGTGTATAACTGAAAATATATAGTCTAACCGAATTTGACAAGTGTCAAAACTACATTAAACTGGAAACCTTATCAAAGTCTCCTGGCTACTTCAGCCATAGTGGCTAATCCATCTAGTGCATATGATTTTATTTGTAACATGTTCATCTCCTTTTGCATATGTTTCAATTTCTGCTCGAGCTCCTCTTTATCTCTCTCTAGCTGTATATTCTGGTCCATTTTGTCCCCTCAAAACGGAGAATATTTCAGCTGTGTTACTTTACCTTCTAGGAGATCTCCATCTTGGTGAGAATCGTCTTCCATTAGCTAGAGATGCTTGGCACAATGTAGAGCCTTTAATTACTCTGTTGTGGCATATAGGAATGCATATATGCATCATATTTCTTTCTCTGTGATTTACGAAATAACCATAAACCATCCAAGCTATTTGAAGAAACCAGGAATGATGTGCACTAATTATTTGTGCTACTTCTTTTTCAGCTTTAAAGCTTATTATGAATACCAGATTTCCTTGACAGTACAATGACAGTGCTCATCACTACACAACACCTCTTGAAACACCATTATAACATCCCAAGTTTCTTTATAATATTTTTCCATGACATAGATGTCCTAACTAATCTTGTACCCATCTAAATCAGCATTTGTCACAAACACAATTGAATCGTCATAACTAAAATATCTCTCTTTTCCATCAAGTGTAACTAGCTGCTGAGATATGGTCAGAGGCACAGGACAATTAAATGTTTGAGATGACCCAGTAGAAGAAAAGATCATGTTACTATTGTTGTCCGCCGATTGCACACCAGCAGCAGAAATCTTCCGAAAGCTATCTCCTCACTTGAGAAAGTGGGAGAGGTGTGACCTTGGGGGCAAGCATAGAGCTAGGTACTATCACCTACTCCTAGCTCCTCCGTTTAGGCTAACTCCTAACGAAGCCAAGGGGGGTAGTCCCGAACAAAGAGTTTTCTATGGCTTAATGTTTAAGTTAAGTTTTGGATGTTTTGGATACGGATGGGTGTTGTTTAGGAGTTATTGTGATTTAAAATGATTAATATTAAGGGGATGATAATTAATTAAAGCAATCCACGTTGCTAACAAGAGATCACACATATAAGCAAAGATTCCAGACTTATAACTTAAGCATTCAAATATAATCAATTGAAATGGACCATAGACAGTTGATCAAGATAGAAAATTAATCAAATATAACAAAGGACCAGTGCCTTATGGAGTCAAATAAGCGCTTGAAATAAAGTATAGGAATTTAAGCTAGTGAGTATTAGGTTTTACAAGTGCTCTTGGTAGATTTTAAGAGTTTTTGTTTGTGATCTTCACTTATGGTGGTTGGATGTCCTAACCGGTAATACCTTCAGTGGCTCCGTTCGAAGACATGACAGACCTATCTGGGGTCAAAGGTAAGTGTTCAATAACTTAACTACCAGTGCCCAGATTAGGTATCCCGGTTCCCACACTTGGAATTTGCCCACATGCCTCGGTATTTATCGAACAACACCGGTGCGTTGGTTATGGGGAAAAGTTTTAGCTAAGTTCCTCTTGTGGGGTTTAGAAATCCAATGTTGTTTCTAGGTATTCCGATCGAAGATCGGTTAGAGCATACTCTGGCAAGGAGGGAAGGGGGTTAATTAATTAAAGGGGTGTGAGTTGCAAATTTTATTAAGTTAATTAATTAAAACTCTCCGACAGAGAGCGCTCTTGACCTTGTCTTATGACAGTGGTTCAATAGACTTAGCTAATCTAGATGAAACTAATGTAGGGGTTATGCAAACCTAAGATGCTCTTCGATAGAGAGTTCTTTTGACTTGTGTTTCTGCAAGTTCAAGAGTCTTACTTATGAGGATTAATTGATTAAACAAGCACAAGATGAAATTAGTTGATTGGAATCTCTGACAGAGAACACTCTTGATCCACCTTATGGTGTGATTCAAGAAATTTGCACAGTTGATTTACTTAGAAAGATAAACAATTAAAAGAACTGAGTAATCAACTTAATTAAAAAGTGATGAATTGACAATTAGTATTCTAAGATTAATAAGCAAATCTAATTTAAGCATGAACAAGTAAACACAACACAATCCTCCCCAAATGGGGGAGGATGAGAGTGGGGACTTAAAAACCCCACTCAAGCACAAGATCTTTATTAAACTTCATTGCAATATGCCTTAAGGATTTTAATCCTTGAAAGGACTTTTCCAATGAAAACAAAGTAACTCTACAATTATTAAAACTTGTAAAAAGGAGAGTGCTTTTTCTTTACTTGAAACTTTTCTTGAAATTTTTCTTGAACATTGTGAAAAGGAAAAAGAAAAAGCTTGAATGAAAACGAAAGAAAAAGATAAAGGAAGGCTGAAAATAAGAATGAAAAGATAGGAAGAAGGAAGGAAAACAAAAAGAAGCTCAAAGACAAGAATAGGGAAGAAAAGGGCAACCAACTATGAGGCCAAAGGAGTATGGAAAATGATGAAAATGGGGCAGCGATGAAGAAAGGAGATGGCTGTCATAAAAAATGCAAAACGGGATAGAAAACAAAAAGTGGCCAAAAAGGCCAAAAACAAGGTTCAAGAGGGTCCAAAAATTAGGGCAAAAAAGAGGGAAAATGGGGCATAAACTAGGGTACACTAGGGCTGTCCAAAAGGAAGAAAAGGAGTGGTGAACTAAGGAAAAAAACAGGCAGCAAAGGAGAAAGAGTGAAAAAATACAAACAAAGAAAAAAGAAAAGGGGCTAGCAAGCAAGGAAACGAAAGGAGGTCAAAGAGAAAAAAGAGAATAAGAGGAAGGAAGTTCGGTAACTAGGTGTATTGTTTAATCTTTGTTGATGGAAGGAAGGAGAAACCCTGACTGTTGTATTTCTTTCTTGGATTGAGGAGCGCTTAGGAGAACCTGGAAAATGAAGGAATTAGATGAAAATAACCACCGGTTCATGAAGAAGAGCTTTATCTTTAAGCTTGTCCTTCACCTTTGATGATCTCTACAAAACCCTTGAAAAAAAAATTAAATCCGAACAAAATACTCATAAACTAGATTGTTATCCCTTCAAGAGTATATATTGAATAATGATTTAATAATTGAAAAAGAGAAGGGTAAGAGAGATATCACGAAAAGACGGTGTGAATCCACAATTCCAATAGCTCATACATAGACCTCCAAAGTCAAAACTTTATTCCAATCTTTAAACAAATATTATAATAATTTTGGCAGAGTGTTCATACCCAAAATATCCATCCAATAGAGCTGAAAGAGTCTCTATTTTAACAAATGAGAGAGTGCTAAAACCCTAAAACAAAAAAACCAACCCTAACCAGCTTAGCCACCTAACAAAGAGCCCAGACCTAAATTGGAGAAACGGGAGTGAGGGGAGGCCTCCACCCAGGCAAGGTGCCCCCACTCCAAACCTGTGCACTGAAAATAAGCCAAGGATGAGGCCACACGTGTGAGTCTGGATGTAGGTAAGCTCATCCTTTAGGTCTGGCAGGAGCCTGAGCTAGGTTTGGGAATCCCACTGATGGTGTAAGCTTCAGTATTCACCTCAATCAAATCACCGGACCAATGAGAGCTCTCCATCTCATCTTTAGCTGGAGATGACATGTCTGATAACTGATAATAAATTAATTGCTCTCTTAATGATGCCTGAAGCTGAGTTATGATAACTCCAATCATCATAAGTGTTCCATGAGATGTCATTTATTCTTTTATTTTACTAAATTTGGATTAATTTGGAGAGTTTTAGTTTCCTCCAAAATAGTCATTTTTTTTAATAAAAATCATTTTTTACTCAAAACTGACTTTTTTTAGTAAAAAGGCATTATGTGTTCGATTGCTGATCTGAAAGTTGGTTCTGACTGGCTGGCTGATCAAGAATGATTTTTGTCTTAAGGTTAGAGCCTTCAATCACTAAATTCTGAGTCTGGATCATGAACGGGTTTTTTCCATTTAATTTATGGAAAAATTAACCCAAAAAACTTAGGAAAAGTAATTAAAAGTTAAAAAATAATTTTTCACTGTTCGAAAAAGATTTTTTTGAATTTTTTTTTATGTGTCCAGATGACTTAGGACATGACCATGATCTATCTAAATAATGTCTAGTAGGCTTATAACACTCAGTTGGGCTCTAATAACCCCCCAAAGCCCAGAATTCAACATCGAGCATTCCAGCTTTGGAGGAAGTGGGAGAAAACCTCGTCAATTATACTCGGCTGAAGGCAAAGCATAATTGTCAGGGGCAAAAAACTCCCTGGAATACTCTATTTGCAATTCTACGTCTTAGGAGACCGAACCACTCAAAAATATCCTACTAGCACATTTTATTACAAACCCCGTGGGGCCATGGTCAAAATTATTCAAATAAAAAAGTGACTAGCCAATATTGGCTAGACAAGCAGACGGATCAACTGATACACTGGAATCAGACTTTGAACAAGTCTATCAACTGGCGGCTCCTCAGGTAACCCAAATTATGGTACAAAAAGTTGGATAACATCTGGCTCCAACTGCGGGGCATGTGCTCGATCTAGCCTCTTATGTAAGGAGAGCATACGAGAACCCCAGAATCTCTGGTTTCCATATCCTAAAAACATCTCAACTTGACAAGAAAACCTTAGTATCACAAGTTTTATGAAAAAGATCCAATGACCCAAAAGCTGCTTTATTCAAAGAAAAACTTAACTGAAAAATTTATTTATTTCTAAGTACATAAAGAAAATGCTAAAATAAATGCTCACTTTAAGGATCCTATTTTCCTACTCTAAGCATGATACAAAAAAGGTTAGGTGTAATCATAAATCCAGTGTAGCCACCTAAGCATTTTATTAATATAAAAAGGTTTTTCCTTGTCTTCGGTTACCAGCCAAAGTAAGGACACAATTTCCAAAAAATCCAAACCTGCGTGATGATCCAGAATGGGCGGGTTGGATGGGGAATCATAGGCATGAAGAATGTCATCAAACTTCTTCCCAAACTGGTAGATACTTGCGCAGGATGCTTCTATCCATGACTGGATAGCACTGATATACAAATCGGGATAATGCGGCAGGTCGACTACTCCATCATGTTGATCATCAAGGCTTATCAAATAATAAATCGTTGTATAAGCCCCAAGGTTCTCCAAAACATAAGGAACATCTATATGTGAAGACGACGGTTGAGAAAAAACTTCAACTAGTTGTATCCCATCTAACTCTTTACCATGCTGCTTTTTCAAATCCTTATTACCGATACTTAGATACAATTCTGACTAATCATATGAAAAATCTGACTGTTCTTCCTTACAACTTTTATAAGTATCAGAATAACAACTCCCCTTGCTAGACATATCATAGATGAGATTATCAAAATTATTTTCAAAAATATCATAAGTTGGATTTTCAATAAAAGTCCAATAATCATCATCGTCATCTATGTTAGATATGAGAGATGCCTCATCACTGGTATCAAGTCCCTGGCTACACTCCTCATTCTGCTCAAAACAGTCTTCTTCAAGAAGCTGGGTTTCAAAGATATCACATGGGACCCAACTTTCCAAATATTTGTCATCCTGTGGAGAGCATGGAGGACTCTCATCACATGAAACCTTTAAAATTGGATTTTCAATTGAATTCTCGTAGTTGTCATCCATCTTCGAAGAAATGGATTCTTCATCACCTGTATCACATCTGATTCTATATCCCTCCTCATGATCATAGTCATATTCTTCAGAAAAAAGGTCACAAGGTAGTAAACCTTCCAAACTATCATCATTATGCTCATTAGTAGGATTAGTGCTAAAGTTTTTAGTGAGATCATCCAATTGCTAACTATAATCTTCAACTTGACCCCGGGTTTCTATGGTGACAGGATGGAGCTATCCAACTGTGTTAATGTATTCAGGCTCTCTTGAATATTGTTTTGCCTCTCTCCAACTTTCTCCGGAAATATCATGCATGTCATCTACATAGTTTATATACTCAGGCTCGCTTGATGATGCTTTAGGACCACAACCCTCTGGAAAACCATGCTCCTAAATATAGCATGCATAATAGCAGGAAGATTCTTCATGAAGGTCTTCACATGCCCTACAAGATGGCGTGTAAGTTTCGACCATGTTAGCAGCCTCTAACTGATGAGGAGGCCTCTGTTCATGGCTGGGATTTCTTGTTTGCCATGTTGGTTTTGCAGGGAAGGTTCTAGGAGGTGGTGGAGGTTGAGTTCTT
Source organism: Pseudotsuga menziesii (assembly GCA_001517045.1). Taxonomy (NCBI): domain Eukaryota; kingdom Viridiplantae; phylum Streptophyta; class Pinopsida; order Pinales; family Pinaceae; genus Pseudotsuga; species Pseudotsuga menziesii. The sequence continues at coordinate 46,873 of LPNX010062496.1, read as the reverse complement.
TCAATAGTCATGACTCGATTTTGAACCTCTTTAATCTTTGTTAAGTGTCTTTGTTCTTCTTCCTCCATATTTTTCTTCATCTTCCTTTTTATTTCAATCATTTGTTTTTCATAGGCATCCTTCATAGCTGCTAAAGGATCCTTGTCTTTAGGTTCACTAATTTTCAAGTTGAAGACCTTGAATAACCCTGGAGGTTAGATTCACCAGATGACTGCATGTTCATATCAATCTTGATTGCCATCTCCTGAGCCTGGATCAAGTTAGCAGGCTCCTTGTCTCCGATCTGGTACTGCATTTTGCCACTAAGTGCCTCAATGTAATCGACCAAGATGGTTGGTTTAGTTGGGGCATACTCAGTAGGGATGGCATTTGAAAATTCTGTGAACCTAGTATTGAACTCGTCCATTGTTTCTGTGTCTTCCTACTTTATGTTGGTCAAGGACACAAGTTGATGCCGAGGTTCTTTCTTTTCACCGAACTTGTTGGTGAAAGAAGTTTTGAAAGCTGCTAGACTATTAAAGGAATTGTCTGGTAAATTGCTATACCAGTTGCCTGCCTTTCCATCCAGAGATAGAGAAAATAACTTCATATACATGTCATCATGTTGGTTGACTGGATCATTTATATAAGCATTGATACACCAAGAAAAGTTCCTAAGGTGCATGGCGGAGGTAATGGCATCAGTGCCTGTATACATCGGGAGCTTCTCGACAGCTTTGTCTGGAAGACAGTGGGGTTGACCTACTATCTGAGAAAAGTCAAGCTAAGTAAAATACTCACCCATTATGTCGGAAACAATGGTATTAGTTTTTTCAGGAAATAAAATGTGGGTGTCTGAAACAGACTCAGATCCAAGTTATGCAAGTATCCTACAAGAAGATAGTTTGTTTAATCTCCTCCTTAAGACCTTTTCAGGGTCAGGGATGAAATCGACCAAACCTACAGAGTTTCTTCTCGTAGAATACCTTGAGGTGTTAACTGACACTGGAGTCACCAGGTGGACTTAAGTCTAATTTCAAAGAGTGATTGGACTAAAAATATAACAAAAGGGATAAAAAGGTAAAAAACTAAAAGAAACAAAGGTCATCCAGGAACAAAAAGATTTGTCCCCGGCAACGGCGCCAGAAGATGTTGTCCGCTGATTGCACACTAGCAGCAGAAATCTTCCGAAATATGTCTCCTCACTTGAGAAAGTGGGAGAGGTGTGACCTTGGGGGCAAGCACAGAGCTAGGTACTGTCACCTACTCCTAGCTTCTCCGTTTAGGCTAACTCCTAACGAAGCCAAGGGGGGTAGTCCCTAACAAAGAGTTTTCTATGGCTCAATGTTTAAGTTAAGTTTTGGATGTTTTGGATGCGGATGGGTGTTGTTTAGGAGTTATTGTGATTTAAAATGATTAATATTAAGGGGATGATGATTAATTAAAGCAATCCACGTTGCTAACAAGAGATCACACATATAAGCAAAGATTCCAGACTTATAACTTAAGCATTCAAATATAATCAATTGAAATGGACCATAGACAGTTGATCAAGATAGAAAATTAATCAAATATAACAAAGGACCAGTGCCTTATGGAGTCAAATAAGCATGTGAAATAAAGTCTAGGAATTTAAGCTAGTGAGTATTAGGTTTTGCAAGTGCTCTTGGTAGATTTTAAGAGTTTTTTTTTTGTGATCTTCACTTATGGTGGCTGGATGTCCTAACCAGTAATACCTTTAGTGGCTCCGTTTGAAGACATGACAGACCTGTTTGGGGTCAAAGGTAAGTGTTCAATAACTTAACTACCAGTGCCCAGATTAGGTAGCCCGACACCCACACTTGGAATTTTCCCACATGCCTCGGTATTTATCGAACAACGCCGGTGCGTTGGTTGTGGGGAAAAGTTTTAGTTAAGTTCCTCTTGTGGGTTTTAGAGATCCGATGCCGTTTCTTGGTATTCCGATTGAAGATCGGTCAGAGCATACTCTGGCAAGGAGGGAAGGGGGTTAATTACTTAAAGGGGTGTGAGTTGCAAATTTTATTAAGTTAATTAATTAAAACTCTCCGACAGAGACCGCTCTTGACCTTGTCTTATGACAGTGGTTCAAGAGACTTAGCTATACTAGATGAAACTAATGTAGGGGTTATGCAAACCTAAGATGCTCTTCGATAGAGAGTGCTCTTGACTTGTGTTTCTGCAAGTTCAAGAGTCTTACTTATGAGGATTAATTGATTAAACAAGCACAAGATGAAATTAGTTGATTGGACTCTCCGACAGAGAGAACTCTTGATCCACCTTATGGTGTGATTCAATAGATTTGCACAGTTGATTTACTTAGAAAGATAAACAATTAAAAAAACTGAGTAATCAACTTAATTAAAAAGTGATGAATTGACAATTAGTATTCTAAGATTAATAAGCAAATCTGATTTAAGCATGAACAAGTAAACACAACATAATCCTCCCCAAATGGGGGAGGATGAGAGTGGGGACTTAAAAACCCCACTCAAGCACAATATCTTTATTAAACTTCATTGCAATATGCCTCCTTGAAAGGACTTTTCCAATGAAAACAAAGTAACTCTACAATTATTAAAACTTGTAAAAAGGAGAATGCTTTTTCTTTACTTGAAACTTTTCTTGAAATTTTTCTCGAACTTTGTGAAAAGGGAAAAGAAAAAGATTGAATGAAAATGAAAGAACAATATAAATGAAGGCTTAAAATAAGAATGAAAAGATAGGAAGAAGGAAGGAAAACAAAAAGAAGGTCAAAGACAAGAATATGGAAGAAAAGGGCAACCAACTATGAGGCCAAAGAAGTATGAAAAATGATGAAAATGGGGTAGTAATGAAGAAGGGAGATGGCTGTCATAAAAAATGCAAAATGGGACAGCAAACAAGAAGTGGCCAAAAAGACCAAAAACAAGGTTCAAGAGGGTCCAAAAATTAGGTCAAAAAAGAGGCAAAAAGGGGGCATAAACTAGGGTACACTAGGGTTGTCCAAAAGGAAGAAAAGGAGTGGTGAACTAAGGCAAAAAACGGGCAGCAAAGGAGAAAGAATGAAAAAAGACAAACAAAGCAAAAATAAAAGGGGCTAGCAAGCAAGGAAATGAAAGGAGGTCAAAGAGAAAAAAGAGAACAAGAGGAAGGAAGTTCGGTAACCATGTGTATTGTTTAATCTTTGTTGATGGAAGGAAGGAGAAACCCTGACTATTGTATTTCTTTCTTGGATTGAGGAGCGCTTAGGAGAACCTGCAAAATGAAGGAATTAGATGAAAATAACCATCGGTTCATGAAGAAGAGCTTGATCTTTAAGCTTGTCCTTCACCTTTGATGATCTCTGCAAAACCCTTGAAAACAAAATTAAATCCTAACAAAATACTCATAAACTAGATTGTTAGCCCTTCAAGAGTATATATTGAATAATGATTTAATAATTGAAAAAAAGAAGGGTAAGAGAGATATCACCAAAAGACGGTGTGAATCCACAATTCCAATAGCTCATACATAGACCTCCAAAGTCACAACTTTATTCCAATCTTTAAACAAATATTACAATAATTTTGGCAGAGTGTTCATACCCAAAATCTCCATCCAATAGAGCTGAAAGAGCCTCTATTTTAACAAATGAGAGAGTGATAAAACCCTAAAACCAAATAACCAAGCCTAACAAGCTTAGCCACCTAAAAAAGATCCCAGACCTAAACTGGAGAACCGGGAGTGAGGGGAGGCCTCCACCCAGGCAAGGCGCCCCCACTCAAAACCTGTGCATTGAAAACAAGCCAAGGATGAGGCCACTCGTGTGAGTCTGGATGTAGGTAAGCTCATCCTTTAGGTCTAGCAGGATCCTGAGCTATGTTTGGGAATCCCACTGATGGTGTAATCTTCATTCTTCACCTCGATCAAATCACCGGACCAATGAGAGCTCTCCATCTCATCTTTAGCTGGAGATGACATGTCTGATAACTGATAATAAATTAATTGCTCTCTTAATGATGACTGAAGCTGAGTTATGATAACTACAATCATCATAAGTGTTCCATGAGATGTCATTTAGTCTTTTATTTTACTAAATTTGGATTAATTTGGAGAGTTTTATTTTCCTCCAAAATAATCATTTTTTTTAATAAAAATCATTTTTTACTCAAAACTGACTTTTTTGAGTAAAAAGGAATTATGTGTTTGATTGCTGATCTGAAAGTTGGTTCTGACTGGCTGGATGATCAAGAATGATTTTTGGCTTAAGGTTAGAGCCTTCAAACACTGAATTCTGAGTCTAGATCATGAACGGGTTTTTTCCATTTAATTTATGGAAAAATTAACCCAAAAAACTTAGGAAAAGTAATTAAAAGTTAAAAAATAATTTTTCACTGTTCGAAAAAGAATTTTTTGAATTTTTTTTCTTCTATGTGTCCAGATGACTTAGGACATGACCATGATCTATCTAAATAATGTCTAGTAGGCATATAACACTCAGTTGGGCTCTAATAACCCCCCAAGGCCCAGAATTCAACATCGGGCATTCCAGCTTTGGAGGAAGCGGGAGAAAACCTCGTCAATTATACTCGGATGAAGGCAAAGCATAATTGTCAGAGGAAAAAAATTCCCTGGAATACCCTATTTGCAATTCTACATCTTAGGAGACCGAACCACTCAAAAATATCCTACTAGCACATTTTATTACAAACCCTGTGGGGCCATGGTCAAAATTATTCAAATAAAAAAGTGACTAGCCAATATTGGCTAGACAAGCAGACGGATCAACTGATACACTGGAATCAAACTTTGAACAATTCTGTCAACTGGCGGCTCCTCAAGTAACCCAACTTATGGTACAAAAAGTTGGATAACAACTATCCCTGTGTTTCTTCTTAGTGTACTCCTACACTGCCAGCCACTAGGAAGCTACTAGAAGAACCCTAGGTCTTTTTTACCTTACATATGCATATACATCAATAGGGCTCATTCCTTTGTGTTCCACCAGATAACAAAGACCAATAGTTTTACTATGCCATCGTTCGGATTTACAATGAACATAAGTTGTCTTCTCACCTTTCACATGCTCATAAATAAATTTCACAGCCTTTGTGACCTCGGAGATATCATCCCCTATGGCTTCTTAGAGAATAGACATGGCATTCATAGATGAATTCCTTTGGTCTAGAAAGGCATTTACTGCCAACTTGGAGAGCTTTGTAGACCATAAATTGGTTGTAATAATGTTCACTTGAAACTCAATTGGCATAAACGACTTTAAGGTCCTCCACTGCTTTTTTTTTTCTTCAAGAGTCTCTCAGCGTCCGATGAGAACATGATCGGGCTTCAACACGCCCTTTATAGTGGTTCCCTTTGCAAGAAACTCGGGGTTAGAAATAATTTGATCCCCCTGCTGCTGTGGGTTTAAATCTTTTCGATTACCTCTGTTGTTTTAACAAGAACTATGGATTTCTCAACAACAATTTTGTCAATCTTAGAAACATCAGCTATCATTCTAGCCATGCTCTCCCAATAGGTCATATCTACAGCTTTTCCATGGACGAGGCCTCTTGTCTTCATGGGAGTATTTACTTAACTCCAAGAATATGTTTGTAAAATGAACGAGTAAAGTGAAACTCCAGGAAAGCTTCATCAAACAAAGCCTTTGAAACCATCCTCCCAATAAATTTGAAGTATGAGAGATGCTCTGTTTGGTAGATGGAATTAGGGTTTGGATGAAACATTGCTTGATATGAATCAGAGCTAGTTGTCAGCTTACTAACAAGAACCAATTTCAACATCTAATCTCTTCATGATTTGACCCGGTACAAAAACCTAACCTTGGAAAGCTGGCAGCATGCATGCATTTGAATAATGATATGCTCTTGTAGCTTATGTTAAACAAAGGCAAACACCTTTTTAAATTCCAACTTTGTATATTATGAAAATAATTTAATTAATCTATAGGAGCTTAAGTTTTGAAACTAAAATATTTTTAACTGCATAAGATATTCAACAATTAAATTGAAACAGTCCAAACTTTAGGAAAATGAGAAAATCAATCGTAGGATAAAAAGTCTATGGTAAATAACAGGCTTAGGAAAACTAGGTGACAGACCTATGACAAATACTGGCTCCATCTGGGGATGGAATTTCCCTGTGATTTCCCAAGAAATGTAGACCAAGTGCCTTTATTTTCTGTCAACCAAAACTCATAACTACTACTAATCCATTGGGCTATGGAGTCATTTACCAAATCTCTGCAACTTTTTCAAACTATGGATACACACTTCTGAAAAGACAAAATACTGTTGTAAGCCAACAGACTGAAAAAAATATACATGCTCGTATGGAGAGCTTATTATTTCACCTAATCCTACTTATAATCAGTAGAAACAAACTAATCATGTGTAATCATACTTCCAGTGAAGCCATGATAGCATCCAACCCACTATAACAACTTCTTGCAGGTAGATAGAAATCAAAGAAGAATTTATCATCTGAAACAAAAATTTAATTTGCAAAGAATATTCTACTTTGATTCCTAATTCTAGAATATTGAAAATTTTTGATAACCATGAGTCCATGTAAATGACCATTGGGTCCTCCCAATTGTGTTGCATTTCTAGCTTATACAAAAAGTGACATTGTTCCTCTGCTCCATTTATAAAATCATATTTCATTTGTTATGTTGGAAATAGAGAATGAAGATTTTCCATGCATTGGAAATCAAAGGCATCAAATTTATCCTGAATTTTCTTCCAAGTTCCTTCAACAGTATCAATAACAATGTCTATCATGTTCCCTCAAATTGACCATTAAAAGTGTTGACCATGCTAAGTTCCTAGGGGCTCAAGTTGTTATTAATTATTCCTCCTAGGATAAATTTTTACAAATAATTGTTCTAAGGCATGTATTTAATTTTATTTCAGCAATTTTATTTATTATGCACAATAATGATGTGGAATTAAGGCTGCCATGTCAAGAGGGTGCATTGGGGAAATATAGTCAACTTTCCTTGGTAAAAATAAGAAAGTCCATGACAAAAGCAAGCAAGAAAATAAAGGGAAGTTTCCTAAAAGTAGAAAAAATAGATAGAAGTAAAAGCAGGAAAGTTTTTTAAGGAAAGAAAGAGTTTCCTTATGACCCAGGAAAAGCAGAAGGTTGTCATAACTCAAAAGAGGCATATTTTCACTAAGGGAAGGTATATTTTCTAATTGTGAAGGATGATTTGGAATTGGAAACAATTCCACATGGTCCTACTTGCCTAATTTCCCAAAGGGGCGCTTTTGTGGCTAGGGTTAGGTCACCCATGGGGTTGACTTGCTCTCACAGGTCACCATTGGCCTCAACTTACTAAGTAGGTCATACATAAGTATATAAAATATAAATTCAAACCCATTGCTTCAGTTTGGTTGATGATTTGATTGCTGAATGCTTATGTGAGCATTACTTTTGAGTGTTGTGCCTCAGACTACTGGGAGATGAGCCCCAGCCTTCCATTCTCCTCGCCTTCCATCCCCTTCTCTTCCATTACAGGTGTGGATCACTATATTGTAAAAATTGAAGGATAATCAGAGTTACTTTCAGCCTCCATCAATTTCAGGTCGAGCTCCAGTGAAGCTCATGCTTCACCTATGCTCACATCCCTTCGCTGGTCATGATCCGGGACTCCTGCCCCTCATTTTTGGAGCATCCTTGTAATGGTCAGCCCATGATGTAATTTCTGTTATATGGGTTCATAATATTCTGCAAATTATAGTTATCAGGTCGAAATATCCCTACCCATAAAGAATCTTGTCTCAGTTTTCCCTAAAAGGGCCTACTTTATCAATGTATGGGGGAAAATGAACAAATATGAGTGCTATAAGGAATACATCATGATGGAGAACTGATTTAAGTGATTTTAAATGTTCAGAAAACTAATATTTAATTTTTTTATAATTCTCATGTTTTACAAAAATCGATTTCACTTGATTTAACTACTTTCTTTAGACCCTAGCTAGATTACTAGCTTTTAGTGACTAGTTTTGCTAAATCTGAAATAAAATGAGTTCTGTAAACTCAAACTGATCCCTGTCAGTTCCTGTGGGTCACTAACATACCCACCTTCCAATACCTAGATCCAAAACCATTTTTCATTTGGATCATACCACTCTTTTGGATCCTCCTATGCGCAGGGTTTCTCTTGAGCAAAATTGCCAGAAATCCCCAAATTCACCCAAAACACCTCAAAATTTCCAAAACCTTAGAAAAATGTCTAAATACCTTTGTATATATTAAATTAAGGCTGTAAAAAATCTCTGCAATTTTCTTGAATCCTCTGATTGAAACAGGCAGAACTACTCTCCTTAGTTGCACAGTTTGGCTACCCAAAAGCGTGGTAGTAGGTTTCCATGGCGCAGATTCTGAAACCTAAATGGCACCAGATATAAATGTGTTAGGGGAGAGAAAATTCAATGTCTAACATCTCTTTGTTTTTTTCCCACTTATCACTCTTTTCCTCTGCAAAATATCCCAGAAGAAACCCTTGTTTTTGCCAATCCAAGAAGGCTCTGTGTGAACCCCTTAAATTTCAGAATTATTTAAGAAAAATTACAGAATTAAAGTGTTCAGGTATGTACACCAGACTTAGGACATTACAGTGGTATCAGAGAAATTTCCTTAGCTCATCCTAAGGAAAGTAACTCTCAGTGGAAAAGTAGCTCAGTAATATCTTCAAGTTGCAATTGTGGAATTAGTTCTATTCATGGGAGATTTAGAATTTGAGTTGTATGAAGAAGAGCATTCAAAAATGGATGATCAAGAATATTTAAGAATTTTGATGCAAAGAATGTTGAAAGAGATGAAATATGTATCCCAAAGCATCATTCAGTCAGATCAAGAGACTAGAGAATTACTTGCCAAGCAGTTGGCAAGCAAACATGGAAGAGGGAGTAGTAGTGTCTCTTAGCATGAAGGAAATAAATATGGAGGTTCTATGTTTTCAAAAACATTAACACATGTAGGTTATTCAAATACCAATAATCCATCAAGAAAGGAACTAAGTTGTTCCACTTCTCAAAGTAAAGGGGAAGAAAAGAGGACCAAAAGTGAAGATTCATTAAAGCCATCTGTACATGGTTTCTTTGAGAGATTATTTGGGTTTCCCCAAAGAGAGATCAACCTATTTTCAGCATCCATGAGGATGATGAGTCACCAAATCCTTCGTCAGGAGGAGATGGAGAATATCCATGCACAACTAAATATCTAACAGTCCAACATCTAGTTGTTGGTAACGTGGAAGGTGAAATGACTCCAAATTTCTTTGTGGTTAATTTCAAGATAAGTGCAGAAGAGATGGGGCAGATTGATGATGGTGAGATATCTTTTGGATTTGATCCAAAAGAGAAACACAATTCAGATTTATGGTCACCACTTGAGCCTCACAAGGGAGCAAAAATTGATCACATCTCAGTAGGGTGTGAAGCAGAGAAATGGGTGGGTGAACAAGCCAACATAATTCCACCACATAAGGAGGAGAACATAACACATGGTGAGTTAGTAAATTCTGATTTTTATGTGTCATTTTGTAATTCTGATATGGTAGCCACTTCCAGTGAAGAGTTCAGAATGGTTGAGCCCCCTAGTGACGAGGTTCAGAATTCTGGTGTAAAAAATGAATGCAATATGAAGGATGAAACTTTGAGAGAATATCTTTCTAGTGCACCAAGAATGTGTTGCCACGTTTCACACACATGGGTCACATGGCAAAAATCTTCAAGCCACTCGGTGTGTCCTTGGGGGAAAGTCTTGAGTCAAGGCTGTCACCTTGTTCTTGACTCCTCCGTTTAGGCTCAACTCCTAATGAAGCCAAGGGGGGTAGACCCTATTAAGTTACTAAGGCTAATTACTTAGTATGGTGATGTTAAACTGAATTAATTACTTAGGAGTTTGAAAATTAACCATAAACAACCATAGATGCCAAGATACAAAATGAGCGCACGAAAGCACAATGTTGAGACAGAATATATATATAGCAAGAAAATAACCAGTGCCTTAAAATGGAGTCAAAATAAAATCAATGTACTTGCATGTGCTTGGAGTGAATGTTTTGCAATTGCCTCTTGGTACGTTTTAAGTTAATGTGAGATATGAGTTGATTAAAATTAGGCGAAGGGGTGGACTCCAGATATACCCGAGAGTACTTGGAGTATGTCCAAAACTAAACCTTCACGGCTACCCGCAAGGAATATGTGGGCTGAATGGAGTCTCTGGGGCTATTGTTCATAATGCACCCATTAGGATGTGACAGAGATTGGTGCCCCGAGGTCTCTTTTCAGAAGTTCCCGCTTCCTTTGGGTATTTTTCCACCGTAATGGTTTGAACTAGGTGTTGGATTTTCACCTGATGGTTTGTCAATTTGGGAGAGTGAATCCTAATTATACTAGTCACTCAAATGCTTTTGATATAGCTTGACTGATCAGATGAACCGTAGCCAAGTGCAGAGCATACACACCGGAGTCTTGTCAATTTTAGTAAATTTTGAGACAGATGTTCTTGTTAAAAAGAAAACCCTCCAGGAACCTATTTCGGTCCAAGTGGACCTCAATCAGGGAATCAAGGAGGGGTTTATTTTATTATGGTTATTGAAACAAATGATGATAGCAAATGAAACATAAAAATATAAGCAAACCATAATTTTCTAATTAGACTACCACGAACCTTTCTTCACCTTTCGGCTCAAAAGGAGGCTCGTGGGGTAAGTATTAAAGTTACTTTGATATCAATAGAAAAGGAATATGGAATTGATTTTAAATCAAAGTATACTACCCTGCAGATTAGTACTACGTTAGATTGAAAAAGATGAACGAAAAGCAAAAAATGACACGGACGCAAATCCCCCCAGGGGGGATGGAGAATGGGCTCGAAAGAGCCTATTCAAAATTATTTTTTATTACCAGTAGTTACAATATCAGAAAAATGATGTGATTCCTCTTGATTCTTATACAGAATGAAACCAAGAGCTTACAAAGTGCAAAAATTAAGGATTTCAGTCAAAAAGGGAGACCCTTGGGGGGATTCAGACGGCCCAAAAGTCACTTTCGAACAGAAGATCCTCCTCTTTTTTTTTGTACCTGATAAAAACCAACAATATTATTAGACTGAAATATTCCCAAAATCATTCTAAAAGTACCTTTGGGTCAGCTTACTTTTAACCAAAAAAAGCTAAGTTAAAACTTGTTAAAAAAGGTAAAAAGGGAACCGAGAAAAGCAAGCTTTTATTGGGATGTTGGCTTGCATTTTAGGCAACCAATATGATGTGCACTAATTTCTATATTTCTCTTTTATAACAGAAAACATAAATCTAATGCATGCAAGCTACAAATTCTCTTTAAAATTCCATGCAAAAAGGACGATTTCCCTAAAGATAGATCTATGTTAAATTTAATTTAAGATAATAGATCTAAACAATATCAAATATGTGAAAAAGTAACCAAGTAAAAGAATTGATTTTGAAGGAGGAAAAGGAGGAGAGAAATGATGGTAGCCTTGAAGATCCACCGTGGAGCTTTCAGGTGGAATGTCGAGGGACTATGCCTTTGGAAGGTTTTGGAGAGAGTGAAGAAGCAAACTAGATCAGCATCCTCTCCAATCTAGGAACCTGCAGCTCAGCTGAAATAAAAAAACTTGCCAAAATACTTGTGAGATTCGATTAGTACATACACAGAGATTCAAAATAACATTCATATAAACTTATAAAACATGTTGAATCTAGATCTTAAAACATGCATCAAAGGAAAAAGATGGCCAATAAAATTATTGAAAAGCACCTTTCCTATCAAGATTATAATAAGCTCATTATCAATCTTAGCAATGAATCCACTAGAAATCAACAAATTATGAACACAGATACATGTTACCTCAGTAAAAAATGGCAATGATCATCCACACATACAATGGCATAACACCGTCTTGCCTCCAAAGCTTCTCTTTATTTAAAATGAACAATAACAACAGTACAATAGCAATAGAACCTCAATCCCATTTCTAACTAGCTTGGAAGAGGGAGCTTGTGCCTGGATATATACAAAAAATAGGAGATCCAGCCCAAGGGCAGCACAAATCCCAAGGAGACAAATCAAATCAGCTGATGGAGAGTCAATCAATGCAGATCTAAAGGTGAACTAAGCCTACTTGTCAACCGGGGGCTTGATTGAGCTGACATATCAACCCATAAATCAACACATCAGTCCATAGAGAATCTAGGAGAGTCCACACGTGTGGAGGAGAGAGAGAGGGCACAATTCCCCATAAAAACTGCTGAAGATCAACTCTGGATCTGATTTGATCACCTCCTTCAGTCAAGGATTTGTTAGATCCAGTCAACCTGGTTCAGATTTGACTGATTTCAATCAAATTGATTGAGAATCCACTGATCTTTGATTTTGGATTTGCTCCATTATTCATCAATTTAGTAATTAAAATAATCAATAATTGATTTTTTGGGGCTTTCTGACCCGAGTGATGGAAAATCACTCAAAACTAGGAAATAGTAGGTCCATGGGTTTATGTGGTGCTCTTAGCTTGAAAATGAGCACCTACATGACTGAAACTGATTATTTGGCCCATTTTTATTACAAAATCAATTTTTCCAATTAAACTATTAAAAAATAGCCTAAGTTTTGGAAAAATTAAATTTTAATAAAAAAACACTGAAAAAACTAAAAAATTGAAAAATTGAAAAAACCTAGGGGGACTTAGACATGTTCATATGACTCGACCATGATGTCTAGCATGTTTATACATTGACACATAGACTCTAATAACCTCAATAGGCCTAAATGCCAAGCTGACCACCCCAACTTTGGAGGTATGGAGTTAAAAACTAAGAAATTATCAGTCGTTTATTCAACAACCAATAATAACCAAGGGAAAAAACACCCTGGGATGATCGGATTGACAAATAGAGTCTAAGAGACTGAGTCTTTTACAGACACTATCATGCTAGAACATTTATTACAATTCCACCATGGGGTATGAACATGTGATATAGTACAACAAGCACTTCCCAGAAGTACTTCCAAAGGTCTTCTGAAGTCTGAACAAGTTATCCTTGTCCAGTTCACCAAGCTCACTTGATAAAAAACCACTAAGTACAACTTAGGTGGTAACAGGATGAATGGACACTTAAGTTGCAGCCCAAATTATGTTGCTGAGGACTTAAAATATGAATATATTGCAGAAACAACATACGGATCATATTTCAAAACCTCGAGTGCACTGCATGAAATTGATTCGGTGATGGAAAATGAAGAGGAGGAACATCTACAAGAGCCTCGTTTTCTTGTAGGGTCATTGAATATGGATGAACAGAAGATCCAAGAGGCCCTGAAAATTCTCCATGACACTCATGCTTCAGTGTCAAATGTGTGATGGGAAGCTCCTTTAATGGAAGACCAATCTTCCTTTGAAGCCATGGAGAATATCCAGAAAGCAATGTCCACAATCAAAGGTAATTTCTCACAATTGCTTTCAGATAAAAATGACATGTTTGAGCTTGTTGAGTTATTGCGGGAAGCATCACTATATGATGAAGAAAGTATTTGCATATATGAAGAAGAGAACTACAATCTCAAAGGTGATTTTTTTGCCACCCAAGATTCTTTGAGATACACTCAAAGTACGCTCTTAGAATCACAAATGAAAATAGAACAATTCCAACAAGAGTGGAAAGAATTGACTAAATCCTTAATCTTTCCTGAGAGTCATGCCTTTTGGGTAAATGGCATGGAAGAACCTCATGAGTGGGTGGACCATGAGGAGCATTCTATTCGGTATGTGCTTAAAGAGTGTGTAGAACAGTTTAATGAGAACCAAGCACTTGATTTATTTCCAAGGAAACTTGAGCTGTTCCTTGAAGACAGTCACTCTCCCATGGAAGAGTGGGATGAGAGCACCCAATTTGGGCCAGCCAACAATGAAAAAGTTTCAGCCATAAGTCTAATTACTGAAGGTTGCAAACATGCAAATACGGTTCATAGTTCTTTCCCACATGTCCTAGATTCAGAAACATCAATGGGGAATGAATAGTGGGTGAAGACTTTTTTCTGGTTTGTGTCGCATGCACAACAGGGGGATCATGTTTTGTCCCCATGGGAGATAGATCCTATTGTAGAAGAGATGGATGATTATAGATCATATAAATCAGCAATAAATATCTCTGATTCATCCACTGGATGGTTGGATAGAGGAATCATTGAAGCGGAAAATATGGAAGGTAAAAGTTTTATGTCTTGTTGCAAGAAAATTGTTTTTAATATTGCTGATTCTTCTATGATTTACAAGCAGCAGAAAAGGCATGTGTGTGCAGCCACTTTTGACAAGAAGGAATCATATCTAAACATACTTTCAATGTGTGGGTCAATTGATGGATTTTTGCACCCTTGGATCAATGGTAGAGAGTTGAGCCATTGGATGAAGAGGGGAGCCTCTGTTGAGCTCCATGGAGACATATTTGGAATGAAGACCTTGGGAGGAAATATTTTTTATTTCTGCAATAATTCTTTTGTTGTGACTAACATTGTCTTGACATGTGAACATAAAAAAATACTGATTTTTCAGCTATTATATACCTCCCATACACATGCACATGAGTCGCATTCCTATTTGCATGTGCTCGAGGAGTTTGAGGTCAAGCAATATGAAGATCAAGCACTTTCATGGTTCCTAAGAGATTATGAGTTGCCTCTAGGAAAATGTTGTACAATTTTGGAGGAGGCACATGATCACACTGTCACTCAGAAAACTAATGGATTAATTTGTGGATCCATTATCTTGATTGATGAGCATTGTAGGGATTTGGCTCACAATTATTCACCCCACACTTCTATTTCAGCCACATCATGTGGGGATGAAAATTGGGTGAAAGGATTTTTTCTGTTGATGCCACAAGAGGAGCATGATACTTTCACTCTTCTAGTTGAGGTATTGATGGTCAAAACATGTGGTTTGACAAGTGCATTAGTAGTAGCGGAATTATTCCCACCTGAATCATTTAGCATGAAATTTTGTTCGTCCATTGATTGGGTGGCTAGACACATGATTGAGATGTGTGCATTAGAGGGTAAAAATCTTTCTTGCATCAATGGAGATACATTGGACACATCAAAGAAATTGCATGAGCAATGGAATGAGCATGCATGGCTGTTATATGATGCTTTCAGTATACATGGACGGGCACGGGATAACCTCCTATGTATTCATAACACCAGTGACGTGAGTTCCAGTGCTAGCTTGCACATGGATTTTCATACTTTAGAGAGGCTCAAGATGATTTGGTCCCACATTAAGGAATTCCATTTCTGGTGGGAGAGTTTAAAAAATGTTCAATTTGGCATGGGGAGAGATGAGCTCCCAGTATGGTGGTATGATTTTCATAACCTCATTTTCCTCCTCTACAATGATAAAATTTTGTTGTTTTTATTGATGGGTGGAAGGAGGCAGATAAAACCATGGGATCCAGGCATTCTTAGGAATGATAGAGTTCAAAAGGTGGTAGAAAAATTTGGTTCCTTACAGAGGAGGCAGTGGGATCTGAGAATTCTACTCAGTTACTTTAACTGGGTTGGAAATTTTTCTAAAGGAAGTGGCATCATAAAAATGGCTATGATCAGAGTGGTGCAGCAAAAACATGGTGGAAAATTTTGCAACACTCTGTGGTGCTTCTGGTTGAGGACAAGTAGATTTGGGAGGGGAGGACTATCATGTTCCCTCAAATTGACCATTAAAAGTGTTGACCATGCTAAGTTCCTAGGGGCTCAAGTTGTTATTAATTATTCCTCCTAGGATAAATTTTTACAAATAATTGTTCTAAGGCATGTATTTAATTTTATTTCAGCAATTTTATTTATTATGCACAATAATGATGTGGAATTAAGGCTTCCATGTCAAGAGGGTGCACTGGGGAAAGCTAGTCAACTTTCCTTGGTAAAAATAAGAAAGTACATGACAAAAGCAAGCAAGAAAATAAAGGGAAGTTTCCTAAAAGCAGAAAAAGCAGACAGAAGTAAAAGCAGGAAAGTTTTTTAAGGAAAGAAAGAGTTTCCTTATGACCCAAGAAAAGTAGAAAGCTGTCATAACTCAAAAGAGGCATCTTTTGACTAAGGGAGGGTGCAGTTTCTAATTGTGAAGGATTATTTGGAATTGGAAACAATTCCACATGGTTCTACTTGCCTAATTTCCCAAAGGGGGTGCTTTTGTGGCTAGGCTTAGGTCACCCATGGGGTTGACTTGCTCGCACAGGTCACCATTGGCCTCAACTTACTAAGAAGTTCATCCATAATTCTATAAAATATAAATTCGAACCCATTGCTTTAGTTTGGTTGATGATTTTATTTCTGAATGCTTATGTGAGCATTACTTTTGAGTGTTGTGCCTCAAACTACTGGGAGATGATCCCTAACCTTCCATTCCCCTATCCTTCCATCCCCTTCTCTTCCATTGTAGGTGTGGAGTGCTATATTGCATACATTCAAGGATAATCAGATTTATTTTCAGCCTCCATCAAGTTTAGTTCGAGCTCCAGTGAATCGCATGCTTCACCTATGCTCACAGCCCCTTGCTGGTCATGATCCAGGCCTCCTGCCCCTCATTTTTGGAGCATCCTTGTAATGGTTAGTCCATGATGTAATTTATGTTATGTGGGTCCATAATATTTTGAAAATTATATTTATAAGGTCGAAATATCCCCACCCATAAAGAATCTTGTCTCAGTTTTCCCTAAAAGGGCCTACTTTATCCATGTATAGGGGAAAATGAACAAATATGAGTGCTATAAGGAGTATGTCATGCTGGGGAACTGATTTAAGTGATTTTACATGTTCATAGAAATTATATTTACTTTTTTTATAATTCTAATGTTTTACAGAAATCGATTTCACTTGATTTAACTACTTTCTTTAGACCCTAGCTAGATTACTAGCTTTTAGTGACCAGTTTTGCTAAATCTGATATAAAATGAGTTCTGTAAACTAAAAATGATCCCTGTTAGTTCTTGTGGGTCACTGAAAGACCCAAATTCCCATACCAAGCTCCAAAACCATTTTTCATTGGGATCATACCACTCTTTTGGATCCTCCTATGCGCAGGGTTTCTCTTGACCAAAATTGCCAAAAATCCCCAAATTCACCCAAAAGACCTCAAACTTTCTAGAATCTAAAAAAAATTTCTAAATAACTTTTTATATATTAAATTAAGGATGTAAAAAACCTCTGCAAGTTTCTTGAATCCTCTGATTGAAACAGGCAGAACTGCTCTCCTTAGTTGCACGATTTGGCTGCCCAGAAGCGTGGTAGTAGGTTTCCGCGGCACAGATTCTGAAACCTAAATGGAACCAGATATAAATGTGTTATGGGAGAGGAAATTCAATGTATTACATCTCTTTTTTTTATGCCCACTGATCACTCTTGTCCTCTGCAAAATCTCCCAGAAGAAACCCTTGTTTTTGCCAATCCAAGAAGGCTCTATGTGAACCCCTTAAATTTCAGAATTATTTAAGAAAAATTACAGAATTAAAGTGTTCATGTCTGTACACCATACTTAGGACATTACAATGTCATCCTAAGAATTAACAAGATGATCTTCCTCTTTCATGTTGCCATTAGATGGGTAACTATCATACATTGGCTCTGTTTGTTCATGGATAATGGATTGAATTTATTCATGAACTTGTTGATTGAATTATTCCACATAACACATATCCAGATCTTGATTTTTAATATCATCATCATATTCATAAAAAATTGGAGCAGACTGATAAAATTCTAAAGACAAAGATGAAGTTTTCGAAAAATTAGCACCAGCAATTCGATCTTCAAACAAACATGGAATATATTATGTATTATAACCACCATTATAAGAAACATTTGAATTGATGCCAAATGCATCAAAAGTATTATGGTCATCAAATTTAACATCTAACTACTGAAAATCCTCCTGTTGTAAAACAGATTTAGCAGAATCTACATATGACAATGAATCATCCTTTGAAATAGAATCAAAAGCATCTTTAACTCGACTGTCATCAACACCAACTTTAAGATTGTTTTGCAAATATTCATCAACAGTATGATTTTCAATGTTTTCTTCAATAGAGGGTTGAGCTTCACAAGGTTTTTCAACAATAAACTCTACATGATAATGATGTCTTGAATCTTGAAAACTGTCAAATGTCTTATGGACTTCTTTTTCTTGAAATATTTCTTCATGAATTTCACTAGTAAGACTATTTTGATCATTCTTACTAAGATATTTATTGAACTTAAATTGCTCACAACAATCCTCTAAAAGGAGATCAACAGAATAACTCCACTTGTAGTAAACATAAAAGATAACATGGAAATCTTTTATTGATGAAATACTAGAGATAGGAAGAGATCGATACCATTGTCTAGCATTTCCTTCCAATGAATACGTAAATATTTTCAACAATATATCCTCATGATGAATATCGAGTTGGTCCATGTATTGATGAAATGCAATCAAGTGTTGTGTTAGATGGTCATGACCATCTCCTCTAAATATTGGAAAGAAGTCTCCCCATTCATCCATAGTAGGCACTTTATTTGGAAAATACGGAACAACTGAAAAATTGAAAGGTGCAAACCTTGTAGCCACAATGGCTTCCATCGATTTTGACATTTTGAAATGGTGGAGTCACCAATAGATCCTTCCTCTGTGAAGTCGCCGGTGAAAAAATTGTACTCTAAATCATGTAACCAACCCTTCTTCACCATCAAATACTGCATCTAATCGTTGTCAATATTGAACCAATGAAGAACTTCTATGCTTCCTCCCTAGTATGGTTGCCAAAAGATGTTTATCCTAAAGTATGCTAACTAGACTACGGGATAGCAGTGTTCAAGAACCTCAACATTCAAATATAGTTTTTAGGGTTTTTGGATAACAATGTAAAAATAAGACAAGGCAAAGAAAATATACAGAGACACAATAATCTGAAAACATCAGAAGATATAAGTGTAAAGACAAGATTTTGCAGAACAAATGATGGTACAAATTAACGTCCAGGAGATAGGTCTTCAAATCATATAAATATAAGTAATAAACAGAAAATTTATCATTGCAGCATATGTTAAAGGTAAAGGTACTTGAAATAACATTTCAAACATCAATAGGCATCAATATGCACTTGCATACACAGTATCTACATAGAAAACATCTACATAAACAACAATGTAAATAAGAGTTCAAATTGAACCATAGAATATCCACACAATATAATTTCAAATACTTACCTCCATATAGATATATTAATTCATTCATTAGACAAATAAGTTCTTACACAGATACGCATTGCATGACTACACAATCTCCAAGCATATCGACTCCTATGTGTGTCTCCCCTACTTATTAGAATATTACAATATATATAGAAAAAGGTGAAATCAAAGTTTGTTTGTGTAGATCCACCTTCTAAGGCTTTGAATTCTAAATATAGAAAAGTGTATAATTGAAAAGATATAGTCTAACCAAATTTGACAAGTGTTAAAACTACATTAAACTGGAAACCTTATCAAAGTCTCCTGGCTGCTTTAGCCAGAGTGGCTAATCCATCTAGTGCATGTGTTTTTCTTTGTAATGTGTTTAGCTCCTTTTGCATATGTTTCAACTTTTGCTCGATCTCCTCTTTATATTTCTCTAGCTGTACATTCTAGTCCGTTTTCTCCCCACAAAATAGATAGTATTTTAGTTGTGTTACTTTACCTTCTAGGAGCTCTCCATCTTGCTGAGAATCGTCTTCCATTAGCCAGAGCTGCCTGCCACAATGTAGAACCTGTAGATTATTTAATTACTCTATTGTGGCATATAGGAACATATAAACGCACCATATTTCTTGCTCTATGATCTAAGAAATAACCATAAACCATCCAAAGTTTTTGAAGACACTAGGAATGATGTGCACTAATTCTTTGTGGTACTTCTCGTTCAACTTTAAAGCTTATTTTGAATACCATATTTCCTTGACAGTACAACAACAGTGCTCATCACTGCACAACACCTCTTGCAACACCATTATACCATCCCAAGTTTCTCTATAATCTATTTCCATGAGATAGATGTCCTAACTACTATTGTATCCATCCAAATCAGCATTTGTCACAAACACAAGTGAATTGTCATAACTAAAATATCTCTCTCTTCCATCAGGTGCTGATATATGGTGAGAGGAACATGACAATTAAATGTTCGATATGACCCAGTAGAAGCAATGATATTGTTAATATCCCTGTTTTTCTTCTTAGTGTACTCCTGCACTTCCTTCCACTGGGAAGATGCTAGCGAAACCCTATGTCTTTTTGACCTTACATATGCATATGCATCAATAGGGATCATTCCTTTGTGTTCCACCAGATAACAGAGAACAATAGTTGCACTATGCCCTCGTCCAACTTTACAATGAACATAAGTTGTCTTCTTACCTTTCACATACTCATGAATGAATTCCACAAACTTTGCGGCCTCAAAGATATTGGCCCCTGTGGCTTCTCAGAGAGCATACATGGCATTCACAGGTGAATTCCTTTCGTACAGAAAGGAATTTGCTACCAACTTGGAGAGCTCTCCAGACCATAAATTGGTTGTGATAATGTTCACTTGTAACCCAACGGGAATAAATAGCTTTAAGGACCTCCAATGCTTATTTTTTTCTTCAAGAGTCTCTTGGCCTCCGATGAGAACACGATGAGAACACGATCGGGATTCAACAGGTCATTTATAGCGGTTCCCTCCGCAAGAAACTTGGGGTTAGAAAGAATTTGATAATTGATCCCCTTGCTGTTGTGGGTTTAAATATTTTTGATCACCTCTGCCGTTTTAATAGGAACTATGGATTTCTCAACAAGAATTTTTTCAGACTTAGAAACATTGGCTATCATTCTAGCTGCACTTTCCCAATAGGTCATATCTACAACTTTTCCATGGTTGAGGCCTCTTGTCTTCGTGGAAGTATTTAATTAACTCCAAAATATGCTTGTAAAATGAACAAGTAAAGTGAAACTCCAGGAGTTGTTCATCAAACAAATCTTTTGCATTCACCCTCCCAATAAATTTGAAGTATGAGAGATGCTATGTTTGGTTGACAGAATTAGGGTTTGGCTGGAACGTTGCTCAGTATGACTCAGAGCCAACTGTCAGCTTTATAACTAGAACCAATTTCAACATCTGATCCCTTCATGATTGTACCATGTACAAAAACCTAACTTTGGAAAGCTAGCAACTTGCATGCATTTTAATAATGACGTGCTCTTCCAGCTTATGTTAAACATAGGAAAAAACCTTATTACATCCTAACTTTGCATGATTATGAAAAGACTTTAATTAATCTATAGGAGCTTAATATTTGAAACTAAATTATCTGTAAATGCATAAGATATTCAATAGTGAAATTAAAACAGTCCAAACTTTAGGAAAATGAGAAAATCAATCATAGGATAAAAAGTCTAAGGTAAACAACAGGCCTAGGAAAACTAGCTGAGAGACCTAGGACAAACACCTGAGGTGGGAAAAAGGGGCCAAATTTCACTTTGATTGCTACTCATTAGTGTAGGAGTACAGGACAAAGCTTCTACATACCAAGAAATGTTTAAAACCATCCCAAGAATGACCTTCCTTACTATTTTTTTACTAATGATTACTTTTAAATTCACCTAGATTTGCAAGTTTATTCTTGTTCTTTCTTATGAGGTGGAATTTTACCCCTGTCATGTCTCTAGAATTGAAGATCAAGGCATCCTTTATTCCCAGATATGGAAAAATGTTGATTTAATATTGGTTGATTCCCTAAGCATGCCTAGAAGTCGCTCAGGTCTATTTCTTTTGTTTATACTCATGCCCAAAACCCTAGGAACTAACCAAGATCAATCCAAAAAATGTCCAAGTGACAACCCATGCAAATATGGGGGTAAAAAATGTATTAGGAAATAGACTTGTATGTATAATAAGTCTCAATAATAAGGTGATGTAATAATGAGATATTTAATTTAGTATTTAATGTAGTGGTTATTAGTTACGTGTTTAGGAGCTACATAATTTACTCCTCTTCTCGTATTATGTAATCGTATGTTAGAGCATTAATATAACTTAGTACCATGGTCTTATACCTAGGAGGCATTTTCATGTGTCTAGTACTTATGTTATATGATCCTACTTAGTTTATATTGATCAATATTGGTCTATTAGCTGATTTCTGGCTCATTAACTCACAATTGAGGCACTCCACCTTGATCATCCTGGTAGTTGAGGAACTCTAGTTTGATCATCCTAACATTCTATTCATTTGTATTGATTACAATCCACTTCTGCTTTGACTAAGGGTGCTAGTATGTGAATTTGTCTCTTTTGTGGTATTTTTGGTCATTTATTGGCTCCTAGAGACTCACCCACTCACACATGTGTACACACATGCCTTGAATTCATGCATTTATGCCTCCTTACATGTTCACACATGTATTTGTGACGGTTTGGTTAGGTTTTGGAGCCTATTGGTCAACCTAGGGTGGTTTAAGGGTCACATCCTATCCCGACAGTTGTATGCATTCACATGGCCTCCATGGGATCACAATTTTTCCCCAATGTATTATAAATATGTACCATGCACATATACAAGATATACACTAATAGAAAGATCATTTATTGTCACCATTCATATGTGTTATTTAATTCTCTTTTGTTGTTCTATAGCATCTTTTGTCAAATACTTTGATTGTGAATATTGCTCTAGCTCCTAGATCTCACTGTGAAGCAATTCTCACATGGTATCAAAGATTTGTGGAGCTGCAAATCGAAACTAAGAGCGTTTGAGTTGTTGTTTAGGGAAATTTCCAAAAAATTTGAGTGTTTGCATTGTAGGTACAACAACGTTTTTGTCATTGGTTTCATAATAAGAATGGAGCAGAATCGAGTATTGCTGACCCCATTCAACTAATTTGAACGGAAGGCCAAAATAGTGATCCAGCTGAGGTCGAAAGGCCTGTATAGAGTCACCATGGGGACTGAAAACAAGCCGAACTCTGCTGTGGAGAAATTTAAGTAGATCAATAGATTTGATGAGGCACTTGGTATGCTTTGTCTTAGTACTTCAAGAGATATCCTCTTTCATGTAGACAATATTGGCACACCCAATGAAGTTTGGCTCATTCTTGAGTCACTATTTGGGAATACTGATGAGATGAGAGGCCATCAACTTGAAAATGAGCAAATCTCACTGAGTTCAGCTCACTATGAGACTATCCAAGAATTCTTCACCAAGTTCAAAGCACTAGTGCTTCAAATAAAATGGTGTGTCATATAGAAGAAATATGATCACCTTATCTTCTCCATCCTTTCTAAGATAGGGCCTGAGTATTCTGTGTTTGTTTTGACATTCCACTCAAGAAAGATTACAAATAGAAATTGGAGGAAACCTGCGCTAGCAGACTTCATGGAGTCTTTGACTCAGGAGAAGGACAAGCTAGTTGAAATGGGTGCCATAAAATCCATCAAATATAATTCCGTTACTTCTGGTGTATCAAATAAATCCAAATAAAAGAAGAAATATTTTAAACAAAGAGAGAAAGAGAAGAAGCATTCAAGTATAGAAAGCTCCAGTTCTACTGATGGGAGTTCAAGATCCAGGAGGAGGAAGAAAAATAGAGAGAGAGATCCACATGTGTTTATTGCAGAGGTTCACATATTCCAATATATTTCTTCATAAATAAGGTGTACATAATGACCAAGCTCCTTGAGGAGAACCATATTGATCTTCCAGAATTTGCAAGAAGATGGGAGCGCAAGCAAGAAAATAGTAAGTTTGAGCATGGAACAAGTGCATGGGTGAAAATGAAACCCATTTATGATATATATGTTTATTATGGTCCTATTTACAATTTACCTTTTGATATATCAGAATCTAAACCATCCATCCATTCATTGGAAGAAACCCCAACCAGTTCACCAAAGCTTCCTCCATAAACTAGTAAATTTTCACTAGTTTTTTATTTGTCTTCTGAAAGCTCTTTCCCAATACAATAAGATATTTACCATTCTGATTATGAAGGTGATATATAGGATTATATACATCCAATGACAGTCATAAAATCATTTTCCCAACCATTTTATGACCAAAATACCCGGCAACCCTCAAGTTCACTAGTTGGAAAATCTCAAAATTGCCTAGTTTCCAATGCTATGTCACTTGTGTATGTTGATCTTATGTCTTGTATGAATTTTATTGGATGGAAATAAATTTCATTGGAATTCATGGGAATTATGTTCCATATGTTTTTAATTTCTTTCACCACCCATGATTCAAATCTCAAGTCTCCAGATCCTCCATGTTTTCTCAAATGCAAATGTGATCTAGTTTCTCACTCTTCTCCCACTATGGACCCATTCGCTCATGGAGAAACTATAAATCTGATATTTTATGATTTATATGACATATATTATGATATTTCATATCATCATGAGCTTTGTTACAGATTTATGAAGGTTCTTCATCAATTTGGGAAGAAGATTCATGGTTTTATTCATGATATTGCAGTTGTGCATGAGGCAGATTTTGTTGAATCTTTTGATGTTATTTGGGAAATATTTTACAGAGATATATTTTCCATGATTGATTATGCTTCTATATCATATTATTATTTCATAAAATACATTCTTATATGATATTCCATCATCAAATGATGACCATCAAATGGATTCTAGACATGATCTTTGTCTACAACACTTTGATGCATTGATGCATGATCTTGGCATACACAACATATTCACCAATTCCATCACCAAGAAGTTATTATTTCAGGTCATTAAAGTGAAGAAGAGGACCTTTTGAAGACATTTTTTATCATCTCGGTCATTTCCATTTTTGAGGGGGGTTTTGTCCCATGAGGTTTTCCTCACATCGGTTACATGCACTAATAAAATTTTGTTGTAAAAGGTGACTTGTGCCTTAGTTTCCAAGGCCTTAATAAATCATTCTGTATAATTTTTACTAATTTAGGATTAAGGTGGGATGTTAGAACATTAATATACCTTATTACCATGGTCTTACACCTAGGAGGAATTTTTATTTGTCTAATACTTACGTTATATGATCCTACTTAGTGTTGGAACAAACCACCCAACAAAGCCCTATCGACAGGGGTTCCCACTCTGTCGACACTCAACCTGCGTGATCTCCCTGAGCACCAGCACAGACAAGTTTTACCCTGCCCAACAACACCAACAGAGTAGATGAATTCTCACTCGAGATGTTTGAGGGGGAGCTATTGAAACCACGTTTCCGCAGTAAGGAGGAGGATTTAGGGAAGCATCGGTTCATCGGATTAGCTATTAGATCTAATAGGAACATTCATCAGACATTGCATCATTCATAATATATATAACATTTCAACCATAGAACTAATGGATTGCATCATTCATTTATTCATCGCGATAGTATTACAATATTCACTTATAAAACGGAATCATCAAACATTCATCATTGACATCGCGGCACATAAAAACAGAAAGAGGCAAAAGACAATAGTAATTCAACTCTACATCCATCGTATCATATTACTGTCTACGCAATAGATCCAAAACAACAATTTTATTTCTCCACATCAAGAGCAAGATAAATCCACAATATCGCATACAAATAACACAAGATTCAATCTCTCACTTTCTCTCTGCTACATCTTGTCACAACTTATGCTACTTCTCATTTGCAATTCTAATTCTATATATAGGCTTGTGACTTTACATTAATGGTTCACTTCTAACTAACTCCTAACTGATTTAAGCACTAATGACCTATATCCAAAAAATGTGGTCAACCGATACAAAAATATGCATAAAATATTTAAAAACAGTTTGTTTTCCTCCCATCACGCTATCTTATCCTTGCATAGCCTCCATGGTGCTGCACAACTCACTTACCTTTAAACTCCTGCCAACTTGGCCCAAACATAGTTTTGTGTCCCGTCCTCTAGCCACGTCAGATGGACAGGGTGCACTCCATCATATTCATCTTGAAGTCCTCATACTGTTGTAATATTTCCTCAACCTATGCTTGAACTTTTTTAGCTTCATCCTAAGAACCAAGCAGGTCCTGCTTCACAGGGTGCTCCACCAACTTGGTATTCACCGTCTTCTTGTCATCTTGCAAAGCCTACAATGCGGTGACTGCTTTGATAGCCAACTATGCTCCAATCTCTTGGAACACATCTAGCCGGGCACTACACTTGCTTCCATTATTGTGCCTTTGTGGCTCTTTGATACATCTCTCTCAGCTCTGTGGACCACGTAACATGAATCATGGGTGGCATTGTTAGTAATTTCATCTTCAACGTTGTCAACTATTTGTCAGCTTCCCATGCTTGCTTGGTAAGTTGGTCTAATTGATCATATTGGAGGACGCTTCCCCAAAATTGTGTTGTGGCCTCTAATATCTTCTTTTCTTCCTATTCCATCCCTTCAAACTGTGCCATGATCACTTCAATGGAATTCTTTCGCTCTACCCATATCATTGAGCAGACTGTTGGAAAGCTGGAGATGGGAGATGACCTCACCCAGTCACTTGGATTTGGTGACTTCATAAAGTTTCATTGTGCTTTCATAGATGTGTTGACATGCCTCATCAACAACCACTTCTACCTCTCCTCTACTCGCAACCAGCTGTGCATTCTTGACGATCAGGTGGTCAGTCTGCTTTTTCAAGTCAATGATCTCTTTATCAATTTTCCTCTTCAGCTTGTCCTGCACCATCTACAATGCTATGACCTCCTGCAATTTTTCAGCTGCTACCTTCTCCTTCACCTGGCGTAACTTCGCAACCTCTATGTTCAGCTTCGTGGCTTCCTCATGCGACTACAAGTACCCATCACTGAGCTCTTTTTGCATATCATCCAACTACTGGTTGGAGACCTGTTGCATGTGTACCATGGTCTGGGTTGATAGCTTATTGATATCCACTACAACACCTTGCAACTACTGCAAGGAGGAGTTCACATCCTTAGTTCCTATGTCGATTACAATTGGGGGAACTTGAACGTTCCTAGCCCGTGAATCAGTGCTAATCGACAGGAGTTCCTGCACAGCAACACTCTCCGATGTTGTCTTCACAATTGAATCATAAAAAGAATATAACTTATCTCTTTCCATGGAAAAGCCTTTGTGGTGGTACTGGCGCATTGATTTCGTAATGGTGTTAGATGAATCCATGACAACCTTAATGAGTCATTGCAATTGGGATTCCAATGCTGATTTGGTGCTACTTCCTGCATCAAACTCCATGCGTCGTTTGGTTCTTCCCTCCTCCAAAATGCACTGTGCTTTTGGATTGGTGTCGGTTGATGACTCTCCATCTGGTTCATGAGTACTTTGGTCTTCTCACATAGGCTCTGCAGGGGCATCTGTTGGTGGTCCCATCATTATTTCTTTGGCACTAACTGGTTTGGGCCATTCAGTAGGACATTCTTGAACTACTGCTTCCACTTCATCATCAGTCAATTTATAGGTCACTGGCATAAATTACCTATTAGGGTCTCATCGTTCCTGGATATGAATTGAATGGGGTTCGATGGTGAACCGCATGATCCTCTAATATTTTACTGTTGTTGCATCTAACAAGTGTAAAATTTTGACTGCTATGGCTTCTAGCGCTTCCTAGTATATCCAGAAGTGGATCGCACACTCAGTTTGCTGATTGGGCTCCTCTACCCACCATAAATTTTGGTATCGTGCACCTTTGCACACCTTGACTGCTTCAACAGACATATGCTAGTAGTCTTCTAGCTCCATGCAAGCCTCCAAAGCAATGAGGATCAACAACCAACTATAAGAGAAAGGTCACTTCCCGACCTGAGCTATGAACACATCCTCCATCATTTTATTCAACAAGAAGAGGAACCAATTCATTTGGACTTCCTTAGCACACTGTTGCGTACAAGAAAACACCCCCGAATCGCATTGGACTGGGCGATTCTTCCGGATAATTTTACTAGCTAATATACGAGTGCCAATATGAACTTCCCTCTCATTGATGCTTTCGATGTGATATGTGTGGCCATCCCACTGTAATATGCATCTCTCCTTCAGTTGCCAAGAAAGCTTCTTGTAATTGTCTCTTCCTCTGATATATTGGGCAGGGTCTGTTCCAGCCTTTGGAAACCCTGTGATCTCTGAAATCATGTCCATTGTAACCATGATTGGTATATCCAACCACAATGTCCCTGTATGAAAACATGCCAACATCTGTTTGATGTATGCATTCACTTGATTCAACCATCCAAAGTGGGGCATGTTAGTAATCCCCAACAAACTAGATTTATTTAATCCTTGTGACCATGGGTGTGGAATATGCTCGATGGGTACACCTGGAACCAAAGGCAAGGATAGGTAGGGCTTATCCACTGCATCCTTAAATATTAATAAGTCATGGTTCTCATACTTCATCTTGATCAAGGTGGGGATAATTTCCACTGTGCACATCATCCCTTCTGGCAGCGGCAGTGTTTTTGGATCATACTTCTAATTTTTGGTTAACGGTCGGGGCTTTGCACTAGGTCATATGGGAGAGACATATCAGAGGATATCATTGATGGACATGCCCTTGGGTGTTGCAGATTCCATAGCTCCTGAACTAGATGGCCCTGTCTGCGTAGTTCCCTCCCCTTGTGCCCTAATGGAAGTGTGTGTCTGCCTCTTCTGCAGTGACATTGATCTTGGCTTTTGATCCTTTCGCTTACCCCAAGGGATTGAAGATGATCTGATCGACATACTCATGATTTATTCCAATATGGTAGTTGGATGGATGAGTGACTCCTACTCACTTGAAATATACACAGTGTCAAGGTTGCTCAGCATTCTGCACCAACGAACCTTACTGAGTGATCTAACACACACCAATCACACACCCTAGATTTCACTCACAATTCTTCCAACTCACTCAGTGCTGCAATTTGCTCAAATTGAATGAACACAATGATGCCTTCACTCTGCACCCCTCACTGTTTTATAGTGAATAACTAATCTAACTTCGTCATTCCAAATCCATTGTATCCATTATGACCAAATCCTGCATTAATGACCCAAATCCCCTGGAAATCATGGCATGCTAACGGTCGGATCAACCATAAATGCATGTCGCTTCAACAAGCACTGCTGGCTAACTACTCTTAACTGTCTACATTTATTACTAATTTGACCCAATCCTATCCATATGTCTGTCACAGCTGCTCTATATAACTGCGCTACTGACTCCTACACTTGCGCATGCACTTCGTTCTAGTGCGCCCTTCTGTTCTCTATCTCCATATATATATATTTTTAATTGTGCAATGCTTCAAGCAGTGCGCACCTCCATCCCCATCCTATAGGGCTTCAAGCGGTTACTATTCATGAGCTTTGGAAGCACCACTCCGTCTAACTGTTGTAATTAAAATGCACCCATAGAACTAACAGATTGAACAAGATATGGGTCTAACCAGTGCATCTGTAACTTACCTCGATGCTTCATGAACTTGTTGTCGTATAACAACACGAAATATCCTTGTGAAAATTGTCTTTTTTTTTATGTAGTGGTCATGCCATGCCTTCTGTCAATCCTTCTCAACACACTGCTAGAATCCTGTCATGAAGCAGTCCTCTTCCAGTTGGACTAGCTGTGTTGCTCACTCCTCAAGTGATGCTTCATCGGCCATGTTAGTTGCTACTGCGATGTGTAGACTAGGAACAATGTAGTCCATAGGCATGATTGCCTCTTTCCCATATACCAATTTGAATGGTGTATACCCCGTTAGTCTCTTGCAAGTGGTGCAATATGCCCACAGTACTATAGGAATATTTAAATCCCAGTAATCATGATTAGCATTACATACCTTTGTCAGCACAATTTAAAAAAATTTGTTGAAGGATTCTACGGTTCCATTTTCTTGTGGATGATATGGGGTACTTTTCTTATGTTGTACCTGCAATTCTTCAGTTAGTGCTTTTACTATGTGGTTGATAAATTGGTTTCCTTGGTTGCTCATTAGTATCATAGGGCATACAAACTGGGTCACAATGTTTTCAAATATGAACTTTGCTGTTGTCGCAGTGGTGCAATCCACGACTGGTGCATCCTCTTCCCACTTTGTCAGATAGTCCATCACTGTGATGATGTATCACACACAAGTTCTCTTTCCTGGTGGATTGATTGGACCCAGAAAGTCCACAGCCCATTTATTAAAAGGTTGAAAAGTTACCTGTGGTACAAGCAACATCTCATCTCATCGTGATGGTTTCCTGACGCATTGACAGACATCGCAGCTCCATGCATAGTCTGTAGCATAATTATGCAAAGTAGGCCACCATAGCCCAGTGTGTAGTACCTTATGCACAGTATCCCATCCTCCATAATGTCCACCAACAACTCCTACATGTGCTTCTGCCAGAATTTTCCCTTGTTCATGAGGTAGAACACACTGTCGTAGGATCTCATTAGGTCCAAGTTTGTATAAGTGCCCAGCAATCAACTGGAAATCTGAATCCTTCATTACCAATTGCTTCTTTTGACTGGTTGACATTTCCTTTGGCACAACTTTGGTTTCCAAGAACTGAATTATCAGTGCATAATGGTCATTTGTGACATCAACTCAAAATACCTGCACATCTGACAATCCATCGTCAATATTGGTGGGATCTTCGCATGTTTCAATGAGAGACAGATGATCAGGACCAGCGTTCAAGTGGCCTGGATTCACAATTATTTCAAAATCAAACTCCTGAAAGAGAAGTAGCCAGCGACATATCTTCCCCCTGAAAATAGGCTTATTAACCAGATATTTCAAAGCCGAATGGTCAGTGAACATTTTGAAATGACCGCCCAAGAGGTAATTTTTGAACTTCTGCAGTGCATATACCATCTCCAAACCCTCTCTTTCTATGGGCATGTACTTCTTCTCAGCAAAGGATAAATTCCTGCTAGCGAAGGAAATCAGGTGAGCTACATCTCCTTCTCTTGGTTGCATGAGTGCCACTCCTAGCGCAACGGACGAGGCATCGACATGGACATGGAACACCTTGTTCCAATCGAGGAACACAAGTATGGGTTTCGAAGCCATATTGGCCTTCAATGTGTTGAAGTTGCTTTGACACTCTTGGCTCCATATGAATGTGGAATCCTTCTTTAACAATTTCTCCATGGGGCTAGTAATCGCATCATAACCGCGGATGAACTTGCCATAATACCCAGTGTGTCCTAGTGTCGCTCTAAGAATCTTCATATTTTTAGAAGGTGGAAGGATTAGAATGAGTGCAATATTCATTGGATCAACCAAAATCCCTAACTTACAAACGATATGATCCAACAACATCCCAAATGGTGCGCAGAAGATGCACTTCTTTGAATTTAATGCGATCTAATGCTGTCGACACCTTTCCTGCATTAAGCGTAGTTTTTCCAAGTGATCCTTAATTAGACCATACACTATCCAATCATCCATATATACTTGCACAAATTTTTGAATAAAATGTTTGAATGCAGCGACGACGACCTGAGAGAATGTCGCAGGTGCATTCTTCAACCCAAAGGGCATCACTGTGTATTGAAAACAACCCGAGTAAGTGATAAATGTGGTTATATGGCGGTCTTCCTTTGCAATTCTTATCTGGTGATAACCAGAAAATCCATCTATAAAGGAGTACATTTCTTGGCCACCTACTCCTTCAAGAACCTCATTCGTGAATGGTGTCAGAAAGGCATCATGCATGCAAGCATAATCATCTTTCTTAGATCAACACAAATTTGTACTTCACCAGTTTTCTTGTCCTGGACTACCATAGGGCTTATCCATTCCGATTCTTCTACTAGATCGATGATTCCTGCATCCAGCATTCGATCAATCTTAGCCTTGACTCTTTCTTTGTATCACGGATTTAGGTGATACAATCACCGCCTCACTAGTTTTGCATCCGGCTTCAGTGGGATTCTCATTTCCCCTAAGTCACCAAGTATCCCCTTCATCTCTGAGAACTTTGTTGGGAATAGGTCTTGAAATTCATGCGGAAGATCCATGATTTTGGCCATAGTTTCTTCATCCCAATAGTCCCCAATATTTTCAAAATTTGATTTTCCTCTATCCCAATGTTAACTTTTCTGATCTTCAGTGGCTAACTCATAGGGTCGGTCGGTATGTCTGGTGCTACAAAATTTTTGCTTCCTTATGACTCTGGAATAGTAATATTATGAAGCTCGTCATCATCCTCTGGTTCTCTAGATATATTATAACATTCCATCATTGATTGCATATGGCACTGTGCATGCAGGTCTATGGGATATGGAACCGGTAAAACCTATAGGACCACATCGTGAATGATCTGAAGTGTATTGTGGACATCAGGATTGGCATCCTTGAAACTAAATGTCTATGCAAAGTAACCTGTCAACTCCTCCTATGTGGTTATTGTTCTGTGCAACTCCGCGGATACATACCATGACCTTGGAATTTCATTCAGTGTGTGAATAAAAGCATGGACCCATTCATCCTTGGGTCATGATTCCCACAGAGTCTGGCATTCCCTCAGATGACTACAAGGGTCATTTTGTCCATCATATCTCCCAATGTGATATACCTCCATATCTCCAAAGTGCACGGTCATCAACCATTGACATTGTTCCCATTCATGAATGGTCTCCTTATGAGCTTCCGACCAGCGTGATGGAGTGGCCTTCAGTGTTTCTCCTAATGCCAACAAGCACTGAGGCTTAGATACCTTCGCTTCAAACTCCTTGAGGAACCTAGATAGTTCTAGTAGTCCTTCATATATCGGCAACTCAATGATCTTATTCATGACATGGTGTAGTGACTGCATGATCATCCCACATTTTCTAAGTGATACTTCATGCATCAAGTTTTTCCAATTTCCAGTGCATCATCAGAATCAGAGGACGTTGATCTAGCACTGCGACAACCCATTTCTCCATCAGCAATAGGATGGATATAATATTCAGAAATATTGTAAGCATGATCCCATACTTTATCAAATTCATCTTTGACAGGTTCAATATATCGCCTTCCCTCATTAGGATCCATAGGGGCAATGACTCAGATATCCTGGTTCTCAAATGTCATCAACTGCTTCTTAAAATTGATCATGACCATGCTATCATTTGACCATCTGACCCTTAGCAATGCAAGATAGGAGTCTCCTCCATCAACGACTTTAATTACATCAAAATCAACATGATTCCTCATTCCTTTGACATCTACGACCAAATTCGACACACGACCAATTGGTTGGACTTTGGCCTAATTAGCCAGTCTCAGTTGCACTAGGGACCAACCAAGTGTTGGTTGCCCCATATTCTACCACATCTATCTTGTTAGGATATTTACGTCTAACACAAGATCCAGAATGAATAAATCGACTTCATATTCCCCAATATGGATGTTCATTCACATTTCTTTTCCCGTCTTTTTCTTTTGTAAATAATTCAATGTAGAGTCTCGAAATTCTCTATCTGGATAGTGCAACAACTTCTCAATATTAACCAGAGCATTGGGATCTCTTTCCAAGGATAAAAAAATATTGAATAACTATTGTAAAGCACCATGCTGCCATGATGGTCCAACTTCTAACGAATAATCAAAAGCAGAAGGCATGCCAAGAATAGGTGTCTTACCAGGATTTCTTCCAATCCCCTCACGAGCCTCAAAAAATGTATCTCTCTCAGTCACAATATCAAACTATACTTTCTTATTTCCAAGCAGTCAAACTTGCATACACCATCCATATTCTCTATTAGTCACTCCTCCTCGAGTGACAATCCCAACATCAACATCCTCTGTTCGCGGTTCTGCTACAATGGTAGCAACCATCGACCCTTGATTCTAGTTCTGTGGTGGATATTGGTTTTGCGACAGATTCTGGTTCACTGGTAGATTCATAGGATGATTTACATTCTAATTTTGTACTAGAATTTGGGGCTGGCCCTGATTCTACAGTTGTTGTTGGTTCTGTATCTGATTCAAGGCATAGAACTGGTTCTAATTCTACAATAGAGGAACATTTTCGGCCTGCCATTTTGCAATCAGCTATGGAAAATTCTCAACAGTATCATCGCTTACCACACAGTATACACACTGCAAATGATGACAATCCCTATGATAGTGCCCAAATTCCCCACAGTTGTAACACTCGATTGCTGCATGACCCCATCCTCCTCCTTGACTGAAACCTCTTCTTCCCCTGAATCCTCTCTGAAATCCTCCTTGCTAGTGGTACTTTGTGGTTGAGTTACTTGCTGCTGATATTGGGGTTGGGCCATTTTATTCTGTGGGGGGTTCAGCTATTACTGAACATAATGTGTTGGTTGGACATATTGCGGCTGCGGCAGAGCCACCAACGTCTACAGTCACGACGCAAAATGTGGTTGTGGTGCAAACTATGACTGTCATATGAGCTATGGCTGTGACGAAATAAACTGCATCTGTGATGGTGATGCATACTGGACTTGAGGTGGCGGCTGCACCACCTACGACTGCGGCTACTACACCATGCGAGGATCTTCACCTTTCACGAAATACAAGTTGTATGTTCGCTCTTGAAGCATATCATAAGCTCGATGGTCCTTATCCTCGTGCCCAATTGAGTGACAAAAGGTGCAATATAAGGTTGCTAGCTTCGTAACCATTTTCTACATGTAGGTATAGTCTTCATGTCGATTCCCATATACTTGACATATGTGACACCATGACACACCACTGGAGCTCAGCCAATTTGGTGCTACTGAAAGTATATAATTTTGGAAGGTAGGACAAGTATCTTTGGTGTGTCCACCCACATGACATTGAGTGCACCATAGGTCGCCATGTTCCTCTTTTGTCTTATTGATGTTCTACAACTGAAGCGTCAGGTTCACTAGCTATACCTAGATTTGGTTCATGCCAACATCAGTTTCTCTGACAGGTTAACCCTCCAACTTCATTGCAATTTCCAGAGCCTCGCTATGTGTTGTGATATTTTGTTGCATCAATGGATGTCGAATATGAGGGAACAACGCCACAATGAACCATTCTTTGTGTTGGACATCACTCATATCAAATATGACCCGTTCCATCAACATCTTAAACCTCTGGTCGAAGTCCCAAACCGTCTCATTAGGGAATTGTTTAATTTCCTTCAACTTCATAATGTACTATGCTTCAGACTTTGGTTTCTTGAATTATTCAAGCAGTCCCTTCTGAATCTCATCCAAAGTCTTTTTTGTGGTCCCTTGTGGAACCTATATGAATCTCATATACCAATAGAATGCACAACCCTAAAGGGTGGCCTCCAATTGGCCTTTCTTTACATCGTCTTTTGTAGTCTATTTGGTAGTCCAAACTGCCTCACATAAGAACCAATATTTATTTGGGTCATCAGTGTCATTTCCATGGAACATAGGTAGCTTCATATCATCTCCCACCATCCTGGGCCTTCTTCCTACAGATGTTGCTTTACTACTGGATTCTTCTTGGGACGTCGGACACATCGATGTAGATTGCGTATATCTTCCTGAGGGTGGAGTAGTGCGCGGAGGTGTGGACACGTTGCTACCGGGGTTTGACCTTGCTTCTACCATGGGTGTAGCCTAGGTTTGCTTGTCCTCTTTGTCACTGTAGGGTCGGTTCATCCTATGTGGTTTTCCTTTGCAGTCTTGCATTTTGATCATAGTAGGACTTTCTCCTATCCTCTTCCTCTTCTCCACTCAGAACCTTGCTCCTCCCCTTATACAACCACTCTCTTCCTCAGCTTCCCTCATAGTCTCGTTGAAACTTACATCGATCTACCCCTTATCTGTCCATTCGTCACCCCCTTCTATCATGGTGTTCACAACCTCTGCACACCAGAGTTTTACTACTTGAAGTGCATTTTTAGTATGCCCTTTTCACAAACAAGCATCTTGATTGATAATTGCAGAGACAGTAAGAACCTTCCTCGTGGTCTGTTGAATAATTCCCATTCAGCTTCCCTATATGAATTATTGGTATCAACCACGAACTCAGTGATGTATCCTTCAGGAATATTATCCAACCAAACTTCAACACCCTGCGATTCCTTGTTGTCAGTCTCTTATAGTTCCTAAATTAGCTCGGGGGTCAAGGACGTCGGTTCTCCTCCCTGGAAGTTGTGCTTCTTGTAGGTGAATCGCACCTGCCATTCATATAATATGATATGAAACTCATAGAAAAATCATTCATGAGGACCATCATGTATGTACCTCACCAACCATGCATTTGTTGTCCAGTTTGGGTTTTGGTTCTCAACTTTAGTGAATTCTTGCAGTCTTAGGTCAAACCAATCTTCAATATCTGGTTTTTTTAGATGCCACACCATATCCTCCTCCTAGTCTCAACAAGGTCCCAACAATGATACCATTTGTTGGGACAACCCACTCAACAAATCCCTATTGATAAGGGTTCCCACTCTGTCGACACTCGACCTGCGTGATCTCCCTAAGCACCGGCCTAGACAAGTTTTATCCTGCCCCACAACACCCATGGAGCAAATGAAGTCTCACCCGAGATGTTCGAGGGAGAGCTGTCGAAACTACATTTCCACAGTAAGCAGGAGGATTTTGGGCACCATCGGTTCATAAGCTTAGCTATCAGATCTAACAAGACCATTCATTAGACATCGCATCATTCATAACATAACTACCATTTCAACCAGAGATCTAACAGATTGTATCATTCATTTATTCATCGCAGCAGTATCACAATCTTCACTTATAAAACAGAATCATCAGACATTCATCATTGACATCGCGACACATAAAAACAGAAAGAGACAAAAGACAATAGTGATTCAGCTCAACATTTGCCATATCATATTAATGTCTGCGCAACAGATCCAAAACAACAACTGTCTTTCTCCACAGCGAGAGAAAGATCAATCCACAAGATCACATATAGATAACACAAGATTCAATATCTCACTTGCTCTCTGCTACATCTTGTCACAACTTGTGCTACTTCTCATTTTCAATTTTGATTATATATATAGGCCTTCACCTTTACATTCATGGTCCACTTCTAACTAACTCCTAACTAATTTAACCACTGATGACCTATATCCACAAAATGTGGTCAACCGAAACAAAAAGATGCATAAAATATTCAAAAATTTTTTTTTTTCTTCCCATCATGCTATCTTAGCCTTGGGCAGTGTCGCGTGAGCTTGCGCAACCTCCGTGGTGCTGCACAACTCACTTACCCCAAAACCCCTTCCAACACTTAGGTTATATTGATCAATATTGGTTTATTAGTTGATTCATGGCTCATTAAATCATAGTTGAGGCACTCCAATTTGATCATCCTAAAAGTTGAGGTGCTCTAGTTTGATCATCCTGACATTCCAGCTACCTGCATTGATTACAAACCACTTCTTCTTTGACTAAGGGAGTCGGTGTGTGAATGTGGTTGTTTTCTGGTCTTTTTGGTCATTTATTGGCTCCTAGAGACTCACCCACTCACACATGCGTACACCCATGGATCTAATTCCTGCATTTATGCCTC
The DNA here is from genome assembly GCA_001517045.1 of Pseudotsuga menziesii. Classification (NCBI taxonomy): domain Eukaryota; kingdom Viridiplantae; phylum Streptophyta; class Pinopsida; order Pinales; family Pinaceae; genus Pseudotsuga; species Pseudotsuga menziesii. Next base: position 9,350 of record LPNX010062496.1, on the reverse strand, counting down.
CTTACATGTTCACACATGTATTTGTGACTATTTGGTTAGGTTTGGGAGCCTATTGGTCAACTTAGGGGGGTTTAGAGGTCAAATCTTAGCCTGACACTTGTATGCATTCACATGGCCTCCAATGGCTCACGAATTTTCCCCAATGTATTATAAATATGTACCATACACATATGCAATATGTACACAAATAGAAATATCAATTATTGGCACCATTCATATGTTCTATTTCATTGTCTTTTGTTGTTCTCTTGCATATTTTGTTGAATAAATTGATTGTGAATATTGCTTTAGCTCCTAGATCTCACCGTGAATCAATTCTCTCATCATACATTCTATCATCTAATGAAATGAACTAATCAACTCTTTCTCATTATATGTGTATTCCTTTTCAAGCATGTGTGTATAAAAACAACATCGAGGTAGTCTTGGCACATCTCATGGGGTGTTATATTTTCTTAGGAGAATTATTTGGGTAAAAAATGGTTTGTCCCTTCCCCACTCCTTGTTTGGAATTTACATTGATGAGTTGGAGCGCTTTATTCACGAGCATATCTAGGATGCTAATGGGTTCCTTATTAAATAGGTTTTAATTTATGTTATCCTAATAATTCTAAAGTTTATCTAGATAGGTATTTTCTTATAATAGTAATTCATAAAGTTATTCTAGCAGATAAGTATTTATTAAGAGATAGATTTCTCTTGTCACATTCTTTTCATTGTGATTATCTTTGCATTGTTAGTAAAAAATACATGGCATGTTGAAATAATTCTACACTCCAAAGATAATACTACTACTTCACACGAACTATATAAAGTGCTAAGGGAGGTCTATTATAATTTCAATTATGAGCTAAAAATACAATTTATTCTCCTTATTGATCCAATATAACATATTTTCTACACTCAAATAATGATTCCAATTTGCATTAATAACAAATCAATGTCATATACATTTCAAAAATAAATCTCATATAAATCCCCGAGAAATAGACAAGTTGTTGTATTTACATATATCTATAGAAACATCTTCTATAGAAGGTTGGATTGCACTTCCAAGTTATGGTTTAAAAATATTATCACATGATTCCAGTAAGACTTGATTTCTATGATCTTTACCATCTTTCTCTACTCTACTGTGATACACAACCAATCCAAAAGATTAAACATTTTAACTTGGAGCAACATAATTTTACAATGAAATAACTATATGGAGCGTAGATTAATATATAACTAAATAGAATGTTGTTCCTAATAATTACTATAAAAGTTTCCAATTTGAACTATACATAATACCCAATGCATAAGGAAAGTACACACTACTAACCTTGACAAATAAATATATTTCTTAAGAATAATTTCCTCTTCTTCATTGTAAGTATACCATATATATCGACTATCAAGAGGCTCCCAACTACTAGTGTCTACACATGACCCTATTCAAATTTTCAATTCCATTCAAATGAGATGCCAACACAATAGTTTATGATGGAATTCAACATTTAAATAAAGGAAAAATAATATGTATGAAATAAATCTAAAACCCTAAATTAAAACAACGTATATGTCTGATCCTCCCTTCAATATCCAGTATACTCGTCCATTCTTATCCCAAACAACGGACACATTCCATATAGCATGACACCTTTACCTCTCTGCATAATACCAACCAAAAATAAATTGACACTTATCTCCTATAGAAATCAAGATTTCTGATTGCATTGCAAAAAAGGCTATGTGGTAAAAGGAGACGATTCAATACTAATATCGTAGCCTAATGCATTTATATTTTCTCCAATTTTTGGTTGATGGTTTCTTCTGGTGTGTCATCTGGATACCGATGGAGTAGAATTTGGAGAGAGAGACACAAAGGTAAAAAAATTAATTTGATTTCTTTCATTAGTTTTTCACCAACATATGAAAATGCAAAGGTAAACTACTTATTGTGGTTGCTTTCTTCAGATTTTGCATCAACAGAGGAATATGCAATGATAAACTGCTTAGTTTGATTGCTTTCTTTACTTCAGATTTTCCACCATTGTCATGAATTTTTACCTTTTCCATTTTATAATTAAACCATTCACTTTTAGAACTTGAAACAGATATCTACTCTTCAACAGATGGCCTTTTACATGTATCACATCTATCAGGAATAAAAAACTCTTCTTCATAGTTGTTGTTACTTCTTTGCCAAAACAAATTCTCTCTTTCTTTTGATGGATTTTCTTGGTGGTGAATTTTGGCACTTGTTTCCTTATATGTACCAATATGTAAGTTTTATAGATGCAACCCTTAGCTCATAAACCTTGGCTTCCATGATAAGAGATTCATGAAAATTGTATCTTGTTTGAGCATCATACTTAATTTTTTTTTCACATGCCATAGAATATTGTCCCAAATCTTGCATGTTGTGATTTCCAAAAGAATATTGATATTTAGAAGTAATTTCATTGTATGGAGATAATGTTGATGTATTTGTAACTTCAGAAGATATTCTGATGTATATTATCATTATATGTTGTTATACCCCCATTGGGGATGTGTGTTACCCCTTTACGGGATGTCTAAATTGTGTCTAGATCTTGAGGTACAACCTCCATTCTAAGTCGGGGAAACAGTCCCCAGTCTAACATCATGTAATACGTAATTGTGGTCTCTCTAGAAGAAATGGACCCCATGTGAGATGACATGTAGGATCAAGTATTATATTTGGTCAGTGACTTGAAAGGGTATAAATAGGGAGGTGCTCTCCCTCATTTATACACACCTCGTACACTCTCTAAGGAGTTTTGAGAGAGAGAGAGAGAGAGTCATAGGAGGATAGAAATATAGGTGCTAAACATTTCTTATTACTGCTTTTGATCATATTAATATTATGAAGAATTTTGCGGGGTTTTCTCCTTTATGGTTTCCCCACTGAAAATATTTGTGTCTTGTGCATCTTTTACATTTTATGCATTTTGATGTGCTTGTTATTATTTCAGATAAAGATCCTAGATAATCTAATCATCTCTTAAGAAAAACTAACATGGTATCAGAGCCTCTCTGAAAGAAGGAACTGTGCAGCTGCAGGAACTAGGGATTCCTAGTTGAAGGTGTTCCTCCATAGATCATCAATAAAGGAGGGATAGGCTAACTCACCTCACTAGGGCACATATATTGGTGGTAGCAGTTTCTGAATCAAAGAAGTTTCACTATGCAGCTGAAATACAACTGCAATGGAAGCTAATGGAAATTAGGGTTTCATGCCTAAAAAACCCTAGAAGACTGAATTTTGTAATCATAGAACATTCTCTATAACACAATATTGGAGAAGTATTAGAAGTCGAAACATTTACAGGCTTGATAGAAATTTGTTTTGTACACTTTGTAAAAGTTTCAGCCTCATATTTTCTATACTTCAGGAGATATGGTTCCTCCAAATTAGGGTTCCAACCTCTTCCAGAATACAGTCATAAACATGTGACCTAGGGAGATTTGCTATATCTCAGGATAGGAAGGTCCAAACTAAATTTAGCAAGATGTTCCAGGTAGGTCACGAACTGTAGTTTCTGTGGTATGTTTTTCAGATCCATAATGTCAAACAAAGACATGTGCAATCCATACAAGTTTACTATGTTGAATAGTCCCCAGAACAGTCATATTGGGAAACTAATCATAGGTACCACTTGGAGAATCCATTTCTTCTCTAACCTAAAGGGTTGGAAAGAAGACTTATCAGGATATCATAGTGAGAATTTTTAGACTTTAAGGATCGGAAACTTTGGAGATACAGTAGAAGCAATATCAGTCATTTCTGTAGAAGAAATTTAGAAAACTAGGGTTTCCTGTTACGGGAGCTTCCCTCGACTATTTTCAAGAAAGGAGTACATTAGACAGCTCACCTTGAAGAGGTCCATCTTTCTATCCCATCAGAATTTTGAAATTCCAAGTTTTGAAAATTAGGATTTCTCTGACAAACCCTAGATCGGCCAGCACCAGAACAAGGATAGACCCCTCAAATCGGTAAGATATAATTTTTTTCTATTTATATTTGAGGTTCTCGTTTGAAAATGAATAATCGCACCGGCATGATGACAAGCTTGGCGAATCTAACAACTTCCAAGTATGGAAGTATAGGAACTCCATGATCCTTGAAGAAATTGACTTAGATCAATATTTTAGTAAGGAAGTTCTAAGAGCCAGAGGGAGATGAGGCTAAGGATAGAGAAAAGAGAATCATTGCATATTCTATTAAATATCATCTCATCCCTCATGTTTCATCCTTGAAGACAAAAAAATGAAGTGTTCGATGCTATGATGAAAAAATCGAAGAATAATAAGATATTGTTATAACCACCTTGAATGGCCTCCCAATATCGTGGGATTCATTCATTCGAGTAATTTGTGCCAGAAGAAAGTGATTACCATTAGTAGACTCTGGGAAGAGCGAACACAAGAATAATCTCGACTCGTAATAAGAGAAGAGAAGCAAATTAAGATCAAGCTCTCATGATTTAAAGAAGATCCATCAAGCAGTGAGGAATATGAAGGATTCAGTTCTTAAAGAACCTCTTGTCAATCTTAGCATTTGGATAAGAAATGATGCTATTATGAATGAAGAAGATGATGAAGTTGAAGGCTGAAGAAGGAGTCTACCCACAAAACAAATAAATATGAGTATTCAATTGTCATTTCATGATATTGTTTGGTTACGCATTTTTTTATATTCAGTTGATGTGTTATGCATGTTTGAGTATTTACATTTATACTATTGGATTGCACATGATGGGTAAGAATTCAATGTTGTTGTACTAAATTACATTACTACTTATCTAGATTGAAACCTGTTTGTTGGAATATTAGGAGTAGCACACACCCTTAATAACATTACGGTAGAATTCATCTAGAATTTATTGTATGTATACATGATATGGATGAATGCTGTAGCATTTTCTAAAACAGTCACATGGATATGTCATATAAATTTGTCACTACTAATATGTTTTGGAAATTATGATATGTTTCTAAGCATCCGAATGAACTTGACTTGTAGATCATGCCAAAGAACAAGTAACATTAGTTCCAAAGTGGAACTTGAAGCTTCCTAGGTCAAAGACACCATGGTGAAAGAAAGAGATTTAGAAAAATATAAAGAGAATGGTATATCCACCTCGAGAGATGAACACCACCTTGGGAACAAGAAATAATCCAAGATGAATAATAGTATGACGATACTTTCAAAGAAAGAAAGAGGCCTTAGAAGCACTCCATTTATGTGACATTGTTGAGAGACATCATTGATGCAGAGCCTTCCAGCTATAAAGAAGTACCCAAGAAGAAAGGGAAGGAGAGCACCATTTCAAGAATAATGATGTCTAGGATGCGATCTCAAGACTTGAAGGGAAGTCCATAGTGTCTTCCAAATGGATCTACAAGATCCAACATGTAGTATATGGAAACATCATGGGATACAAGGCAATATTCATAGCACGAGGCTTCTCACAGAAAGAAGGCATAGACTAGGAAGATATATTTGCAACCACTAGGAGTTGAGACACATGACAGGAAGACTCATGTGTGCAAATTAAAGAATGCCTTGTATGAGATCATAAGGAACCCATGGGATAACACATACATGAGGAGATTGAATATTACCTAGAGTGATGAAGATCTTAACCTTTGCTACAAGTTTGAAGATGAAAGCCTAGAGAGGATGACAAGCTCACAGATGGGTGCGAGAAGAACTTTTCAAAAGGTTCAAGATAAAGGATACTGGTATCCAGTGACCCTAGATGGATACATAGAATATTAGTAGCAATCTTAGCATTTGGATAAGAAATGATGCTGTTATGAATGAAGAAGATGATGCAGTTGAAGGCTGAAGAAGGAGTCTACCCATGAAACAAATAAAGATGAGTATTCAATTGTCATTTCATGATATTGTCTGGTTATGCATTTTTTTATATTCAGTTGATGTGTTATGCATGTTTGAGTATTTACATTTATACTACTAAATTGCACATGATGGGTAAGAAGTCAATGTTGTTTTACTACATTCCATTACTACTTATCTAGATTGAAACCTCTTTGTTGGAATATTAGGAGTAGTACACACCCTTAATAACATTAGGGTAGAATGCATCTAGAATTTATTGTATGTATACATGATATGGATGAATGTTGTAGCATTGTCTAAAATAGTCACATGGCTATGTGATATATATTTGTCACTACTAATATGTTTTGGAAATTATGATATGTTTATAAGCATGTGAATGAACTTGACTTGTATATAATGCCAAAGAACAAGTAACGTCAGTTCAGAAGAGGAACTTGAAGCTTCCCAGGTTAAAGACACCATGGAAAAAGAAAGAGATTCAGAAAAATACAAAGAGAATGGTAGATACACCTCGAGAGATGAAGACCACCTTGGGAACAAGAAATAATCCAAGATGAAAAATAGTATGATGATACTTTCAAAGAAAGAAAGAGGCCTTAGAAACACTCCATTTATGTGACATTGTTGATAGACATCATTGATGCAGAGCCTTCCAGCTATAAAGAAGTACCCAAGAAGAAAGGGAAGGAGAGCGCCATTTCAAGAAAAATGATGTCTAGGATGCGATCTCGAGACCTGAAGGGAAGTCCATAGTGTGTTCCAAATGGATCTACAAGATCCAGCATGTAGTATATGGAAACATCATGGGATACAAGGAAATATTCATAGCATGAGGCTTCTCAGAGAAAGAAGGCATAGACTATAGAGATACATTTGCAGCCACTAGGAATTGAGACACATGACAGGAAGACTCATGTATGCAAATTAAAGAAATCCTTGTATGAGATCATAAGGAACCCATGGGATAACACATACATGAGGAGCTTGAAGATTTCCTAGAGTGATGAAGATATTAACCTTTGCTACAAGTTTGAAGATGAAATCCTATAGAGGATGACAAGCTCACAGATGGGTGCGAGAAGAACTTTTCAAAAGGTTCAAGATAAAGGATACTGGTATCCAGTGACCCTAGATGGATACATAGAATATTAGTAGCAATATTAGCATTTGGATAAGAAATGATGCTGTTATGAATGAAGAAGATGATGAAGTTGAAGGCTGAAGAAGGAGTCTACCCACGAAACAAATAAAGATGAGTATTCAATTGTCATTTCATGATATTGTTTGGTTATGCATTTTTTTATATTCAATTGATGTGTTATGCATGTTTGAGTATTTACATTTATACTACTGAATTGCACATGATGGTTAAGAAGTCAATGTTGTTGTACTACATTCCATTACTACTTATCTAGATTGAAACCTCTTTGTTGGAATATTAGGAGTAGTACACACACTTAATAACATTAGGGTAGAATGCATCTAGAATTTCTTGTAAGTATACATGATATTGATGAATGCTGTAGCATTGTCTAAAACAGTCACATGGATATGTGATATATATTTGTCACTACTAATATGTTTTGGAAATTATGATATGTTTCTAAGCATGCGAATGAACTTGACTTGTAGATCATGCCAAAGAACAAGTAATGTCAGTTTAGAAGAGGAACTTGAAGCTTCCTAGGTCAAAGACACCATGGTGAAAGAAAGAGATTCAGAAAAATATAAAGAGAATGGTAGATCCACCTCGAGAGATGAAGACCACCTTGGGAACAAGAAATAATCCAAGATGAAGAATAGTATGACGATACTTTCAAAGAAAGAAAGAGGCCTTAGAAACACTCCATTTATGTGACATTGTTGAGAGACATCATTGATGCAGAGCCTTCCAGCTATAAAGAAGTACCTAATAAGAAAGGGAAGGAGAGCACCATTTCAAGAAGAATGATGTCTAGGATGCGATCTCAAGACCTGAAGGGAAGTCCATAGTGTGTTCCAAATGGATCTACAAGATCCAGCATGTAGTATATGGAAACATCATGGGATACAAGGCAATATTCATAGCACGAGGTTTCTCATAGAAAGAAGGCATAGACTATGAAGATATATTTGCAGCGACTAGGAGTTGAGACACATGATAGGAAGACTCATGTGTGCAAATTAAAGAATTCATTGTATGAGATCATAAGGAACCCATGGGATAACACATACATGAGGAGCTTGAAGATTACCTAGAGTAATGAAGATATTAACCTTTGCTACAAGTTTGAAGATGAAAGCCTATAGAGGATGACAAGCTCACAGATGGGTGCGAGAAGAACTTTTCAAAAGGTTCAAGATAAAGGATACTGGTATCCAATGACCCTAGATGGATACATAGAATATTAGTAGCAATATTAGCATTTGGATAAGAAATGATGCTGTTATGAATGAAGAAGATGATGAAGTTGAAGGCTGAAGAAGGAGTCTACCCACAAAACAAATAAAGATGAGTATTCAATTGTCATTTCATGATATTGTTTGGTTATGCATTTTTTTATATTTAGTTGATGTGTTATGCATGTTTGAGTATTTACATTTATACTACTGGATTGCACATGATGGGTAAGAAGTCAATGTTGTTGTACTACATTCCATTACTACTTATCTAGATTGAAACCTCTTTGTTGGAATATTAGGAGTAGTACACACGCTTAATAACATTAGGGTAGAATGCATCTAGAATTTATTGTATGTATACATGATATGGATGAATGCTATAGCATCGTCTAAAATAGTCACATGGCTATGTGATATATATTTGTCACTACTAATATGTTTTGGAAATTATGATATGTTTTTAAGCATGCGAATGAACTTGAATTGTAGATCATGCCAAAGAAGAAGTAACGTCAGTTCAGAAGTGGAACTTGAAGCTTCCCAGGTCAAAGACATCATGGAGAAAGAAAGAGATTCAGAAAAATATAAAGAGAACGATAGATCCACCTCAAGAGATGAAGACCACCTTGGGAACAAGAAATAATCCAAGATGAAGAATAGTATGATGATACTTTCAAAGAGATAAAGAGGCCTTAGAAACACTCCATTTATGTGACATTGTTGAGAGACACCATTGATGCAGAGCCTTCTAGCTATAAAGAAGTACCCAAGAAGAAAGGGAAGGAGAGCACCATTTTAAGAAGAATGATGTCTAAGATGCGATCTCAAGACTTGAAGGTAAGTCCATAGTGTCTTCCAAATGGATCTACAAGATCCAACATGTAGTATATGGAAACATCATGGGATACAAGGCAATATTCATAGCACGAGGCTTCTCACAGAAAGAAGGCATAGACTAGGAAGATACATTTGTAGCCACTAGGAGGTTAGACACTGTTGCCGCCTTTTCACACACCTGGATCACGTGGCAGAAATCTTCAAGCCACTCGGTGTGTCCTTGGGGGCAAGTCTCGAGTCAAGGCTGTCACCT
>LPNX010062475.1:157978-190828 GCA_001517045.1 Pseudotsuga menziesii | reverse complement strand
TCTCTCTCTCTCTCTCTCTCTCTCTCTCTCTCTCTCTCTCCCCCACACACAAATCCATAGGTCTCCCCCTAGTACTAACAATCCTCATCTCTTCATCTCTCTCTCTCTCGCTCGCTTACACGCACGCACACACACTTATGTCTCCCCTACCACTAACACCCTTATTTTGTTAGATTTGTATCATTCAAGCTAGCATTATAATCTTAAAATATTTAACTGAGAGAATAACATGCACAACAATAAACACAAGAGAGAAGAGACACAAATAATTTTCCTTGGGGAAACCATAAAGGAGAAAACCCCCCAACTTCCTCAGAGATAGAATCAGCACCAAAAGTAAATCCCAAAAACATAAAGATGATCTCCTGACAGCAGTAGTCTCTCTCTTGTCCCAGTAACTTCTCTATCACTCATGCGCCCTAGTGAGTGAGTGTGTCTGTGATAAATAGAGAGGCTCACTCTCTATTTATATTCTTTCATTCACTTAATGTCCACTCCAACATGTTGGCCTCACTTAACAATTACTTACTAGAGCCGACATCTCTAGGAGAGTCTAATAACCTTGGTGCCCCAAAACTTGTGGGGACTTTGCCCTGAATTACAATAAATCACCTAGGGCCGACATCTCTAGGATAGTCTAATAACCCTAGGGCCCCACAACTATGGGGACTTTAACCATTGTACAATAGGAGGGTTACCCACAATGACTTGGCATGACTTGTTTACATTATTGAATCTCTCGATAGGAACATCGGTGCATGACATGACTCAAATACATTACAAACACTTCCTGGAATAAACATTGGGGTACAATACATAAGATATACAATTAAATACATTCCGAAGTTACAAATACATCAACACTCCCTCTTAACTAGGAAGGTATTCTCTCAACACAATTTATCAGCACAAGTCTTCTTCCCTGTATCATCTGGATCATCATCACCCGATCTGGATCATCATCACTGGATCTAGATCATCACTGCTAGATCATCATCACTGGATCTAGATCATCACTCAATCTGGATCATCACTGGTGGATCATCATCACTGGATCTAGATCATCACTGTTGGATCATCATCACTAGATCTAGATCATCACTTGATCTGGATCATTACTACTGGATCATCATCACTAGATCTAGATCATCACTACTGGATTATCATCACTAGATTTGGATCATCACTCGATCTGGATCATCATTGGGTCATCATCACAGGTGTTATCTCATGATTCTTCTCGTCACAGGAAGTCCTACAGAGCCAGCCATTTTTCATGCTGGTTGTAGGCCTAGCCTCCATGTAGGTATTCTTCAGTGCTTATATCTGACCCTAAGTCAAAATGTCCAGCACTCACATCTGACCATGAGAGGAACACATCCAATAGCATGTCAGAAAGGCACAACACTTACATTCACCAGCATGATAGGACACAACTACTATCATCTGTGAAAAGGCACGGCACTCACATCCACCAGCATGGTAGGACACACCTACTACCATATGTGGAAAGGCACAACACTTACAATTACTAGCATGGTAAGACACACCTACTACCATCTGTGAAAAGGCTTAGCATTCACATCCACCAGCATGATAGGACACAACTACTACCATCTGCGAAAAGGCTCGACACTCACATCCACCAGCATGATAGGACACAACTACTATCATCCGTGGAAAGGCACTACACTTACATCTGATCATGTGGGAACTAATCCCATATTCATATCAGAATGGCCCTCAGTCCCAGACTGAGTATTCCTAGTAACTAACCAGGTGGCTCCATTCAAAGAATGGCATTCAACACTTATATATGATCATATGGGAACACATCCCACAGTCGCCTCAGAATGCCTTAGCACTCATATATGACATGGAAGGAACCAATCCTCCCACCATGACAGAATGGATCATCCCTTACATTTGACCATGGAAAGAACAAATCCTCTCACCATGTCAGAATGGCTCTCAGCTCTAGGCTAAGTATTCTTGGTAAGTGACCAGGTGCCTCCATTCAGAGAATGGAATTCAACACTTATTTCTAATCATGTAGGAACCAATCCTACAATCACCTCAGAATGGCTCAACACTTACATCTGACATGCAAGGAACCAATCCTCTCATCATGACAGAATGACTCAGCCCTTACATCTAACCATGAAAGGAAACAATCCTCTCACCATGTTAGAATGGCTCATGGACTCATCACTTCCCCTTGGAGGGAACCTCAATCTGGAGAACACCAAGCTTCTCCTTGAAGTACACAAACTTCACTCTGGCCAATGGCTTAGTCAACAAATCAGCTATCTGTTCATCTATCACATGTTACTGGAGCTTCACTACTCCTCTCTGCACCATATCCCTGATATAGTGATATTTTATCTCGATATGCTTCGACTTGTCATGGAACACCGGGTTCTCTAAAAAATTCACACAAGTTTGGTTGTCGCAATATATACAAGTAGCATCCAACTGGAGATCAAATAAATTAGATAGTAGCTTCCTTAGCCATACTACCTCACAACTAGCTGAACAAGCTGTGACATACTCTGCTTCAGCGGTACTGAGTGCCATGCAAGACTGTTTCCTACTAAACCAAGAGATCACAGCTGATCCCATACTGAAGCAACACCCTGAAGTGCTCTTCCTATCGACGGCACTGCCTGCCCAATTTGAATCAACATAACCTTCTAGGTTAATCTTTTGATTCACCTCATAATTTATCCCATAATCAACTGTACCCTTCAGGTACCTCAGAATATGCTTTGTAGCAATCAAGTGAACATGTCTCAGATCTATCAGGAATTGGCTCAAGGTGTTCACATCAAAACAAAAATTTGGTCTCGTATTCGTCAGGTACATCAAGGAACCAATCATCTGATGATACATCATGGCATCAACCAAATCTGATGAAGCAACACTCAATAGCTTCAGGTTCGATGCCATAGGTGTGGTCATGGCCTTGCAGTCCATCATCCTAAACCTCTTCAGGATCTCTACTACATACTTCCCTTGTCTCTCCTGTATTCCATTCATAATTCTATGGGGGTGAGCTCAACGAAGGCAAGCGTACTGACTTCCTTTACTGGTTAGCTGTAAATACCAAGGATTACTTGCTTCTGTTTTGACCATTTTAGGGAAGATGGATGATGTTGAGTGTGGAATAACTCAAATTTTTCATCAAACAACTACAACTGTCAAGATATTATATTGGTGTCATATTTTTTTGTGGTGTATAGATACTTGGAATTTTATATTGCTGTAGAAATTCGTAGTTAGAATAGTGATGTAGGCCACATTGGACCATTCTATGTATAAGGTTTTATTTAGACTTACATAAATCGATATAGACTCTAGAGTGAGTTCTACATACTTTAATAACAAAAAATGGCTTCTTGTTTCAATATGTGTCTGTCATTCATTCCCTCATCATTGCTGCGAAACAACTTCAGTAGCTTGATTGTGTTGATGAGGATAAATTTGTGTCGCATGATCCCTAGCATGACATGAGGGAATAAGGAAAGAGTTCGATCACATTTATTGTAACAATAATTGCAATAGCCTCATCTTCTATTATTAGTGAGCATGCCATCATACTTTTATCAACACTTAACAATGATGCAATAGTCTAGGGACATAAACAAAAACTTTTTATTTGTGTTGACTGGTTTCTTGAGGTATAATGTGTTCATAAAATTGTTGGTCTTTGGGATTCTTTGGTTTCTTTTTATGCAGCCATAAAATCTAATTCACAATACTTTATTTTTACAGGTTGATAAGTGCAGCTGAGCAGAAATTAGACTCACTTCTTCCTCCCTATCAAAAGCAAAAATTAGACTCACTTCTTCCTCCAATTTTTTAAATATTTCTTAAGGAAAGGGTGACCCCTCTCTCCCTTATTATTCATGTTATTCATTGATGGTTTAAGCATAATGTTGGTTTCTACCAGAAAACCAGGGAGACTTTCAGGATTTAAAATTTCTTTTATCCCACATATAACTCGCTTTTTGTGGATGATGTTGTCTTTTTTGGTAAAGGGGATATTGAGGAGTGGAACTCTTTTTAACTGGTCATTTTCTATTTCTGTTCAGCTTTAGGAATGGAAGTGATCTCTAAGAATTTAGGTTCAGAAAAGTTAATTTCCCTTTTAGCTCTTCTCTTTCCTTGCAAAGTTGTAGAGCAGGATTCTTGTATGAAATACTTGGGATATATGCTAAAGCCTAGTAGTTACTCCTTTGAAGATCTGTGATGGCTAGTTAGAAAAGTAGAAAAATAATTGGGAACTGACCTTTAAATTTCTCTATTGGAGGGAGGATTACTGTTGTTCAGGAATAAACACCTTATAAATGAAGGTCTACGGTTACCAACATACTCTTAAAACTTTCAGACAATCAGCTTTAAAGTACAGAAAGGAAATAAGAAGATATGATAGACTCACCCGATTTACAATGGTTGATCCAAGCTTTTTCTTCTCCCTCTATGCTTCTCCTCTAAAGCTTTCAAGGATGTTTCTCCTTCACCTGCAAAGAGAAAATCCTTCAAGTGCAAACTTATACATGTATATATGACAAGTTAGATAAACAATATATAGAATGCCTAATCATAAATATTCATCAAACCATAATACATGAAAGAATATTCAACACACATTTGGAATAAGGAATCTCTTTATTAATAATAGTGAATAAGTTAAGGTTACAACCCAATGCCTGAAACAAGGACTCCTCTACAACTAAAGGATTCTCAGTTTTTCTACTCCAAAGACTTCTGAATAGATACCACCAGCATAACTTTCCTCTCCAAGTATGATTGATTAATGCCCTCTCCAAGGCCTTTATTTATACTTAGTGAAATAAGGCAGTTTCGAAGGTTGAGGAGGTTGAGACAGTTAAGATAGTTATTGTTTAGGGCTTAACAAATTTCAATTAATCTCAATTTATTATTTTTAATGTCAAAGGAAGGCGTACGCGAGTATTGATACTGGAAACCCGCGTATGACACGCGAGTTTCTATAAGGGAAACCTGCATACAGATCTGTACGCGGGTTGCTTATAGGCAAAGGCTTGTACAACAATTGACATATGAAAAGGTAAAAATGGCAAGCTATATGGATAGTGAATGTATTCAATAACATGCCCATATATAGTGTTTTAGGCAACCTTCAATCCATAAATTTCCTTTGTGCGCCAACATAAGAAATGTCGGGACTCGGACAGAGAAGTGCCATTTGGGTTGATAACAAATGCCCCCTAATGTGTGAGGTCAGAGGGAAGCGATGGCCGAAATACATTATAATATTTATCTTTGGAGAACTCAGAAATCCAATGGAGCATAGGNAAATACATAATAATGTCATATACAAAGTCATATTTGAGGATGCTATGTTCAATATACTGGAACACTAGCTCCTTTACAATATTTGAGTACATCATATGATACAGGTACAAGACCACGTATATTACAAAGGTGGATCAAAGCCACAATATACAACAATGACAAGTCTTCAAAGATCTGGAAGCTATGTACATAAATGAAACATAATCTTGCGCAACTTAGTCCATAGATGAGGAACTAAGGTCTTCATAAGCAATCCCAAAGAACCAGTACAATCCAAGCCATGTGAATAAATATAGGCTGAAGTCAAACATGGAATGGATTCAACAGTTTGTTAATCAATAGGTGATAATCAACAATTGAAGCAAAGGATTTCACTAATGATGGAAGTGAATCCTAAGGTACTATCGTCAAAACTCTAGGTCCTCATCGTCAACAAGTATTGAAGCGGAGCCATACTGTGATAAGGAAGGAAATAGATCCTCCAACGGATCACAAGAGTGACTAGGAACTGTGCAAAGGAAGGGAGACACAAGAGATAACAGATATGACAATGATGGGATCAGGATAGAGATCAGACATTGAGTTAAGTCTTTGAACAGTGAGCATGACATAGAGATGACCCAACGCAGCTTTTAACTTTATAGATAGAAAAACTAGACTTATCTGTCATGTAGGATACATGATCATATTCCCCAAGTATAACAAACAAGAGGAGGAGTAATAAAATCGAATTAATAGCTGAACTGAAAGTGAACACTGAGACATGGGTATCGAAAAAAACAAAGAGTGCTATGTTTAAGGATGACATGCTACCACTAACTAAAAACAAGAGAAAACTTCTTCCTTACCTTCCCTGTTAAATTTTAAAGAGTCCAGGAAAGTCAACTCGGATCTCTCTTCATTTTTAACAAGCTTGAAGAGAAGAGAAAATAATGCTTGATAGTGTCACTGATTCATGGATTTAATGAGCCTGAACTAGTACATGCTCAGTCGGTGTTTTCACATTTAGAGAGTATGAAAACTCCAAAGAAGACTCCAGGGGGGGTCCTTGTTCGTACATATTAGTTTCCTGAGGTCGAAAAAGTATAAAACATACCAAAGAAGAACTCTCTTAACTTTCGAAGAAGAAAAGGCGCACCTTTTTCGTACTTAGTCAGGAAGGCCTGAAAAAGGTTAAATTACCACCTACCCAATGCTCCTTCAAAAGCAGCATATAGCCTGATTTTTACGAGTGTGAAGGAAGGAAAGATCACTCAAAAAGATCCATTTGATTACAAGGAATGGGGCTTACAACAATAAACTCGATACTTTGTTCTTTAGGGTTTAACGAGAATGACAAAGACATGAAGTACACTCGAAATCTTTTTCATGTTTTGGTCCAGAGCATGAAAAAGAGAAAACTAAGCTCATACAGGGGGTTCCTTTTCTGTAAGTTTAGTCCCTCAGGTCTGGAAAAGAAATAAACCTATTCTTGAGAACACTCTTCTCAATTCCGAAGAAAAGAGAGTGTTCCTTTCTTGTATTATTCCACATGGTCCGAGAAAGATATAACCTACCACCAATGTGGATGCCCATTCACATATTCTTAACGGGCCTAAATGGACAAGTTTACCTAGCAGTCAATTCTATTTTGAGGAGTCAGACTTGGGCCTAAGGAAACTCAAAATCTTTTCTGTGAAGTTTTAACGAGTCCAAAAAATTCAACTCGTAGCCTCACTATTTTTAATGAGCTCAAAGGAGAGAATAAAAAATGCTCTAAATGCGAGGAGACAAGTGTCATAGGCAGGCGAAACTAGTTCCAAGCGCAAGGAACAGACCTATGCATAATGCAAGGAACATGAGCAAGGTAAAGACACTCCGAGAAAGTCTCCTCAAGGTAAAGGGTGTCAAGTTGCAAAGGCAAAATGATACAAGGCTTAGCAACAATGAGAACAAAGATGAGGGCTTATATAATGAGCTAAAAGCGTGAAAGCCGACATCAGGCTCATAAGCGCTAATAGGATACATGGAAATGTAGTTACAACTTGAACAACAAGGTGAGGCTAGTAAACAATTGTGACTCCAACTAAAAATCCTCTCTCCAAAAAACAACAACATCAAAATCATATTTAGAAGAAAAGATATGATGCAGGTCACTTTGGCATAAATACATGCTACTTTGCTATCTTCTACAAAAGGAAAAGTCAAGGCAGAATCAACTAAAGGATATTCTATAGTGCCAAGGCCTGAGGATTTAAGATCAATAAGATCAACCTCAGAAGGAGAGCAAAAATCAACAAGGGAGATAGAGTCTACAGGAACAAACTCAATATCACAAGAGTTGAAAAATTCATAAGTAAAATCAAACTCATCAGGATCACTGACTTGTTGTTCAAAGGAAGTGTCAAAAGACTCAACAAGACCAACATAAGAAGAAAGGTCAGGCTTACTAGGAAAATCAGAGTTAGACTTATTCACAATTGAACCAACATCCAAGAGAAGATTAGATTGTATCAAAGACTCTAGGAACACTTCATCCGAAGGAATGAGATCATCCAAGATAGGGCACATGTCTAAACTTTCAAATGGATCGACAGAGTGGAAAGCATGCTCCATAGTCTATATAGAATGACTCACCTGGTCAACTACTGGGACCAAGTCTCAAGAAGGTAAGCATGAAAACAAAGGCTGCTTCTTAGTAGCAATTGAATGCAAAGGACATGAGGCCACATAGCTCACCTATGGCGGGGTAGTGTCTATAGAAACACTGGGAATAAATAAAGGAAATACCTAGTCTCTAGTCGAGTCAGGAGATGAATCAAGAAAATCCAACTGATTGATAGTGACAATGTTTTCGCCATGATTAAAGTACATCACATGAAAGAATGTTGACACCACAGCTTGCATGGCATAGACATAATCATGTCCAAGGAGCATATTAAAGTCCAAGGGGTCTTCTATCACCATGAAGACAACTAAGACGGTCTTCCCACCCAAAGTAACAGGTGTTTGAGTAAGAATTCCCAAGGCTATACTAGTTCTTCTATCAAACACCAGTAACTGACTAGTATTCGACACAAGGCTAGGAGATCCCATGCCTTGCCAAACACAAGCAAACAAAATACTAACTAAGGCTCCTTCATCAATGATACAACGAGCAATCGTGTATGATTCAACTTTGACCTTTATTTGAAAAGGTGCA
The DNA here is from genome assembly GCA_001517045.1 of Pseudotsuga menziesii. NCBI lineage: Eukaryota > Viridiplantae > Streptophyta > Pinopsida > Pinales > Pinaceae > Pseudotsuga > Pseudotsuga menziesii. The sequence goes on along the minus strand of LPNX010062475.1, from coordinate 182,307 downwards.
TTAGAAGGAAGGCGTGGCTCAACTAGACTATCCCAATCAAAGGTAGCAATTCGAGAGCTTGGTGGGGGTTGATCCAAAGCAAGTCAGTGCCCCCTTGGTCAATAAGTTCTAAACTGGCAGTGAACAAAATGTGACTAGAAGACACTTCACTCTCCAAAGGAAGACTGGGATTGATCGACAATGGAATCGATTCAATCGCTTCATGAAAGTCACTCTCCAAAGGGAGAGTGGAATTGACCAACCATGACATTGGTTCAATCACATCATGATCACTCTTTGAAAGAAGAGTGGGATCGACCAAATTTGAGATTGGTTTGACCACTTGATCAACCAAAGGTTGAGTAGGTTGTTGAGAAACTATAGGTTGTTTAGGAGAAGGAAATTCTTGAGTCTTGGACCACACTCTTCACACCTCTGTGATAGTAGGGAACTGGTGAGTAAGATGATCTCCCTCACATAGCTTACAAGGGAACTTAAGTTTGCACTTCAAACGACCAGTTTTCTCAACAGTGTCAACATGACTAGAAGTGGTTGATTGTTTTCTCTCAGCATGACCTGTAGAGGCTGAGAGTTTGCCCCCAGCATGACCACCATAGGGTGGGTGACTAGGTCCAACTTTACTAAGAGAGGCTGGTTGTTGAGAGACTTCAGGATGTTCAAATATGGGATGACCATGAAACCAAACTCTTTGCACCTCCGTGATATAAGGGCATTTATAAGTAAGGTGGTCTCCCTCACAAAGCTTACAAGGAAACTTGGGCTTGTGTTTTGAATAGTTAGTCTTTTCAATAGTGTCAACATGACTCGCAATGGTTGACAGATTGTCTTCAGCATGAACCACAGAGGCTGAGTGACTAGATCCAATGTAACTTGGAAAGGTTGGAAGGATCACGCCAGCATGATCAACAGAGGCTGGATGGTGAAGATCAACTTGACTTCCAAAGGTTGAGTGCTTTAATCCAACATGTCTTGCAAAGGTTTGATAGGTGCCCCCAGCATGAACTACAGAGGCTAGGTGGTGAGGTTCAAATTAACATGCAGAGGTTGAACGGGTGCCCCCTTGCTTATGTGCCTTCTTCCTATTCCTCCTTCTTTTACTCCTTTTAGACTGTCGGTTACTAGTATCAGTTCTTTCACCGCATGAGGTAGAAGGTGGAGGAGAATCAACTACAGGTGAAGGGGAAGTAGTGTTTTGATTCCCTTGATATAAGGAGCTCACTTGAGAAGCATCAGGAGCATTCAGGATAGTTGGAGTCGAAAACAACCACACCGGTAGCCCTAGGGTGAATCCAGGAAGATTTAGGGTGGCCATTAAAGGAACACCAACATTCCCCGCGAGAGGAATATTACAAGGAGTTCACATCATGGGGATCTCTTGGTTGGTGTTCAAAGGAGTGTTAGACATAGTTTCAAACAAGGAGACAAAATATGAGGTCAACATGAAACCAAAAGTACCAAGCACACACCTAAAGGCACACTAAGTACAGACAAACCACACAGTACTCACTAAAAACTCCTAAATCCAAACAGAAAAATAGGTATGAGATATGCTTTCCAAAAGAAAGCTGAGAGACAATTACTTGACATCCTTGTAGATGTTCTTAGGCACAAGCAGAGGAATCACCCACTGCCCTCCCACACCTTCTACCGGGGTTACCTTCCAAGCCTGTCCAAGGTCAACTAGAAATAGCCATCCATTGTACCTGTGTATTAACCCTAGATGTCAAAGAGACTAAAGGCTACCTCAACTATATTGACAGTCTGGGGGGGAAGTTGCAAGCCTGGTTCGTATGCATTGGCAGGGTAGCAAATCCTGAAACGCTATCTACGACAGAATCCCCAGATGGATAAAAAACTTGGTCTACGCTTTGACAGGGAATCAGAGGGTTATCTCCTCAGTCCAAGCCTCCACATGGCCTTGTGCTTAACTCCCATTTGAGAGGATCTTCCCAGATACAATCAACATACAAAAGGGTTTACCTAGTGATTGGCCAAAAATGTCTAAAATTTTAACACTTGTGGAGAGTTGAAACTCCGTAATCCACAAGTCTAGCCTGAGCTAGTTGGTGTATGACCCTATAAAATAAAACTTACTAATAATTTTTAAATTATATCATTTATTTTAAAGGCTCTTTTTAGTCAAAGGGTAAATGGCGTGAAACTTATGTGGTGTTTTGACTCAAAGTTGAAACAAAATGACTAAGAAAAGAGAAATGAAATGCAAAAAGCAAAAAATATTCTCTTTCTTTTTCAAATAGAAAACTTGAAAGCCACAAAAGAACAATTTTTTTTTTTTTTAAACAATGATATGCCATGCAATCTAGACTAAAAACCTAATCTACATGCATATAAAGCAAACATGTGTTTTTTTCCTTTTTCTTTTATAAATGCAAAAGAGAAAACAACCTACCAACTAATGCAAGCAAGTACTGTAAGCAAAGCAAATAGACAACTACTCTACATCCCACAAACAAACCCTAGGTTTTCCTAAAGTTGGATATCAACCTCTCTTGAAAGGAAGGCTCACAATGGTAAACAAGCCAACAAGTTTGGAATGAAGAGACTGAGTAATAAGACTGACATAAACAAAGGTCAAGAAGTCCCAAGTATCAATATAAACCTACAAACAGAGGTTTCTCAGTACCTTGTCCAACAAGGTCAAGCCAACGAAGGAGGTGGGGGGGAAAGCAACAAAAGCAAGTTCAAAGACTTGAAAGAGGCTTACAAGATAGTAAAGAGCACCTAACAGAGATAAAACAACCTCTCAGGAGTCATGCATAGCAGATTCACTAGTTCTATTGTTCAGGAATAAACACCTTATAACCGAAGGTCAGGGGTTACCAACGTACTCTTAAAACTTGCAGACAATCAAATTTAAAGTACAGAAAGGAAATAAGAAGATAGGATAGACTCACCCAATTTACGATGGTGGATCTAAGATTTGTCTTCTCCCAGTCTGCTTCTCCTCCAAAGCTTTCAGGGATGTTTCTCCTTCACTTGCAAAGAGCAAATCCTCCAAGTGCAAACTTATACATGTATATATGACAAGTTAGATAAACGGTATATAGAATGCTTAATCATAAATAATCATCAAACCATGATACATGAAAGAATATTCAACACACATTTGGAATAAGGATTCTCTTTATTAACAATAGTGAATAAGTTAAGGTTACAACCCAATGCCTGAAACAAGAACTCCTTTGCAACCAAAGGATTCTGAGTTCTACTGCTCCAAAGACTTCTGAATAGATACCACCAACATAACTTTGCTCTCTAAGTATGATTGATTAATGCCCTCCCCAAGGCATTTATTTAAGAGGCCATCAACATACTGGGGTTGAAAGGTGGATGCATACAGTTCTGCAAGCATATATAAGCAAAGTCACGTACAACAATTGACATATAAAAAGGTAAAAATGGCAAGCTGGATGGATAGTGAATGTATTTCATAACATGCCCATCTACAGTGTTTTAGGCAACCTTCAATCCATAAATTTCCTTTGTGCGCCAACATAGGAAATGTTGACACTCGGATGGAGAAGTGCCATTTGGGTTGATAACAATTACCTTTATTAGATTAATCTCAGTACCAATTCATGTTTATTGGTTCTCATTTGTTTTAGTGCTCCAGTCCACATTGAGGGTGTTAAGACATAAAATATGTAACTTCTTATGGGTAGGAACTTACAAAGGAGGTAAAATTCATTTGGTAAGTTGGCTTAGACTCTCTTAGCCGAAAGCTATGGGGGTGTGACATTAAAAATCCCTGTTGGTTTAATAAGGCCCTTTGTTTGAAGAAATGTTGGAGTGTTTTATTTGGTGATGATATGTGGCATGAAGTGATTAGGTTAAAGTATTTAAAAAGAGCTTATTTTTAATCTCAAAGAGTATCACTGCACTACAGATGACCTAAATGATTAGAAAACACAAGATTTCCTAGCCCACGAAGATGTTGAAGGTCCAATAGGAAAGGGACATGTATTTAAGATATGTTTCCAATGGTCTCTTCTTTATTTTACACACAAATCTATAGCCCTTCTTTAATCAAGTGATATTGATTAAATTCTATAAAACAATTTGCACCATTAACTGTAAGTACATCCGAACTTTCTTTAAATTATATTTTTTGAAATAACTTTTTAAATTCAAAGAGAAGCATTAGAATTGGATGGAAAGGTTGGGAAGCAAAAGCTCACCCAAACCTGGAGCGGCAAACCACTTAACATGATCACTTCCACTTCATTAAGTTGCATTAGAATTGGCTGAAAAGTTTGGGTAGCATAAGATCACTCGACCCTAGAGGGGCAAGCCAATAAACATGATCACTTTCATTTGACTAAGCTGTAACAACCAATAGGTTCTCTTCCATCAAAATCTGCAAGAACGTGCACATAGCCTAACATGCCTCCATCTTCACGACTAAAGCACAACATTCTCTCGATGAAAACTTTAAAATAATTTATTTGTAATTAAAAACATGTTGTCAAAAATGAGTCTAGTTTATTCTAACATATTATTAAGTGCCAAAAATCCCATATGCAAAATATTTATTTAAAAAAAAGGTTTCAATAAAAATCATTGTGTATGGCATTCTTTAAGTTTAAAGTGTCTTCTAAACAACTTTTGTGTTTTGTAATACACAGTTCTTATTTGGGTGCCTTGCAAATCTTTATTCTGAGATACGTTTGTCAGGATGGTTTATGCATTGTCATGAATTTAGGATCCTTGAATTCCTTTATAGAAACTATACTCAGTACTCCTAGGTATTATATGTGAAATTTGCCAATTCAAAAGTAAGGTAAAAGCAATTCCGAACCTTGGTGGTCTTTGATGAAGAAGCTCTTGGTCTATTCTGTTTACTTCCTTTTAAAGGTTTATCTGCTTTCAAATATTAAAAACACTTTATTTTGGAGTTTTTACAACTAGTAATAATTTTTCAAAGCATCTGTTTTCTACAGAATTTGTGGTTTTTTTTGTGCACTGTAATGTTATGATTTTCATTCTATCCTTGTTGTTCCTCAGGATGGAGAATCTGGGTGGAGTAGTTTTCACAGGGACCTACATTTTGGGCATCTTAGAGTGGTTGGAGTGCTCATTGAAGCTGGTGCTTCTCTCACATTGGAAGACTCTAAATCTCAAACACCAATTGATATGCTTTTTGGTCCAATGCAGCAGGTTGTTTCTAAAGAAAACAATGCAGGTAGGCTTTTCGTGACTTTGTTGACAAGTAGACAATGAATTGGAACTTCTTGACATGTATAAAAGTGTTTCTTTATAATATGAAATTAAATTCCATGTGAATAAACAAGAACTAGTTATCAATGTTTAGTATTGAGTCTTGATGCATTAATTTTTATGTTTGTTTCTTTTCTATTCATTGAAACTACAGATCTCCTCAGCTTGGGAAATGGTGACAACTATCAACTTGGAACTGGAAATACTCACATACAGAAGTTACCGTACAAGGTGGATGCACTTCAAGCCCTCCTTACAAGGGAGATTGCTGCTACAAAGTTCCATAGTGTAGTTGTGACTTCCTTAAGAGAATTATACTCCTGGGGATTTGGGAGGGGAGGTAGACTAGGCCACCCTGATTTTGACATTCACCAGGTATGGGATGTATATTGTACAAGAAACTGCAATCGAATTTAGTAGAGAATAAAAAATCAAAGACAGTTCTATATTGTGCAGTTGGTTAATGTACATAGCTTGACAGGACCAAGTGGGCATAAACTACATTGCAACATGAATGCAGGTCAAACAAAATTGCACTACGCATGTGGAGGCTGCCAAACTAAACATTTAATTATGTGGAAACCAATTGGAACAATCTTACTGTTGATTGATATTAACATCTGTAGTGCACTACAGAATGGATATGTTCTAGGCTTGAGTTTCATTTTATATTCAAATAAAAATTTCAGTCATTTTTTAAAACTTATTTGTTTTGTTATTGCCACTAACTTATTTTTTAAAATTTCCCTTTTCTTTTTCCTCTTTTCTTTTTTCATTCAACCGAGTCACGGCTATCCTGATACAGATTTAGTTGACTATAATTCACTAGTCCTTTGAAAGGTGCTACATCTATCTTTTGCCATTGCACTGTGCCTCCTTCATTAATCATCGTAACTATATACGGTCCTAGCCAATATGTTTTCATCTTAACCGGATGCTTGAATATTTTGTTGTCATGTAGAAGAGAAAGTCCTCAAACATGAAATTGTTTGTTCTTGATGTGGTGATGATGCACGAGGGATTCATCTTGTTGAGAAATATCTTATCATGTTCATTCATAAAGGGGGGTTTTTTAATTATAAAAAATAAGGTCAATATATTTTACATATTGGGGGGGAGGGGTGTAGGGTATGGGAGGTTTATATGTATTGGGGGGGTATAAAAATGGGTTTATAGTAAAAACATGGAATATATCGTAAAATTAGGTTTATTTTAATTGTAAATATGTATTGGGAGGGGGGAATCAATAAAAGGTTTTTTGTAGGTAATTATCAATACCTAGTGAAATTAAGGGTATTATTTAATATCCAATGACCGAAGGCATTATGACATGGTTTCAATGAGTGAAGACGCTGTACGATCATGCCATACTTTTTTTCGTTCCTTCTTAGTGTTTTGATGGTATCCTGAAACAAAACAAACTTCTTCCAACTGTATTAGCTATGGCAGTCTTTTCTCGACAGCACTAACATCTGTCATCTCTGTGATCACAACAATCCTTAGGTTGGGTACAATGTATTGCATCATCATCACAACTTCTTGTCCAGATACCAATCGAAATGGATTTCATCCTGTCAGTTTCATACAAGTCATGTGATATGCCCACGGTACTGTAGAAAGTTTTTCATCCCGGTCATCTGTTTGGAGATTGCAAATCTTTTCCAACTCATTCTCTAGGATTTTGTTAAATGCTTCAACAACACCATTTGCTTGAGGTTGACATGACGTTGTATTTCTATGTTGGATATCGAATTCTTCTGTCAGTTTGTAAATCAATTGGTTTCCAAGTGTGTGTCTTGGTCTCTTATCAATTTTTCAAGCATCCAAATCTAGTCACAACACTTTCAAATAAAAAATTAGCAACAATTGAAATAGTACAATATCTTACTGGTGCTGCTTCATCCCATCTGGTCAGGTATTCAGTCATATTAATTATATATCTTGCACCAGTTCGCTTCCCTATTGGATTGATATGGCCCACACAATTAATGACCCATTTATCAAATTCTTGTAGAGTCAATTGTGGCACTAATGTAATTTCATCTCATCACAATGGATTTCTAGTTATTTGACAAACATCATACCTTCAATAGTATTCTTGAGAATCCACATGCATGGTGGGCCACCATAAACCTGCTTGCAATATCTTTTGCACTATATATTTTCCAGTATAATGGCCTCCTGTGACAACAACATGTGCTTCATTCAATATTTTCGGTCACTCGTGCTCTAAGACACAATGGTGAACAATCTCACCAAGGCCAATTTTATATAACTTTCCAGCGATCAAATTGAAGTATACAAGTTGCACACCTAATTTTTTTCTCTACGGAGTAGTAAATCCAGGTGGTGCACAATTCGTACTAACAAATTATATGATGTTTTTGTAATGAACATCAAACATTGTGATGACAAATAGTTGTCGATCAAGGAGACTATCACCAAGGTTACTAGGTTCGTCGCTACTTTCAATCCTCGATAGGTGGTATGGTCTTGAATTCAATTGACCTAGTTTACCAATGAATTTAGAGTCAAATTATTGAAAAAGGAGAAACCACCAGCAAATATCCCCCCCCAAAACTCGCTTGTTCACTACCTATTTTAGTGTTGAATGATTTGTGTACATTTTGAACTGTACACCCAACAAATAGTGTTTGAATTTTTGCTGAGTGTATACCACAGCTAGGTCTTCTCGTTTCTTTGTGGTATAGTTCTTCTCCATTATGGATAATTCATCTAGTGAAGGAAATAGGTTGATCAATCGACCCTTTGCTAGGCTGTGCTAGTACTACATTGAGTGTGATTGATGACGCATCATCATGTACATGAAATTCCTTTTTCCAATCTAGAAATACAAGTATGCATGATGTAACCATCTTGTTCTATAAAGTGTCCAAAATTTCTTGGAAAATTTCAATCCAGTGGAACTTAACTTCTTTTTTCAATAAATCTCCATCGAAGGAGTCACCTCCACATATCCTTTGATAAATTTTCGCTACTATCATGTATGTCCCAATGTTTCTCTTAGTTGCTTCACTGCGGTAGGTGGTGGTAGGTCAATGATGATTGCAATTTTAGCAAGTTCGACAAAAATTCCATCACTACACAAAAGATACATTTCTTTAAGTTCAGTGAAATTTGATACTAGAAACAAAATTCTAACATCATCATGAGCCTCTGAATATAATCCTTAATGATCCCAAATACTACCCAATAGTTGAATTAGAAATCAAGAAATTTATGAATAAAATATGTAAACGTAGTTATTACTATTATGGAAAAAATAGCAGGAGCATTCTTGAGTTCAAAGCGCATTGCCATGCATTGGAGACAACTACACTCTACCGTAAAGTTTGTCTTGTGTTGGTATTCCTTTGCGATTCTAATATGATGGTATCTAGAGAACCCATTAGTGAATGAGTAAATTTCTTGACCCCCGACACTCTCCAGTACTTCATCTGTAAATGGAGTCAGAATGGGTCATGTAAATAAGCATCATTCAATTTTTTCAGGTCGACTATGACTTGTCCTTAGCCACATCAGAATGAAAGTGCTAGTGTGTTCAACTTCTACTTAAAGTCCTATTGGAATTTCTTCACTTCTTCAAGCCGTCTTGGAACATATTCTTTAAGCTTGATGACTTCTTCAACAAATTCGAAACTAATCTATTTTGAACTATGCATATCAGCAGCTAACAAGGCCTACTTAACTACAACATGAATTGGACCAATGGTTCTAGAGACTTGTTCAACCTCTTCCTATAGCTCCTCGACAAGATCAATTCTCATTTGATGTTGTATCTCTAATTTGTTAAATTTTTGTTGTAATGTATTATTTTCAACAACTTTGCTCATCTTCTCGACTGGCGGTAGAGTTTTCAAAGAAATCCACAAACTATCTAAACTTTGTTATGTTGCAGTAAGTCTTATTGTTATATCTTGCATCTCAACATCCTCTAACAAGGCCCCCCAATATTGAGAGACCTCCTCACAACCCTTGTGCAATAATCCTCATCTTACCTAATGTCATTAACATCCTCCTACACTTGTGTCTGTTGATGTTCAACCACTTTAGGAGGGGTGATGGGAACTATCTTAGCACCAATCTCCACAATATTTTATCAGAAGTCAGTGATGAATTCCCCCAAGTTCAGTATCTTCATCTTAGGGATCATTTATGAAATGATTTCAGATTTCGATACTCCTCGATAGGTGGCTTCAATAGCATCTTCTAGTCATTCTCTGTCCAGTCACAGCTTTTCCTTTTGCTACCTATGCTCCATTGAATCGGCCTCCAGAGTAGTTGTCTTACTTTTAAATTATTTCATATTATCATGGACCAACTACACTCTTGCCTTGATTTATTTAGTTTCCTTATGCTGAATATTATGCAATATAAAGATTGGCAAGATAGACAGGTCGAAGCCAACATACCCCATAGCATGTATTGAGATATTCATTTATTCATTACCTAATTAAACCACTTGGGGTGTTATTTGAACCTTGCATTCCTTCTTTGATGTGGTTATCTCAGCTGGTCGATCATTAGATGGACTAGACTCTAACTGCGTTGAATCATTCTTACTTACTACGACATGGATTTCCTTCACATCTTTACACAAGACATAAACCAGGTTAGTGACACTCCTAAATATATCGATGTTCCATTCATTTGATTTATGTTTAGTATCCTCTACAAATTTTACCATCCTATTTTCCAGGAGGTTGTAATCATCATCAATAATTTCGACTATGGCAGTGTCTTTGAAAACTTTTTTCTTCTTCCTTTTTTTCCTTTGGAACTCCTCATTTTTTTTCTTATTCCCTATATCTGGGTTTGTTGGTGTAGCACTGAACTCCTAGTATCAATCATGATGTGATCTTGGTCTATTATTATCAGCTTGCTTACCACTTTGATGTGCACTAGAGTTTCCTTCCTGTTGTGGGTTGATTTCGGTAGACAATTGGTCATCTGCAGCAATTTATTTCCATTCCTTTGTGCATTCTTGAATAATGGCATCAATGGACTCCTTTGTCATTATGAAATCCACTGTTAACCATTGATTCTGTGGGTCCTATCGTGACTAAATATAAATGTGGTGGATCACCATGATAAACTTCATTATATTTCTATAACGCTGCATAGTAGTAGTTCTAATCCTCAGAATCCTCTCAATGTGATACTCTAGTCCTTTAGCATGCATGTAGACCTTGACATTGTTATCAATCTGCCTCTGTTTATTTTCATCAAACTATAGGTTTTGATATCAGGCCCCTCGATAAGGGACATTAAAATCCATGTGCTGGTAGTTTGGTGGATCTTCCTAGGAAACACAAGAAATAAAAATAAACATCCACAAGTAAGTGAATGAGTTAACATTTTCTTGATCATCGACATCGTCAACCAATAACTCATTAAATAGGAATGTTTCCCCATTCATCTAAACACTTGTTGCACACTGCTTTGCAACATATGCAACCCTTGTAGTACATTGATTTGGCTGCATTTTTCATAGTAGTTTGATTGACATTGCATTTGCTGCAAATTGAAAATCCTAGTCATTAATAGAGGCTATGTCGAAGCCCCTATTATCCCTTGTGAGGATATAATTTTATTTCATCCTTGGGGTCAAATGCTTGTTCTATTCCTTCCCGCTCAATAATTGTGTCACGTCGACCCTAGCCTTAGGAAACCCCTTAATGCTAGAAATCAAATTGATATTAACAAAAACTTGGGTACTTAGCCAGAGACACCCACCATGAAATCACCCCAATAATTGCTTGACACAAATATTGAATTATGCAGTTCATCCGAAATGGGGCATATCCAATAATGATAAAATGCCAAAGCTATCCAACCCAAGAGCCCATTTTATAGGGACCAGCTCAATCATCCCACCTTCTCTAATATGCACAAATTCCATGTATTGGTCTAACTTAAATTTCGGGTGCTTCTTTAAATCATGGTAAAAAAGAATAGTTTCTTCAAATTGGGCATGATATTTCCCGAGATATGTACCATTTTTGGAACAACAGGCTTGAGCAATAGTTACTTGGTGTTTTTCTTAATGTGCACATGAGGGGAATCATCCTCGAGTTGAGGTATGCACCCTGGAAACAACATCGTATGCACTGATATGGAAGCTTCAACATCATGGGTATATTTTGTTCTACCTTCCAGGTTGGCTAACTGAATCCATGTCCTCCTCTTCCTCAATGGATTTAATAGTAGTGGGATGGAAATAACTTTAGGGTGCTATTCGACAATTGGAATAGCAAGAAGGGACTCAACAGTAGATCCCCACAGAGTACTATTGTTGTATTCATTGATTTCCATGGATGTATATCAATAATTCGTAGAACTTGGTTTCAGTGACTGTTACAAACTTATGTTTCTCGATACACTTCAACAATTGAACACAATGAATTGGGATGGTTGACAAAGTTCCTTTATGGATTGATGGGTGTATGCGTCTAGGATGTATGATCTCGTGGTTAGCTAATATGATTATATATTTTCAATGATTACAAGGGTGGTGTCTAATCCTTTCATACACTTGGACCCTGTTTAGTTATTTATGACATGTTTCCATTACTGTCACCACTATTCAAAATATAATATCACTTTGATTGAGCAAAATTTTCATAATGCGATTTAGGAAAAAATGGAAGACAAAGTGCAAATATTTTAACTTACTCCTTTTTAATGTGATGATGATGATGATGATGGTTAATATCGACTGATACCAAATTTTGTCTATTGGATCTTAATAAATTACTTGATTTATTGTAACAATTTGTTCCTATGCTAAAAAAGATTAGAGACAAGTGTTAGAATTTAGAATTACAAGCAATTTTGTTAGACTTTCATTCATTTATCATATCACATGATAATAGTTTCATGCATGAGGATCATTGAAAGAAATACATTCAACAATAGACACAAAGACACAAAAATTTATCCACTAGGAAACCCTTCAAGGGAAGAAAACCCAATAAACTTCTTCAGTATAGATTCATCAACCAAGTACAACATCAACAAGAAGCTTATATATCTCTTACATAAAGGTATAGGAACTCTAGAAAAACACTAGATCATGATATAGATGTCTTCTAAGTCTTCTACAACCCAAACAATCTTCCTCTTAGCTATAGTGAACCTCTTCCTTGAACTTGTTTGTTGTGAGTGTGTCTCAAATGAGGAGTGCCCTGCGCCCCCCCCCCCCCCCCTATTTATACTTTTCTTTTGGATGAATTTTACTTATGGGTTTGGCTTGTCATTTTTTGAGGATAAAATACAATATTATTTTATCTTTTGAGCATACATTACATGTTTTACAAATACATTAGAACATTGTTCGTTTTAGGATTTTACATGACAAATACAATGAAATAAATACAACAATAATATATTTCAAAGTTGCATCTTAATTCAACACTCCCTCTCAGCAAGGTATTCTTTTGACACAATCTACAACATTTCTTTTGTTATACTGTACTTGGCCATTTACTTGTTGACATTTTCATGAATCTACCCATCACTAGAAGTTCTGTACAAGAAATACCTATATGTTACATCATGCATGTAGGATCTCAATATAGCATCTCAGTAGTGGGAGAAGCCTCATCATCCTTTCATGCCTTTTGGGTCTCAGTGTCCTTTCAGACCTTATGTCATCACTAGACTTCCATCTAACCCATCTTCCAGCTCTGCAAGCTATGCATGCCAACACTACAAGTTGTGCATATGCCAGCTCTGTAAGCTACACATGCCAACTCTAGTTGTGAATCTTCTACCTCTACAAGCTACATATGAAAACTCTATAAGTTGTGTGTCTATCAATCCAAATACTGCACATACAAACTTTAGTTGCATATGTGTCAGTCCCGAAGACTACACATCGTTCCTGTGAATGACTACCTACTGCTACCACATTCAGTGTGTTACTTCCTCCTAAAATTGTATATGTAACTCATCATGCCCTATCACAAGGGAATTCGTTCTATACCACTACAATATTTTCCCTGAAGTACCTAAACTTTACCCTTGATAGAGGTTCGGTCAAGACATCGGATATCTACTTGACTATCGTAACATACTAGAGATTCACAACTCTCTTCTGTACCATTTTACCAATGTAATGGTACCTAATATTGATGTGCTTGGAATTGTAATGAAAAATAGGGTTCTCTGACAATTTTATGCAACTTTGGTTTCCACATTAGATACAAGTCACCTATAAATTGAGATCAAATAGTCCTGCAATCAACTTTCAAAGCCACATAGCTTCACCACTTGTAGCACATTCTTCTATATACTCTACCTTGACCATACTAAGAGCCACACTTGTTTTCTTCCTATTGGGCCATGGAATCACAACTTACCCCAGACTAAAGAAAAATCCTGAAGTGTTCTTTCTGTTAGTGAAACTATCGACCTAATATGAATCAACATAGGCATGCAATCTTATATCACAATCTGAGACATATCTCAATCCAGTATCAATTGTACCCTTTAGCTACCTCATCACATGCTTTGTAGTAATCAAGTGAACACATCTTAGATCAACCATATATTGACTCAATGTGCTCATAGAAAAGCATATATATGGTCTCATGTTCATAAAATACATCAACAAACCAATCATCTTTCTATACAAGGTGGAACCCGCTATCTTTGATGAAGTATTAGTCAATAACTTTAGTTTTTTCACCATCGATGTAGGAATGGCCTTGCAATCCATCGTCTTGAATCTCTTCAGGATATCTACACCATATTTTCCTTGATTAAAAAAAATCTCATCAGATTTATACCACACTTCTAGGCCGAATAAATAGCATATCATACCTAAATATTTCACCTTGAACTCTACAACAAGCTTCCTATTACATTCACTGATGAGATTATTGAATCCTCTCAGAAACATGTCATCTATGTATAATAATAATATCACTGGTACATCATCCACAACCTTGTAGTAAAGGTTTGAATCTTCTTTACTCTTAGTAAATCCTAATCTCATTAGGAAACTATCAATTCTATTGTACCATGCCCTTGGTGCGTGCTTCAACCTGTACAAGGCCTTCTTAAATTTGCACACATGTGTCTTCCTATCACGTGTCTCAAATCCTTATGGTTTTTCCATGTACACTTTCTCTTCTATTACACCATTTAGGAAGGTTGACTTCACATCAATATATTGTAACTTCCATTTCATCTTTGCAACTATCATTATTATAGCTCTAATGGAAGTGTATCTAGCCACAAAAGCAAATTTCTCCTCATAATATATACTCTCTTTCTAAGAGAAACCGCATTCCATGAATCTTGCCTTGTATTTCCCAACACTTCCATGTGCTGAATGCTTCATCTTGGAGATCCATATAACCTCTCTTACTATCTCTAAACCACATCCCAAACATCATTCTTCATAATCGACCAATATTCCCCAATAATGGAATCCTTCTGTACTTTCTTATCAGTTTCTTCCTCATAAATTGAAGGCTCAACATCAATGATGTCACATAATAATGCTACATAGTTGGAATATGGTCAAGGTATCTTGCTTTCTTTGGAAGATCCATTTAGAGCACCATAATTCTTTGCACCCTGAATAATTTCTCAAACCTAAGATGGTTTTATCTAATGTGTAATCATCTCTCGAGGTGGATATATAGGTATTTTTGGTTCTATCATATCATGTTCCTTTGGAACATGATCTTCTCAAACCCATCATTTGCACCTGTCTTTACAACTCTAGGAGTTATAATCTCTTCATCATGGGCCTCATCTTAATGAGTCTATCTGGATGTACTAAATGTTGCATCCTCATCAAAGGTAACATATATGTTTATCTCAATTTGTCTCTAACCAGGGATATAGATGCTATATGCCTTCAAGGTCTCATATTAACAAAAAAAATATCCTTCTTTCCTCAAGGGTCCAACTTTGATCTTTTCACCTTGGGAACATGCAATACACTGGACAACAAAATATCTTCAGGTGGTAGACTTTTAGATTTTCTCCTATAAACATCTCTTATGATGTCTTTTTCTCAAGTGCACTATGACAGGTTCTATTATGTACATATATGATAGACTTGGAAGCTTTTACCCATAGGTGCATCAGTAGAGTCTCGATCATGTATCATGGAATTTATTGCTCCTATTATTGTTCGATTATTTATTTTTGCTACACCATTTTGTTGTGTTTTGTAGGGAGTAGCAAGTTCCCTCTTAATCCGAGCTTCTCTACAGAAGGATTTGAAATATTATAATGTAAACCCTCCTCCATCATCTCGCCTCAAGATCTTAATATTCTTTTTAGATAGATTCTCTACAAGAGCTTTAAATTCTTTGAACTTGCTAAACACTTCGCTTTTAGATTTCAAAAAAAAATCTGATTTTTACAAGAATAATCATCAATAAATGGGACATAATATACACACTCACTTAATGAAGTGGCTGGCAGTGTTCCACATACATATAAATGTACAATGTCCAATATTCCTTTGGCTTTATTGTCACTGCTTGGAAACCGATTCTTCACATTCTTTCCTTTTGCACATCCTTTGTATATGCCATTATGCTATACTAATATCTATGGAAAATGTGCTACCACTTTTATCACGATTGGAAATGCTTTGTAGTTAAAATGAGCAAGTCTTATATACCATAGTTCACTTAGATTCACAATACTATGTACTAGTGTTGAATCTGGGTGTCCCTTCAACTTGTATAGTCCTCCCTCTTCAACACCAATCATGATTGTGTCATCAATGTTCTTTCCTTTTATCCACATGATAATGTCTCCATCAATGAAGGAAACTATGAATTCCTTCTTATCAAATTTTGAAATGGATAGGAGGTTCTTCTTTAAACCATGTACATATGGCACGTCCTTCATCTTTATGGGATTTCTGAAATCCAACGTGTAGGAGGATTCTCCAAAACCTTTAGTAGGATACTAATAATCATCTCCAAGATTCACTCTGTGAGGTGAATTTTTTTTAATCATATTTGATAAAGAGTCCGTGTAACCAGTCACGTTCTTAGAAGCACAACTATCAACAAGCCATCTGTCACTTACATGAGTGACATTCCCTATAAGCTCGTGTATATCAACACATATTCTTCTTCACTTCAATAATTTTCTATTTCTTTCTTATAAACAAGTTCATAATCTTCTACAACATGAGCATGGTCTCTTTTATTCCTTCCTTTTCTATTATGATGTTTTCCTTGAGGACAATATCTTGCAATATTTTCCATCTTCTGGTAGTTATAGCATCTAATGTTTGAGTAATCCCTTTGATTCCTTTGAAAATTATGAAACTTTGGATATTTATTTGAAATATGAATATATTTTATTCCCTTTTCTTTCTTTGTATGAGTCGTTAATGCTTGATCTTCATCATTACCCATCTTTTCTTCTCTTGCTACCAATCCAGCTTCTTCTTGTGTGCATTCTTCCCATAACCGGTTAAACTTTGTTGGCTTCCTTCTACAACATATTCCTTGAGTAAATGACTTCCATGACCTTGTGAGACTATTCAAGTTAGTCATCACCATTTCAGCTTCTTTGAATATATCTCCAAAGGATTCAAGCTATTCTTTGATTTGGGATACTCTTGTGAAGTAGGATTGAATTGTTTTCAGTTCTGCATCTTCACATTCTTGAGATGCATTCTTATATTTATATTCCAATTTATAATCTTTCCTTTATATGACTTGGTCATTGCATCAAACATTTCATTTGGATTCTTGAAATATGAGACATGAGGGATCAAATGATCCTTGATAGAATCTGCAATGATTATGTTTACACTAACCATGTTCTTCTTGTCCTTTGCCTTAGCTTCATCTCCCTCAGAATATGAAATATTTTCTTTAACATATTTTTCCAATTCATTTTCTTCTAGGATGAGGAGCATCCTATACTTCCATGCTATGAAGTTTCCACCCCTTCAAGCTTCTCATTAACCTTAGTGTTTCTTGTCATCTTGTTAAACCCAGTTCTAGTAACCCTAGCAGAGGAGGGTTAAAACTGAAAGTTCTTCAATGGAGAATATGATCCATTAGAAATATGTGCCCTCCTAAGGCTAGTTGAACAAACACTCTTTTCACTCATATTTGTGGACAAATTAGGAAAAAACTGGAAACCCTAGTTTCCTGATCCAAGAGAAACTAGGTCAAAAATGAAAATTTTCAAATTTAAATTGTGTCTCCGCATAAAGATGTTCCCTCCCAGCGAAATTTCAATGATGCTAAGGTTGATCTTAATCTATGGATGGAAAGGCTAGGAACAAGGATCCTTAATCTCTAACAGTTGCACCCGCTATGACTGTTGCAATGAATTCTTTCATCACGACTACGCTACCATGTTAGAATTTTGACTTACAAGCAATTATGTTATGCTTCCATTCATTTAGCATATCACATCATCGTAATTGCAGGAACCCTAGACAAACCCTAGATCAAGAGATAGATGTCTTCCAAGTCTTCTGCAACCCAAAACAGTCTTCTGCTTAGCTGGAGCGAACCTCTTTCTTGGACTTGCTTGTTGTGAGTGTGTCTCAAATGAGGAGTGTGACCTCCAATTTACACTTGTCTTTTTTGTGACTTTTTGTTATAGGGATGACTTGTCTTTTTCTGAGGATAAAATATAACATCATTTTATCTCTTGATCCAACATTACATGTTTTACAAATACATTATAACATTGTTCTTTATAGGGTTTTACATGATAAATACAATAAGAATATTTTCCAAAGTTGCATCTTAATTGAACAAGAAGTTCATCACTGGATTCAATAAGTGCTAAGTGGGCTATTAGAAAATCATGAGAAATTAGTCACTTGCCACTATAAACATGAGATATGGATCAAAGATTAATGACTTACACTATATACAAATTTAAAAAATGATATATCATATGTTGAACTATAAACACAAATTCTAATTAACTAATTCAATAAACACAATACTTATTAAGATTTTACAAATAAGATAACAAAGTATATATATACTTAATTAAAAAAAAAAAATCCCAGTCAAACCACAAAAATCTTAAAATCCTAAAATTGATTTATAGTTTGTTTTAGTGTTCAAAATAATTCCCTTTTACTATGGATGAAAATTTTAAAATATAAAAAAATTCTCATATATAGAATTCGTGAATGCATGATTCCTTATACTTCGAAAAGAAAGGACATGGGGTTTTACAATGATTTTGGCCAATACTTGTCCTTCCTTCTCGTGGGTGGTTAAGATTCTATTCAGAGTACGCTATTCATAGAAACATCGAAACATACGAGTCGTCTCTTTTGTGCTTTCATGGTTTTTGTTTTTCAATTCTCTATGTTGTTGTCCAGATATATGTCCAATTATTTAATAAATGTACAATGCATCTATGCACAACGGAAATCATGAATGAATGTCCTGGTCCTATTAAACTTTTCCATCACTAATACAATAAAATAAAACTGAAATGTCTGGAAGTACCTACAATTTTGTTGTACTAAAAAGCATTGCCGACAAACGTCACCCCACATTCACCTAGTACTGATTGAACACATTTTTTTTTCAATGTTTCTATCACAATTGCTAAAAAAAAATGTATTCCAAACTATCTTTCTGTATATCACTATCTCTCAACCATTTGATCTCTATGAGTGTGAGCCAGCCACAAACTGTGTGGATGTGCTAGTTATTTTTGGTAATGTAACATTACTTTTTGTTACCTTATGTGATAATATCTCTTCCATAGTTAGTTGTAAAGCACTTTACTCTTCTCAATGCAATAATGAAATAAATTAAATATGTGTTTCCTTCGCATAATTAAAAAAACAAACATGTCGTCTAAATTTTTATATATATATATTGTAAATTAAATTATAGTCTTTTTAATTTTCACTTTGACAATTTTCTTCAAAATGTAAAGTATTTATTGCTTATGTTTTATTGCATTGCTATCAAATTTGTTAAGAGCTGTCTCCAACACCTTATGATTCTCCTATGTTAGAAACGTGCTTCCAATAGTATTAAGTGTCGTTACAAGTTATTGCTTTGGTACGTTAATATGTGTAATAGATAATTAATAAAACAATAAAGTCATTCTCTTCAACCTTACCTTGACTTGTAACAAGTTCTCTCATTGTCTGTTATAAACTTCATAACTAATTCATATTCATCCATGTTTCCTTCCTACAAATGATATACATGAAGAGAATATTGTGATTGTTTGTTCTCTCATATAAATTTGCAATATAATGTTTCCTTCCTACAAATGATATCCATGAAGAGAATATTGTGATTGTTTGTTCTCTCATACAAATTTGCAATATAATACATACTTTATATATTAAATATGCATTGTTTGTCATTTGATGCAGGACATTGTAATATTTGACTCTCAATCCTTACATTGATACGTATTTCATATTAACTATGTTTTAGATGTTTTGTATAGATATTGTTTTCTATTGTGTTTACTTATACAATTATTTTTAAAGTTAATATTATAATTTATTATTATAATGTAAATAGTTGTTAATATTGATATTTTGAAATCTATAAAATAATCATGAAACATGAGTGTCTGAAGGGGCTATCATATCAAAAGAGGTGAATGGTGAAGGAATTTAAGGGAATGTTAATATGCTTTTGCCTATCTGGTCATTACCCAAACCCTTCTCTATTATATCATGTCGCATCTAACTTGTACTTTAAATTAAGGTAAACTAAGTGGATTCTCATAGCCTTCCTTTAGTCATAAAGAGAAGTGGAAAGTTGATTTTGGTGATAGGAGCATGTTTTCGATGGTAGAGAAGAGAAAATGTGTGTTTACCGTGGAAGGGGAGGATTCTATGTTTAGGAATATAACAATTTTGAAAGAAAGGCATTAGAGCTTTGGGAAGAGCCAAGAATCAAGGAAATTTTTGCTAGAATTTAATAAATACCATGATGGACCTTTTTTATTTAGATTAAAAAACGTTAAAGGGAAGAAATTTTGAGCAACAATTGAGAAGAGAATGAAGAGTTCTTTCTATGTTGTATGGGGAAAGTATTATGAGTGCCAAATAACTTATCCAATTTGAAATTTCAATAATGATATGCTTGACAAATCTTTTGATTATTTTTTACATGGAGAAATTTCCTTGAGAATTTTGCATATCCTCTTCATCCTAGTGGCATCATATCCTAGATAAGAGGTAGCATGTCTAGTAGAATGCCTAAAACTGGGTGGAAATCACTTAGGGTGTGTGCAAGCTAATGAGGATTTCTTTTGACATATTAGATGCAATAGAACACTGAAAAAATAGGCATCCCTCAAATTACATGGATATTTTGAGATACATACACAATGCATATTGAGATGAATAAAAAAGATGAAATGTAGGAAATTGAATGAAGTTTCAAAATAAATAATTTTTTTCTACTGTAAATGTTCTTAACTATCTAAAGTTTGATCTTTTCTAATGGGAACTTTTTTTTTCTTGTAAAAATTATAAGGTATATGTTTTTTGGGTGAAACCTTTGAGTTCCTAAATGATGGAATCAACTTACAGAAACCGGTAGAAATATAGAGAGCAACTAGTACTAATGCACCACTATTTTCCCCCCCAAAAAATAATATTTTGTAATTTTTAAAATAATCTAAGTGTTCAAACCTTGAAAATAGTTTTCCAAGTGTGGGTGCATCCTTTGAAGGTATTAATGCAATTATTTTGAAACTATTTTTTTGCAGCATGTAGAGCTGAATGTCCTTTAGTGCACCATAACTATTTTTTTCAAAATGGTTGAGAAATAGAAGAGTTATGGACAAAACCCTAACAATATGTTTTTTGTGTCAAGGAGTGATGACATAAGAAAAAATAAGAAATATGTATATATTCTTCTTAAAAATTACACATTTGGAATTTGCAGAAAAAACAATATACGTGTCTAAAATTTCATAAAAAATGTTGGTGTGCAGCATACTATAACTAGCAACTAAACACAATCATATTGAAAAATTAGATGTAATGCGCAATTAGCCATGGTTTATGATACTCCAAGGAACAATCATGATGAATCCAAAGCAAAGTATGAAGAAGAAACATAGGAATAGAAATACTACGCTAGCACATGTGGAGGTTTTTCCATAGTGCAAAGAAACGTGCACCTGTTTTGTTTAAATTCAAATATTTTTCATGCCAAAACAAAACACACACATGTTGTAGGTTTATAAAACACGTGCATGATTTATAACTTTATGACTTTATTATTTTTCTAATTATAACATTAATTTTATTATTTGCCGATTATAACATTAAAAACAATTCAAGGTGAAAAGCAGTTAACGGTAGAGGGGGAAGGGGTCACGGGGTGAAAACATGAAGTTGAGAAACACTTTTGCTTGTTTGTTGACAAAACCAACTGCAAAATTTTATGTTTTTCAACTTCAACCCCTTCAAACCCATATCTCCCTTAGGAATTTCACCTTGAAGTAAACACACAAGTTTTAGAGAATTGAATTAGCTACGTACTCATATTTAGAAAAAATAAATTATCAACATATACTTTGAAATTTTAAGTATGAATAATGAGTGACCTGTGTGAGCCACATTTTTCTTAGAGATAGTTATTCATTTTAGGGAAATGAAATTGATACTCATAATCTACACAGATTGCGCTTGTGTATGGAATATATATTGAGAATTTTCATACTTATACACTAATTTTTATTGTTTATCGAAATAACATATGTACAAAAAATGATGCATTATTGACACATGTTTTTGTCTTCGCATTTTCTTTCAAATGTGACCTTATCAAACAAACTAAAACCACCCTTTTAAAGAGGACACTGCAACGAACATCCTTGTGAGATTTTATATTTTTTTGCCTTTGTCATTATGATGATATTGAATTTTCATTGTGACTAATTTTAAGTCATTAAATTTTTTAATGATAAAGTTTAGGAAAAAAATAGTAAAAAATAGAAATCCTAAATGAAATTCAAAATTTTTTATATTATGAGAAAGTAGATTGAATGATGAATCTACTGGTATAAACTCTGACACGTAATTCTCATGTTTTGTAGTGTTTCCACCTTGTTAAAGTGACACATATCTAAATACTACAGAAATGGTCCTGGAATTGTTGACTAGAAACTCTTGGCCGAGAAAATGTCTCAATAGAGAAATTTAAAATATCTTGGGCGAGAGTTATTCTCGCTCTTAAATTAACCTAGAGTTAATTAAAACTCTCGGTCAAAATTTATTCCCGCTCTAAAATTAAACCATAGTTAATTAAAACTCTCGAACGAGAGAATTTTAACTACGGTTAATTTCTCAACCAAAAAAATATGTCGACTTTTTTCTCAGTTGAGAAACTAGAAATTATAACAAAAAAACCAATTGTCATGAAATTTTTTCCCAACTTCTTGTTTTCATCTAACAGTAAGAGGTTAGAGGTAGAGAAAAGGGAAGTGGATTCTATGGGGTTAGAGGTAGAGATAGGGGCAGGGGTGGTAAGGGGTTAGAGGTAAAGAAAGGGGAAGGTGGTGTTAATGGGTTAGATAGAGATAGAGAGAGAGAGAGAGAGAGAGAGAGAGAGAGAGAGAGAGGGTGGGGGGGTAAAGGAAGAGACATTGGGGGGTGGTAAGGGGTTATAGTTCAGCAAAGTGACTGCAGTCATTGTTTTTCTTGTAATGTAGACATAGTCCATCCTTTCCTTGATAAACAAAATTTTATAATAGGTTTATTTTTTTTGGATTGGTTAATATGTAGGACAATTGGTATTCTCTTTGTGTTCGATCATCTAGTTGGTTGAAAGACATACCTAAAAATTGTATGTTGAAACTCTTTGTTTTATTGCTTAAAATTGGAAGGGAATTTCAACTCACCTACAAAACACTCCTTTCTTGAAGTATGTAAGTTCTTCCAACAACACATATTTGAAAAGTGTATCAAATGTTGCCTTCTACAGAAGAATTTATATTCCGTCAAAGGAGTTGAACATATCATGGCTGAAAAAATGATTTGAGGATCTTGTAAGTTTCACCAAATATTATTTCATTCTTGAATATACTTCGAAGGAAATTATAAATTTAGATCCTCAGGAATGTTGAACCAACATCCTAAACTTCTACAACTTTATATCTCAAATTTTGTTGAGCATATCTTGCATGTAGTATCAGACTCAATAGACAGTAAGCTTATTATCATCACCACACATTTTTTGGATTATTCTTCTGCAAGTAACTACATATGGCCCAGACAAGGTAGGGATGTAACTTGATTGGAAGCTGGACATTCACTTAAGACATACAAATTATTATGCAAGTCACCAGTTTGATTATTGAATAAACATGCGCGAAGGTTGAACCCCTAGTTGGTCTCTCCCATGGTGTATAGTGGTATCCATCATAATTGATCTAATGTGACACGAGTATGAGACTGACAACATTGGAAATTCACCTTGTACACAAAATAAAAATCACATCTGACCCGAACAACTTAATAATCTTCATGAGAATATTCCCCTCATAGTTAAAGGTGGGAATATCATCAAGGAATGAGGATATTTAATGTTTCTCCTTCTGCTTGCATGAGTAACTAGGACAAGTAAATGGAAAGGAATCCCTACACTACTATGGGATTTTCAACCCTTTTTGAATTTTTCGTTACATTACAACCTTGTTCAAGAGGTTTGATATATTCATTTAATGTTTTGGTTTCATTATTTTAAATACACCTTGTTGTCATAGATATTCCACAATTATTTCCTCCAAACACCAATATTCATGTTGTTTTTAATGTTATAACAAAGGATAATGCATTTATTTGGATACAATGGATCTCTCACTCTTTCTCACTCCCCTAATCGTCCACCTACACCTAACCCTGACACCACCTCTCTCACTTTGTGTTCCTTTCCCTAACCCTCACTAACCCATTGTCTCACTCTCTTTGCCCCTTTCTCCACTCACCCCTAATCACCTAACAACCCCCTTGGTCTCTACCCCTAACCCTGTAACACTCCCTCTCTTTATCTAAATCTAAACCCTTACCATCCCCCAATGTCTCTCTTACTCTCTCTTTCTCC
>LPNX010062475.1:147265-157705 GCA_001517045.1 Pseudotsuga menziesii | reverse complement strand
TCTCCCCCCCCTTATCCTCCCCTACCTCTCCCTCTCTCTCTAACCAAAACACCCACACTCCACACCTATGCCCCCTTTCTCTTTAATCAACCTAAGTTCCTACCAAACCCCTAACCCCCAACCTTTTAATTTTATCATCACCAAACCAAACAATATCGTTTCAATGTTAAATATTGTGTGCACGTTTTAGTGAACAAAAATGTGTATGCATTTTGTTAAGCAAAAAACAATATGCATTATGATTACATTTGATCCTAATCCCCATCTTCTCCCTAAACCATACTAACCCCACCTTTTCCCCCTAACTCTTACTAACCTCCCCCCTCTTCCTCTCCCTACCTCAAACCACCCCCCCTCCTCCTCCACTCTCTCTCCTCCCACTCTTCCTCTCCCTACCTCAAACCACCCCCCCTCCTCCTCCACTCTCTCTCCTCCCACTCTTCCTCTCCCTACCTCTAACTCCCCCTCCTCCTTGTATATCTCTTTGTCCCCACTATTATCCATTACATCTCCCTCTTTCTCTAACACAAACACCCACAGTCCACACCTATACCCCTCTTTATCTCTAATCACCCTAATTTCCTCCCAAAATCCCTAATCCACCCCTCTCTCTCTCTCTCCCCTAACTGTTACTAACTTCTTCTCTCACTCTCTTTCACTCTGCAACTCATCTAACTACACCTAACTGGCACCCTCCTATCTATTCCTCAATGCCTTAATACATTAACAACTGATTGGATCTCTCTCTCTCTCTCTCTCTCTCTCTCTCTCTCTCTCACACACACACACACACACACACACACACACATCCCATACTCCCCCTAACTCATACAAATCCCCTTCTTCACCCCAACTCTTACTAACCCACCCATCCTCCTCTCCCTATGTTTAGCCCCTTATCCTCCTCCTATCTCTCTCCCCCCACTCTTATCCATTACTTATCCCTCTCCCTCTAACCCAAACACCCACACTCCATATCTATACCCCCCATTCCCTCTATTAAATATAAGTTCCTCCCCAAACCCTTACTTCCCCCCTCCTCTCTCTCTCCGCCCCATAACTCTTACTAGCCCCTTCTGTCAATCTCTCTCACTCCATAAATAATCCAACTACTCATAACCCCAACCCTCCTATCCCTTCCCAAACCCCCTAATTTTGGGATTAATAATCCTCCCTTTAACTAAATCATCCTAATTTACTAATTATCCTAAGTATTTCACTCAAACATTGATTGCATCATCAACATCTCACTAGTTTTAGTTATTTGGGCCCCCTCCTTCATTCGGGGAGCCAATATGGGTTGATTTGCACAATTAATGCACCCCATTAAGTCAAAATAGGATCTATCACACCTAATTTTGGGTTAACTAAACTGTAAAGGCGCCTCCACCTAACTTCTGGAATTCAAATCAATTAACTAAAGTGATAAAGTGCCTCCACCTAACTTCTAGCACCAAATTCAGTTAACTGAAGACTTAAAGGTGACCTCACCTATTTTTTTTCATTCAGTTCAGTTATGCTAATCTAAGTGAAGACAAAAAGGTGCCCCAACCTACTTATTGGCATGAAATTGAGTCCTAACTCAGTTACACTTAGTATAAACTGCATCCTAATCTGTTAGAGTCAATCATGTTGTAATTAAGTGGCTAACTGATTTGTAGAGTGGTGTTAACTGAAAAGTAAGCCATTCTCATGCATTCAATTCAAGTTGCCTCTCTATGATTATAATTGCTTGGATATTAATGCCATTTTATCATATTGTAATGCATCTTCTAAATTAATGATTATAATATTACTGTTGCAAACCTTTTACACATTTTATGGCATTCATTGAGAAAATTGATCTATATGAATATGTAGTAACTTTTTTCTTGGTTCTAAGATTGTTGTGCCTCAAATTTATAGGGTATCAATGCCATGGAAGGACAAGAAAACTCTTCTATAGATTTTTTTATGGATCTTTTATCAAGATCGAGCAAAATTGCTCAAAACTATTCCAACACTGCACTAGAAGCAGAGAGTTTTCCACATAAATCCTGGAGTTATAGCATTGCTCTCTCTGGGTTATGTCCAGAGAAGTCTATATAGGTGTGAATCAAATCCAAAATTGCAGGTTGTTTGACCTTATTTTTTTTCTTCTATGTGACTACAGGAATTTTAAAATATCCATTTGCATTCGCTACAATAGGAAAATGGACTCTTGCAATAATCTCACTCCTTTCAACTATCATCACTGGAAAGAGGACATAGTGATAATATTGCTCTCCAAGGTACTCTATAGAGTCACCATGGGCACAAAGCCAGATCCCAATGTAGCAGTAGAGAAGTGAAAATATTTGAACAAGCTTAATGAAGCTTATGGTTTCCTATGCCTCTCCATTTGAAAGGATTTCTTTTCCATCTCAGTGGATTGCAGACTCCCAACAAAGTGTGGGAACAACTTTCCAAAATATTTAGTAAGAAAGATTATATGAGAGCTTATCAGTTGGATAATGAACTGATCTCTCCCAATCCTGGAAATTTTAAAACCATAAATGAATTCTTCACTAATTTTAAACATATTATGCTTTAATTGAAGCAATGCAGAGTAGAGAAGACAGATGACTAGATAATTCTTTCTATTATTTCAAATCTAGGAGAAGACTACTTTGTGTTTGTATCTACCTTCCATACCGAAAAGATCACAATTCCGAATTAGAAGATTCCTACCATAAATGCAGTCATTGAGTCCTTAAACAATGAGTATGATAAACTTGTTTAGATGGGATCCATGTGATCCTCCAAAGATCAAGCTTTGTTTTCTAGAGGACCCAAGGCTACAAATACATAAGGAAAGCAAAAGAAAGAGAAGACCAAGTTTCATGCTCCTAAGCAGACGGAGTAGTTTGATGAGCCCTCAGGTTTGAGGAAAGACAACCATAAGGGAAAACATAAAACAAAATGCTCCTACTATATGAGAGTCTTTCATTTAGAAAGCTCATGTATGAAGAGGAAAATTGATCAGATGGCATTTCTCTTAGCTAAAAAAAAACACTCTTATAGAAGGCGCAAGGAACACTAACTTATGGAGAAAAGAATGAATATTATGATGAGAAATTCCTTGCACTGAAGGCTAGTTGTTCAATATCACATGATTTCCTCATTAATTTAGGATTTTCCAATCATATGGTTGCATCCAGAGAATCATTATCTTCATTACAACTTACTAATTGTTTGACAATTCACATGGGTGATGACACTCAAATTTGAGTTGAAGGAAAGTGTTCTTTCAAGTTAAAACATTGAAGATTCAATGATGTACTCGATTTTCCCTCCTTAGCTACAAATTTTTTATTTGTATACCAAATGATACATACTATCCCACCAAAGAGAGTGGTATTTGGTCCCGACTCAGTGGATATCTCAGATATCTCAATTGGGAATATTATAGCGAAGAGTATTGCAAACCATGTATCCAAGGCATATGAATTCTTACACTTTATTCCATACTCAGATCCAGTACAGTCTCAACTACCATTTGAAAGGGGAGGTACAACCATTCTATATACTCCTTTTACATATAATAATGTTTCCATTTATGTTTCAGATTCTAAATCCAAAGCAGAGGACTCAGTTGACTGAGTTTATGAAATTGAAGATGAAGTCCACAGTGATCTAGGGTCCAAAATATGGTCCCTAATTCCAATCCTAGGCCTAAATGGGAACAAAAGGTTAATGAGGAAGTTGGTAACATTCTTGTATACCCATATGACATGAGGAGAATATGAATCTAGTTCCAAAAAGAGAACCTTGCACTATGTCAAGCAAGTTCACTTCCTTCAGAGAGGTGAGACAAGCTCCCAGTGACATGCTACATGATGGTAAGGGCTGATCAACAACCCGACTCATAGAATAACAAAGTAGATCATGTCACTCTTACTCTAGAAAGAAGAAACAAAGGAAACATTCCTTCTTCTATATATCATCAGATTGGAAGAAGATGGAAAAGTTCACATGCACAACCCCAGGATACTAGCGCAGACAAGAACCAGCATTTTGCTTCACTACACAACATAGATGTAAGTTGCAGAAATATTTTCATAAGTTTCTTATTAAAGAAGAAAATTTCTCCTGATATGAATTCTTGATATTGATTCTACCTGCTTATTTTGATGGGGGTGGAGTTTTCCCATGAGGTTTTATCCATTTCCTTGGTTGTATTAAGGAATTATTATTATTTTTTCATTTAGGTTTTATGGGTGACCATTGATCTTAGTTACCAGGGCCCAGGTTGTCCAAAGTCAGGATTAAAGGTGGGTGTTGGGACAAATAATCCTCCCATTGAATAAATCATCCTAATTTACCACTTATCCTAAGTGTTTGACTCAAACATGTGATTGCATCATCATCATCTCACCAGTTTCAGTTATCTAGGCCTTCTCCTTCATTCGGGGAGCCAATATGGGTTGATTTGTATGATTAATGCACCCCAATTAGTCAAACTGGGAGCTACCACACATAATTATGGGTTAACTCAAGTGTAAAGGTGCCTCCACCTAAATTTTGGCACTCAAATCAGTTAACTAAAGTGATAAAGGTTCCTCCACCTAAAGCATGGCACCAAATTTAGTTAACTGAATACTTAAAGGTGCCCTCACCTATTTTTAGTCATTAAGGTCAGTTATTCTCAACTAACTGAAATCATAAAGGCACCCCCATATATTTGTTGGCATGTAGTTGAGTCTTGACTCACTTAGCCTTAGCTTAAAATGCCTCCTAGTCTATTAGAGTCAATCATGTTGTAGTTAAGTGGTTAATTAATGTGCAGAGTGGTGTTAATTGACAAGTAATGCACTCTCATGCATTCAATTCGAACTGCCTCTCTAGGATTCAAATTGCTTGGCTATTAATTCCATTTTATCATATTGTAACGCATCTTCTGAATTAATGATTATAATATTACTTCTGCAAACCTTTTGCACACTTTTTGGCATTCATTGAGTAAATTGATCTGTATGAATATGTAGTAAGTTTTGTCTTGGTTCTAAGATTATTGTTCCTCAATTTTATACCTAACAAAATATTTCCCCATTGGCTTTCTCTCTCTCTCTCTCTCTCTCTCTCTCTCTCTCACACACACACACACACACACACACGAACACCCCCCCCATGCCCATAGACATCCATAGGTCATCCCCTACCACTAACACCACCGATCTACTCTCTCTCTCTCAGACATGCACACACAGACACACACATCCCTATGTCTCCCAATACCACTAACACCCCCCCATCTCTCTATCATAACCCCAAAATTTGATAAAAATTTAAAATTTTTAAAGTAACATAAAATGTCTGAATACGTAGTTTATTAACTACTAGCAGTTACCAGAAAATGAAATAGTTTAACAATTTGTAATAATTAGTTTCAATATACAAATAACTAATACAACTTTAATTTTTATAAGCTATATAAAAATGACTTTCATTTAGATTGCTGCTAGCTGTACTAATAATTTACTTTTGGTAACTAGGTGAGAAGCTATCTTTGAAATTTGGGGCTTACTTAGCATTCTGCTAACTCAGATGGACTACTGGTTCTTACAGGTTCAGTAGGTAAGCGAATGATCAAGTAGGAGTTTATTTTGTATGATAGCGAGAAGTATTTCTATAGCATGTTAAGATGCTAGTAATTAAATTGATTATTTAAAAGCAAGGCTCTGATGAGGTAAAGTAATTTCCTTCGTTGTTTTGGTTCTAAGATAGTATTCATAGTTTAGCCATAAAGGCTATTATCCTTAACATACTTAGTGCCATTTACTAGAATGAGTTCTGCCAAGGTTTCTTTCTATCAAAAATATTATAATACTTAGTTTTAAAAAAAAAATATTCTTCCAGTGAGCATAGAGCTCAAGATCTTGACATACAATTACTTTTATTGTAACATGATCTTACTACTATTGTCATGTTTAATGCTCAAATGTACTACTTTTATGCATGAATATACTCCTATTATTTTCAAAGATAAAGTTTACCAATAGATTACATATCTCTACTTCAACTCTTCTTTACCAGTCATGAAGATTATCAACTTGTTGACTGTATGCAATTATGCTTATCTTCTTGCACTACTAGATATCAAGTTATAAACTTCAATTTCTAGGTTATTGCCATACTACATGTGTTATTGTAAAAATACAATACCACATTGTTTTTATAATGTTACCAAAATAATTTTACTTGTATCCTTAGGTAGTTTTACTACCTAGTAATTACCATGATGTAGTCTAATTATTGGTATGATATATTATAAGTTTGGTTCTTTATGAATAATAGATTACTAGCTCCAAAGTATAGTTGACCTTATGTAATTATATGAATTATCCTAAGGTGGAATACTAAATAGCAACCACTTCCATAAAGTCGAAACTAAAGGTAAAACACATTATCAGTTTTATTCTTATAGTTTACTAAATATAATGCATGGTTTAAACAATAGTAGGATTGTTATTTGTAAAGTTACCATACTATACGTAGTTGTAGTTTATAATAACTACTATGTGTAACATATGGTAATTTCACTAACTAAAAACTTCTATCATAAGGTCGACATAAAAGTAGAAACATTATAAATGTTGTTCCTATATTATACTAAATTTAAGCAAAGCACAAACAATAATATGATTGTCTTTGTGAGCAATAATAAGAACCATCCAAAAGGTCGTTGGCAAAGTTGACATGAAAATCAATATTAGTAAACGTTATACTATGGTCGATTCTTCATGATTGTATTAATGGCAAAGTTTATGCACCTTTCTTCTATAGTCAATGACATAGATTCATTATTAGTAATGATAGAAGGCCTTATTACAATCGATTCGCAAATGATATAAGTCTTTAAACAAAAATCAATTGCATAGTTTTTAATTATTGGAAATGATAAGTTTGCATTTGATAGTGTAGGGTTGACTATAGAAATCAACCCACGCTTGAGTTATATTTCTAGAAGGGCACGTGGATGAGTCTCCACCATGCAATGGTTGACTATTAACACAAAGAAACCCTATGTTCTTGCATTTTTCTTCGAGTGTTTGCTCTGTGCTATGAGAACTCTTCGCGGCCATGAGAGGCTGCTCCTGCTCTACTTGTTAGCTCCGTTATTTGCCTTGCTTTGCGAGGTAGTTTGATTAACTTAGTTTATATACTCAATTTCTCTTGTGAGTGATGTTTCTACTGTGTGAGTGGTTTTCACGGCTTCGCTTGGCTTGAAGCCTGTAAGGGATTTTTCCCTATCACTTCTTAATCCTTACCTGGGTCTCATGGAGTTTGAGTTCGTTTCTTACTTCCTTCATCATAGGGTTGGCATGACGGATTGCTTGCTTCTCTGTGTATTTCACTCATGCTGGTGATTGTTCCTTCTCGACTCGGCTATCTTCTTGCTCACAAGTATAATTTTTAATTCATAAATCAAAATTTATTTTGTCAATACTATTATTTAAGCTAGGGTTTATAATTATAAACCGAGTCTTAATTTATTGCTCAGAACTGTGTTCTTGCAGGTACCTACAACGGCTCCAAGCTTTAAGTGGAAAAATACAACCTCAAGCTTCGGTGAACTTTGTGGCCTCCAACCGGTAAGCCCTGGTTTCAATGTGGGCTCTCCC
Source organism: Pseudotsuga menziesii (assembly GCA_001517045.1). NCBI lineage: Eukaryota > Viridiplantae > Streptophyta > Pinopsida > Pinales > Pinaceae > Pseudotsuga > Pseudotsuga menziesii. The sequence goes on along the minus strand of LPNX010062475.1, from coordinate 150,062 downwards.
TACTTACAATAAGGGTTGTTGGAAGAATTTTACAGTGTTTGGAAGCATGGCTTTGGTTTCTTTGATGGTTAAAATTTTTAGTTTGTTATTACTCAAATTTTCAGTAAAAACCCTTGCGGTGCTCGCTGGGTAGCACAGGCTCTTGAGTCGTGATATGTATTTGGTTTTGGTTAAACAATTTAGCCTTACGGCTTGATAATGTACTACGGTTGGTTTAAGAAAATAAGAACTTTGTTATAATTTGAGTTTTATAAGAGCTCTATCTCATTTGCTCAAGTTTTACCTTTACATGTATACTGTGAACCGTGTTTTGTTTAACCTGTCGGTAATGTATTTAATTTACTGTTAAAAGATATATATATATATATATATATATATATATATATAATTTTAAGGAAGAATACCGTGGTCAGTCTAGTTGCATAATTTGTGGGGTTTTATTTTTATTTTACAGTTAGCAATGTAACTAGTTATATTTCATTACAGGATTATTATGTATTTGAATCTAATAGTAGAAAGGGTTTCTACCTTTTGGTTCTCATATGCTATAAGCCTGTCGGGATTTGAGATTTTATAATGCAGATATATAAATGATTCTTAGTTTATTCTGTTTATTATTTACATATACATTTATTTGATTTACTACTCTGTAAGTTATATTTATTTTGAGCTCTGTAAAGAAAACAATGTTAACTCTAGAACTCAGTTTATTTTTAAGGGCTTAAAGAAAAACTGTAAAGCCTACCGTATACAAAAATTTGATTCTACTTGAAGTATTCTTAACTCTGTTTTTAAGAAATGAAATAATGGAATATAATATGATTTACAGTTGTGCTTTTAATTCTGTAGGAAATGAAAATGTTCTAAAAATTTTACTACCAGTTTTTAGTTAAGAAAATAATACCTTAGATTTTTAGTGCAGCCTATTTAACACTAGAATAATCTCGACTCTCACTAATTTTGCAAATATTAAAGGATTATAAACGAACCCCTACTCTAGTTTTATTAAGTTAATAATTAAGCTTAAGTTAATATTTAAAAACTGTTTGGTTATTAACTTTTTATATGCTTTCTCAAATATCAGTTATTATCTCCTATAAGAATTTTATTTCCTATCAGTATACTAATACTATAGTAAGAGTGTATTTACTATTTCTTATACGTGTATTTTCATTTAGTTAGTTTAAGTAAAACAATAAGTGTAAGCAAACCATAACATTGCTTTTTCATTGCATTCTTTAAACATTGAAATAAAATCTATTTATGTTTACCTATAGATACAAGAATCATATCTACTATTTTCATTCTAATAAAAGAATTATTTCATTTATTTAAAACATTCTAACTGTGCTAGAGTACGACCTGGTTTTCAGGTGTGGAAAAACATAGCTTAGAAATTTAATTTCTATCTGTTTCACTATTTCCATAACCATTTTCATTTCTATAAATAATCTAACAATTTACTGAATCTAACATTTCACAGTTACCTTTCATTCATAAACCCTAAACATTTAACATACATGTAGTAGATAAACTAGGATTTATTTAACTAAGACAGTAAAAATAAAATAGAACTTGTTGAGGACAAGATGGCAACAACTTGAGGAGGCTGTTCCTCACTACCAATCTTTTGGAGAGTGCTCAAACAATGCTTCCTCAGGACCCCCGAGCCTATTCCTGGTCCTCTTGGCTGAGAACTGGGTGGAGAATGCAACTATAAAAACCTCTGTCACCTGACTGGTTCAAATACCTCAATAATAACAATCTACTCTCAGCAGTATGATCTTCAGCTTAAAAGCTACAACTATATCAATCTCAGCAGTTATCCCTTCAAACACTTTCCAGACTCCCCTCCATTGAATTTCTCTTGAGTAAATTCATTCACCCTGAATGATCACTTCTCTAGAATGAGCAGCCTCAACTCTCTTCAATGGGAAATTTTATAGAGATGCCTAGGTCTTATGAGTTATTTTGCATTAAATGAGCCACCTGCTCTGATTCCACTTTCTTGGGGAATCATGACCACAAATATAGGGAATTTTCCACCTGCAACAGTTGGAAGTGGTTTGAGGATGCTACCACATGTCATTTTTCTCTCCACCCAGTCTCCTCCACCAATTTAACTAGTAAACACTCTTTCAACAACTCTCCTAAGCTGTTGTCTCCTCATTTATTTATTTATAAATAAAATATTATGAATTTACATTAAATATTCTTGACCCCACTGGTCATCAATTACAACTTAGCATAACACAATGTTCCTCAAATAAGATAAAAAAAAAATTACAAATTGGGGCATGTGACACACACTCTCTCTCTCTCACCCCCATAATATTCCCCTAACTCATACTAACACCGCCTCTTTCCCCTAACTCTTGCTAGCCCCCCCTTCCTCTCCCTACCTCTAACCCCCCTCCTCCTCTCTCTCCATAATAAAACACCACCCCATTTTTTCTCTCTCTCACACACATCCATAGGTCTCCCCCTAATACTAACACTCCCTCCTCTCTTTATACCTCTGTCTCTCTCATGCACACACATCCCTATGTATACCCCTACCACTAACACCCTTATGTTTCCCCCCAAAAACCTAACCCCTCCTCTCTACATATAAGAATTTAACACCCCTTATCATTCTATATATAATCCCTTATCCCCCCCACAAGCCTTTTAATGTTATAATCACCAAACCAAACAATATAGTTGTAAAGTTACATACTGCATATGCATTTTAGTGAACCATAATGTGTATGTTGTATGGTTACATATGCTCCTGACCCCCCATTTGTCGAATACA
>LPNX010062475.1:41428-138085 GCA_001517045.1 Pseudotsuga menziesii | reverse complement strand
TCTTACTAACCTCTCCTCCTCCTCCTCTCCCTACATTTAACCCCTTCCCCCCCCTCCTCCTGTCCCTACATTAATCCCCCCTCCTTCTCTTATCTCTCCCTAACACACCACCACCCCATGTATTATCTCTCTCCACCTCTCTCTATAATATATACACACACACACATCTATAGTTCTCCCCTATCACTAACACCCCATCCTCTCTTTATCTCTCTCTAACACACACACATCCTTATGTATCCCCCTACCACTAACACCCTCCCTCCTCTCTTACCCTACCCCTAACGCAACACCACTCCATTCATTCTCTCTCTCTCTCACACACACACACACATATGTCTCCCTCTATCACTAACACACCCCATACTCTCTCTCTCTCTCCCCCCCCCATATTCCCCCTTACTCATACTAACCCCCCCTCTTCCACCCCAACTTTTACTAACCTACCCTTCTCCTCATCTCCCTACTTCTAATACCACTCCTCCTCTTATATTTCTCTCCCCCCTATTCTCATCCAGCTATACCTAACCCCAACCCCCCACCGCCCCCTCCCTCTCTCTCTCTCTCTCACATACAAAAAAATACCTAAGAGTTTAAAAACAAGATTTAGGGGGAAGAGTGGGGGTGGTGTTAGGGGGTTAAGACTTAGGGAGTGCTTTTAATGCGTATTAAACATTTAATGATCCCTTAGCCACAAAACTACATTATCAAATGCTACTAAACTTTACTAGAAAAAAACATGTATGTGTTATAGTTGAACAAGACATGTATGTGTTTTTGTTAATCATAACACATATGCATTTTGTTTCTATATAGACATCATCATTCCCTACCTGAGAAACACTCTAATAGGTTTCAAGGAAAAACACTAGGAAAACATATTCAACACGTAATTTATGGTTCTAGACATTGCATTCACTCTCTCCATTACAAGAACAACACACAAAGTGTTGATTTTGTTAACCATCTCCATCACATGTGTATAATGGTGTTCTTCAATAATGGGGGAGCGAGCAAGAAGGAAATAATACCAATCAACTAAAAACCCATGTACATAGATATTTTTGGGATCATCATCAATGTAGATCGATCACACCTATATGAGTGCAAGACCATCCAATGAACTCATGTATTTGATTCAGTTAGAGCATTAGACAATGCTATAGTTAAAATGTGGACAAAGAAACTCTCTTGTTTTTGTTCTCCATGTAATAGTGCTGAATGGGACAGTTGTGAATCCATAGATTTGGTTGATAGTTGAGATCATGCATCACTCCCCATTGGTTGACATATAACTGCAACAATATACTAGTTGGAGGAGGACCAATCAAGTATTTCACCAGGCTATGACCACATATTAGATCTTTTATAACTATGTTCGACTAATATCTTGATTATTTTGAAGTATTTGATGAATAGTTGTGTTTATTTAGTTGACTCCTATGTGGGCACTTTATTTTAGGAACGAAACATATATGTAGTGATTTCCTTGAGAAGTAATGAATGGGGCACTGACTATTGGATGGCACGTTACTTGGATGGGAAGCAAACCCTCATTTTCTCATTATGGGACTCTGAGCGCAATGATTTTCAAATTAGGTCGATGGATATCAAAGGAGAATATTTGAAATAGGTTTCCCATGCACCAAAAAAATAAGGTTATGTATTTGAAGATTATAGACCAGGTCAAATTGTATACCGTTATCAAGCCTAGTTATTGGCACAAACCTCTAGTTGAAAACAATGGAAAGGAAGAACTCATCATAGTCAATATACTTCTTACCTTACTCCAAGCATGATAGGTTAAAAGATATTGTTGGTATTAGAGGTAATATTAATAGTTTGGTAAAATTACCATAGGTAGGTATTTAGGTATGTGATATGCATGGTATTTGTGTACTATGTTATAAGTATGTGGTGTACATGTACATGTCATGATTTTGTTTCATAGTCTAATTTATTATTGACAGCTTGATAGATTTCTAACATGATAGATTGATAAATTGCATAGAATTATACAAATTGATAAATTCCACAAGATTCATCATGGATTTGTTGTATTATATTCATATTTACATTAATCATGCAATTTATTCCTAGAAACCCACTCTAGCCCAAGTAACCTAGTTTAGAGACCTAGAAAGCAAATCTAAAAACCTAGAAACCTGATCTAGTCCTATAAACCCTTCAAAACCAAATGAAATTTCCTAATGAAAGTGTTAAACTAAGTTTAAATGCGATTCCCCCATTGATAAATATCTACTATAAAATACTGACACATATATAACTTTGCAATGCAATCATACACCTTGTAGAATCCCTAGCTTGTACTTGTAAACCCTGGCTTGTATCTAAACGTTATCTTGTAGACTAGCTCCTATTTTTCAATCTAAACTTTATTTTGTAGGCTAGTCCCTAATTTGTAGAATCGCTCGATTAACCAATCACTTTATTGTCAAATGCAATGTCACCATTTAGCAATGTTAACTAGATATGATTTTGAAACACACCAAATATTTCAAGGCTAACTTCCAAATATCTAGAAACCCTAGTTTGTAATGTTATCCCTAGTTTCTATTCTAAACCTTACCAACCCTATAAATTTTTACATTGGGGGGACAAATTCCATAAATCCCACCATAAAAGGTCATTTTAATCCAAACCATTATGCACAAATATGCACAAGAATACAAAAACTTTCATGTTGCAACCATATATTCATGCAAAAAAACTTCACTTTACATATATATTCATATGCATCAATTTGTGTCTAAACCATTATGCTACAAATATGCAAAAGATTCCAAGAAACACTTGTTTGTATTCTAAACCCTAGAAACCCTAGTTTGTATCCCCTCCTCTAGGATATGGCCCTTGCCTCTACCTTGAATTTTGAACTTGCTCCTCGAACGATATTAGTCAATACCTGAAGTTTTCATGAAACTTCCTAATGCAAGTGTTAAAATAAGTTACAAAAATCTCCCCATCCTTAATAACCATAACCAAACCTAGCCTACAAATCGTAGCTTACAAACCCTATATCCAATCCAATAAACCCTAGTTTGTAGCATAAAACCTATATTGTGCTCAAAATCCTAGAATATCTAGTTTGTCGCCACTAAATATCATCTATTTATCACTAATATCAATTATTAAATGCCACCATTGACTAATATTTAGTATCAAACATTCAAACCTTTATGTGTATTGATTTCAATTTCCAGATGCATACAATAAATGTCCTATTTGTATATATTGATTGGGAAGCTTCACTATCTTGAATTATGAAGTTTCATTGAAACTATAGGGCATTGACTAATTCCCTTGGAGGACCAACTCCAAGATTCCGAGTAGAGGCAAGGGATAGAGAATAGAGGAGGGGGAACAAGGTGCCATTGATGAATAAAATCCCAATATGGGTAAGGATTTCGTTATATCTAATTATTTGTTGTAGCGTGAATTGTTTTGGAATCTATAGGCCATTTAGAATCTTTGTTTATATGTATTTTGTGGCATGTATGGATTCCAGTTGATGTTAATTTAGTTGTATTCATGCTTTCTATTATTCCTGAGAAACTTTTCATATTTGTGTATAGTGGTTTGGGAACTAGAATTCAACATAATTAACAACTTTCAAGCATTTAGGGTTGCAACGTTTCCACTCGATTCTATCATGTATGATAGTATGCGATTGGCATGCAGTCAAACACACCAAAATCCCTATGTAGTTTGATGTTTGTAGAGCCTATTGTTTAACTTTGTTTTCTTGACCTTAACCAAAATGTACCCTTCACTCAAGTGAAAACATTTATTAAGCATGGGAAGCTTCTATACCTTATTTTAATACTTGTATTAGAATTTTCATCCAAACTATAAGGTGTTGATTAATTTACTTGGAGGAAAAATTCAATATTCTTGGTAGAGGGAAGGGATAGAACCCAAAGTATGGCTAAATAGTGTCATTGATCAATAAATTCCCAATATTGGAAAGGATTTTGATATGTTATTATTTGTTGTGGCATGATTTTTTTCGTACTCTGTAGGTCATTTAGCATTTTTGGTTTTTGTATTTTGGGGAAGATATGAAATCTACTTGATTTGTTTTTTAGTTGTATGTAACCTTGCTACATACTTGAGAAAATTTGCATATATGTGAATATTGGTTTGGATTCACAAGAATTCTCATGAATATATATGCACATAGCGAAATTGATTTAGTTTTTATAAGTAAATTTGATTTTTTGGTTTCCATTGGGAATGCAAATGACTCAAATTATTGTTTAAATTTCGATTAAGGAATATAAATTCAAAAATTTAAGGTTTCAATTTGTCTGGTACACAGGGTACTCCCAAAATACCAAACACATAGAGAAGCCACTCACATAAATAGATCACATATCGACACACTGATGTTTTCACGTGGTTTAAACCATAGAAAGGGAAACAGTCCATGACCCTAGCCAAATAGCTACTTGAGGAATTTTATTATGCAAAATAAAGAAAGTTACAAATGAGCTTCTCATAATTGATCAACTAGCCAATGACCCTCCATGATATTTAAATAGATATCATGGACCAATCGGGTGTTAAGCCCCCGATCAAAGGTAATTATAATCTAAGTTAAGATGAACCATCAGATCACTCTATATCTAGACAATATCATGACCGTCGGATTAGATATTTACAAATGCATGCTAATGTATACTAAAGAAACACACTTTTCCTAACGGATATACTATATCAGGTTGATCTTAACTAAATCCTAAGTGTCTAAATATCCTAACACCCCCACTTATGAACAAATTGGGATAGGATTGAAGGATTTACAAAAGGGACACTATTAGAAGAAGGAAAGAGGCATTAGATCCTATCCCCCCTCAATGAAAAATTCCTGAAATCCTAACATAGATTGAAGTTTAGAATTCTGTAAGAGACTTGGTGAAGATGTATGCAAATTGATCATATGCATGGGAAAATAACACTTCAATAATGCGATCATGAACAATATTTTTTATGAATTGCATATGTAGCTCAATTTGTTTTTTGCGTTGATGTTGAACTAGATATTTGGTGAGCTTGATGACACTTTGATTGTCACACCAAATTGGAGTAGGTTGTTGCTGCTGGAATCCAAACTATGAAAGGATCTATCGAATCCATAAAGCTTCCTGACTGGAATTAACTGCGGTTCGATATTTTTCTTCCGCTGAAGAAAGAGAAAGAACTTATTGTTTCTTACAAGCCCAAGTGACAGGTCCAGATACCAGACTAAAAACATAACCTACAGTAGACTTTTTATCATCAAGTTCGCCCACCCAATCTAAATCAATGAAACCAACCAACAAAGGATCCCCCCCTATACTGTAATGAATCCCAAACTAAATTGTACCCCAAATATATAGAAGTATTATTTTTGCTACTTTCTAGTGACTTTCATGAGGTTTTTGCATATAGTGAGTAACACGACCAATGAAAAAAGAAAGGCCAGGAAGCAAATGAGTCAAGTATAAGAGACTAGGAACAAATTGACGACACAAGGTGGCATACATTTCAGGTGAAGTACAAGTGGTATAAAGTTTGACTTCAGATTGGAAGGGAGAGGGGGAAAGTTTACAATATTCCACGCGAAAGTGACAAAAAAGGTCACAAGCATACTTAGACTAAGAAATAAATATTCCTTCTGTGGTTTGAAAGACTTGGAGACCAAGAAAATAATGCAAATGTCCTAAGTCTGACATTTCAAAAATTTGCTTAAGACTATATTTCACATGGGTTAAAATCTTAGGGTCACTACCGGTAATAATAATATCATCAAAATATAGAACAAGTATGATGATATGGTTTCATACTTTCTAGGTATAGACATTGGTGTCAAAATGGCATCTAGAAAAACTAGAGTCGAGTAGAAAGATATCCATTTTGGCATACCAAGCTCTAGGATCTTGCTTAAGGCCATATAAGTATTTCTTAAGGTAATATACAAGGCCAGAGTTATTTTGAACATATCCATGAGGTTGTTCCATGTAAATTTCCTCCTGCAAATCACCATGTAAGAATATAGACTTGAAATCCATTTGATGGAATTCCTATTTATGTAAGGTTGCAAGGGAAAGAACAACGTGGATGGAGTTCATTTTTGTGACAAGAGAAAAGGTTTCATTGTAGTCAATCCTTTCAACTTGGGAAAAACATTTGGAAGCTAACCTTGCATTAAGTATTTCTAGACTTCCATCTGATGCATAATTATTTCTATAGACCCATTTACATATGTCACATTTTCTACCTTTTTGAAGAGGTACAAGATCCCAAGTATCGTTCGCCATTAAAGAACAATATTCTTCATCCATAGCTGTAGTCCAATCTGGATTTCCTAAAGCTTCTGCAAAATTATCTGGATCATTATTTTTTGAAACTTGATAAAAAATAGAAGAGGCTCACTAGAATTGAGAATGTGTTTCATGTTGATCTCTAGTTTTACCAACCAGATCACCAGCTACTTCACTTGTTGAACCGACCCGTCGAGAAGCAATTGTGTTGGTGCAACTAGAGGAAAATGAGTAGGAAGAGGTGGATTTTTATCCTCACTATCATCATTAGAGAATGGAGTTGGAAATCTGTCAAGGAATTTGGAAGTATAAGAAGGCACAATCACTGAATCAGGCTCGCAGCCCAAAGGTTTCATAAACACCATATTAGGCTCACAGGCCAAGAGTTTTTCATCAAATTTAACATCTATTCTAATGATTATACCATGAGAATGTGTTTGAATAAGTCTATAACCTTTTACATCTTTAAAAAATCCAACAAATATGAACTTTTCACTTTTAGGCTGCAATCATTTCCATTTTTCATCCGGAATGTGATCCCATGCTTCACTACCAAACACATGAAAGTGACTTACATCTGGTTTAATTTTACTCCATGCTTCTTTTGGTGTGATACCATGTAAATATTTAGTTGGGTGCGATTAAATATGTAATTTGCACAATTTATGGCTTCAACCCAAAATTCAAGACTTATTTCCTTAGAATGGATCATTAATTATCCATTTCTTTTAAAGCGTGTTTCTTCCATTCAGCTACACCATTTTTTTGTGGTGTATATGAAACAGTGTGTTGTTGTTGGATTCCTTGTTTGGTGCAGAAAGTAGTGAACTTGTTGTTTAAATTTTCTACTCCATTATCATATCTTAACTTAAGAATTTGATGACCATATTGTTTTTGAACAAGGGCCTGGTAGGCCAAGAACATGTTAAATAATTTTCTCTTATGTTTTAGGAAATAAACCCAAGTGCATCTGGAGTAATAATAAATGAAAGTTAAGAAATTTTTTAAAGCATAAAAGGAAGCAGATGGAAGTGGACCACACAAGTCACTATGCACAAGCTCCAAGGGAACATAGGCATGCCAAGAGGCACGTTTGTCAGAACTATCCTAATGATATTTTTCAAGTATACAACCAGAACAAACACCATCCCTACAAGATACCTTCGGAAGAATTTTCACAATATTGTCTTTACATAGTAGTTGCAATGAGCGATAATTTAAGTGACCAAATCGCTCATGCAAAAGTTTGCTCAAGTTATCACTATGAGTAACAAAAAATGAAGGGAAAGGTGATGACCCAAATTTGTTAACTTTGTACAACCTGGTAATACCATCAACAATTATGGTACCTAGGACATGTTGAGTATCTTTAAAATCCTTGATTATAACTTGATGAGGTGTAAACGTTACAGTTTTACATTCACCAGAATGAGTGATTTGATAGACTGACAACAAATTGCAGGAAATTCTTGGAACACATAGTACATCACTAAAATGACCATTATCTATTGGAACTGTTCCATATCCTACAACACTTAGATATCAATCATCACCAATTAATATTTGTTTGGTGTTACATTCATGCATAGTAGAAAATATGGCTTGATCCTTAAATACTTGAGAAGGATGGGATTTAGTGTAAATACCTGAGAATGAAGAGATTAATCCACAAGGTGGAAATTATATGCCATTCTCACCCAAATCATGTTTACCCTTGTGTTCTTTGGTCAGCTTGAAATCATTGCAGTTGGTTGTTGTGGAGAAAATGATGGGCACAACTTGTTTTGGGCATAAATTGTGTTTTAAAAAACACAAGAATGTTTTATAGACAATACTGCATCCACATTTTAGAGAAACATAATGCACTCACATTTTTGTTAACTATCCTAGCTAGCAATCACATTGGCATGCTTGGGACTAGGTTTGCTAGGCTCATGATTGCTTGGGATCATTTCTCTTTTATATAGGTTGAATAATTTTCTTCAATCTACTATTGCATCTAAAAGGTCCCTAAACTTTGTGCACTCTATTGGAACAACCCCAACCAACAAAACCATTTCAACAATGGTTCCCACTCTATCGGCACTCAACTCACCACGATCTCCCTAAGCATCCGTCCAGACAAGTTTTACCCTGTCCAACAACACCCACAGAGCGGATGAAGTCTCACCCAAGATGTTCAAGGGAGGGCTGATGGAACCAAGTTTCCATAAAAAAGAATAGGACTATGGGAATCGACAGTTAATTTTTCTATCTATCAAATCTAGTCGCTTGCATAACCATTCATCATTCAGCTTTCATCATTCATTTATCATAGGAATAACCTTGCTAATTGCGCAAACAGATCTAAACAGATAACATCATTTATAAGCATCAAACATCGCATCATAGATCTATGTCAAATACATTCACCATAGGATTGTAGGAACAAAAATATAGAAAGAGATAAAAAGATAATAGTATGACAGTTTAGATCAACATCTGCCTCATCATATTAGTATCTGCGCAATCAATCACAGATTCAAATAGACAACAATTCAACTGATCCTTTAACTCTCCAATCTTACCCATCACTTGATACTTTACATTTACAATTCTTCTTCTATTTATAGGCTTGTGCCTTTACATTCATGGTCCACTTATAACTAACTCCTGACTGATTTACCACTAGTGTCCAATATTTGCAAAATATGGTCCAAAAGTACAAAAAGTGACACAAAATATTAAAAAGTAGTTTATCTTTCGCCTTGCGTACTGTCTATGTATTGCGAACTGTCTTCTGAGTTGGTGCAACATCCACAATGTTGCACAACTTACTCCAAACCCCTGCCAATAGGCCCCCAACATAGTCTTGTTGCTCTCCCTTGAGCAACGTCAAGTGGACATGGTGTATTGGTTGATTTTGATCTTCAAGTTTTTGTATTGCTGATAAATTTCTGATACCTGCATTTTGATTTTCTCAGCAAGGTCCTAACTTGCAAGCAAATCATTCTTTAATGGATGCTCCACCATCTTGGAATTTACTTCCTTCTTTCCGTCCTACACATCCTGCAGTGCAGCGACTGCTTTTACCGACAGTTGGGCTCCAATTTCTTGGAACTTGTCAAGTTGTTCACTGCGTTTCCACTATCGCTCCTGTTCTTTTCCAACTCGCTGTTGTATCTCCTTTTGTCTCTGAGGACCGCATGATTGACACAAGTGGTGGCATTGTACTCAATGTTTTCTTCAACGTTGCCTACTGGTTCTCAACTACCTGCAACTGCTTTGTAAGTTTCTCTAACTGTTCATCTTGAACAACACTACCCCAAAATTGTGTTGTTGCTTCTGTGATCTTTTTAGCCTCCTGCTCGATCTCTTCAAACTAAGCCGCATTAGAGGAAATTTCAACTCAAAATGGGCCTCCTAAGAAAAATTAATAAAATAATAGTTAAAATAATAAAATAATATTTATTAATTTTGGAGGAAGAAAAGAAAAAAAGTGACTTTTTTGTTTGTATGTTCGACATATCTCCTTGTGTTTTTACTCAAATTTTGATTAGAAGAGCTCGTTGGATGCATAATTAAATTCCACATCCAACGAGTACCCACTCGACATACTTTTGACAGATCCCTCTACCCCAAAAATAAGAAATACCTTAAATGTGTGATGATTACATCATCATCATGTTTTTTTAGGTATTTATTATTTTTGTGGTAGAGGGGTCCGTCAAAAGTATGTCAGGTGGGTACTTGTTGGATGCTTAATTTGATTCCGCATCCAATGAGCTCTCCTGATCAAAATTTGAGTAAAATCACAGGGAGATATGTCAAAAATACGAACAAAAAAAGTAGTTTTTGTTATGATACCTATCCCCAAATTTATATTAAAAAATTGTTTAATACCTATACGGTATTTCAAATTTAAAGAAATTTCATTGGCTAACACATGATGACATGGAATTTGAATTAGAGTTAAAAGGCCCATTTTGAGTTGAAATTTCCTCTAATGCTATATCTTCAATGGCACTCTTCCGTTATGCAACCTGCTCTGGTGGTGTGTCTGGGTAAACCATAACATTCAACAGGATGATGTCCAACTGGAGATGTACGGTGACTTCTCCAAGTCTCTTGGCTTTAGAGACTGCATCCAACTCCACCATGCTTTCATGTATATACTGGTAGGAATTCGTAATGGCCTTTTCTACTTGCCCGTGACTAGTGAAGAGCTGCACCTTCTTAAGAATGAGGCGGTCAGTTTCTTTCTTCAGTTCTATTATCTCTTTTGCGGTATTTTCCTTGAGCTCCTCTTATGCTTTCTTTAGTGTCATAATTTCATGTTCTTTGTCAGCCATCAATTTCGTCTTCTCACAGCGCAAGTCCTCTACTTCTTTCTGCAGCATCTCCTCTTCTTCATGTGACCACAGATATTGGTTGTTGATTTCCTTCTGTCGATCGACCAAATCTTAGTTGGAGACCCATTGTATGTGCACCAAGGTCTGGGTGGACAACTTATTGATATCCATCACGATGCAGCTACTGCAGGGATGAGTTCACATCTTCTCGTCTAGCGTCAATTGCAGTCATGGGAACCTAAACGTTCCTGGTTTGCGGCTTAGTGCTAATCAACACATAATCCTATACAGCTACACTTTTTAGTCCTCTTCATGAAACAACATTATATATAGAATCTAACTTGGTGCGTACCTCAGTGAAACCTTCCTCAGTGGACTTCCACATCTCTTTGGCTGCAGTATCAGATGAGTCAATGATGGCCTTAATAATCCATTGTAATTGCACCTCCATCAAGGATCTGGTACTACTACTCACATCATGTTCCATTCACTTCTTCATCCTTATCTCCTTAAGGATACATTGAGCCTCAAGGTCTACAAGAGTTTTTGTTGATGGTTCACCATCGAAGTCATGGTGACTTTGCTAGTCAGCTCCTCTTACTGGATCATCGGGTGCATCTACTGGTGGTCCTACTGATACTTCGCTAGCACTAATCGGCTCCCACCATGTTGCAGGGCAGTCATCAATTGCTGTCTCCAATTCCTCATCTGTCACCTTATACGACATCGATAACCACTGTTTATTTGGGTCGTGATAAGCTTAGACATGAATGGTGCATGGTTCTATGGAAAATTGAGTGATCCTCCAATATTTAGTTGTGGCCTCATTAGTAAGTCAAGGAACTTTAACAGCTCTTGCTTACAGTGCTTCCTAGTATATCCAAAAGTGGATTGCACAATCCTCTTAACAGCTGGGCTCCTCTACCCACCACAATTTTTTATACCATGCGCCTTTTCACACCTTAACAGCTTCAACCTCCATCCTTTGGTAGTCCTCTGATCCATCCAAGCCAATAATGCAATTAGGATCAATAACCAGCTGTATGTGAAAGGAAGTTCTCCATCCTGAACTGCTACTACATCCTCAGTCAACTAATTCAGGAAGAAAATGGACTAGTTCATTTGTACCCCTTCTTCGCATTGTTGGGAACATGTAATCACCCCTAAAGTGCACTAGATGGGGTGATTCTTATGGATGATCTTACTGTCTAGGATTCGTGCGATGATACACACCATACTATCATCGATGCTATCAATGCGATGCACCCTGCCATCGCGCTGCAAGTCATACCTCTGCTTCAACCGTGCAACAAGCCTCTTGTCATTATCCCTTCCCTTGAAATATTACGACGAGTCTGGACCATCCTTTGGTAACCCTATGATCCCTGAAATGAAATCAATTAGGATTGGAACTAGAGTCTCCAACCACAGTGTCCCTCCATGGAAACAAGCCAAAATTTTCTTGACACAGGAATTTGCTTCATTTAGCCGCCCAAAATGAGGCACATTGATTAGCCCTAGCAACCCCGCTTTATCCATCCCCTACACCCATGGCTGTGGGATATGCACTATGGGCCCTCCTACGACCAAAGGTAATGAATCATAGGGCTCATTCACTAAATATTGTAACATCAATAGATCATTATCCTTGTACTTCATCTTCATCAACGCTGGTGCAATATCAGTGGTGCACACCAACCCTTTTGGTGGTGGTGGAATTTTTGGCTGATACTTCTAATTCTTAGTTAACCATTGAGGCTGTGGACCTGGTCAGGTGGAAGTGATCTAACCCAGAATGTCCTTTACAGAGACCCTGGTGCAAAATTCTGATTCTACAACGCCAGAGCTAGATGGTTTCGTCTGGGCGACTGCGTCTTCCTACCCCAACTGCTTCTTTGTCGGAATGGATGATGATCCGACCTACATACTAGAAACTTCTTCAACAATGGTAACCTCTTTGACGATGGAAAATAGTCTAATGGGAGAGTCCCTTTCACTAGAAATCTCTACCGTTTCAGGGTTGCTCTGCATCCTGCAACAATTTCCCACAGTTGTGAGACAATATCACCTTCACTCTACAACTCTCATAATTCACTTGACGACACTGGAACTCAATTCTACTTCAACACTCTTTATAATTCAACTTAGCACAATGGTGCTTTCATCTTGCTCGAGCACCTTCTTATAGCATACAGTCTATCCATTCTTTATCATTACTAAATCAATCGCGGTCATCATGACCAAATCCTTCATTAACTACCCAAATCCGTCGTTGATTCTGTCAACCCAACGGTCAGATTCGCCATCAATACACATTGTTTCAGCAAGCACCACCAGTTAACTGTCCTAATTGTGCTTCATTTATTGCTGATTTGACTATGTCGCGACCCTACAACTGTTGTGACAAATCTTCCTAACTATGCTACTGACTCCCTTACTTGCACATCCACTTCCTCCTGGTGCACCCTTCCTCTAGTTATCTTTTTTTTTTCATTGCGCAATGCCTTACGCACTATGTGATTTTGGCCCTATTCTACATGGCTTCAGGTGGCTACCATTCACTAGTTGTGGTAGAGTCTCTCCATCTAATTGTTGTAATTGAATGATCCCCTTAGAAGTAATTGAATTAATAAGATATGGACCAAGCCAATGCATATGTAACTTACCAGGGTGCTTCAGGAACTTGCTTTCATAGAGCAACACCAAATCTCTTTTCTGAAACTGTTTGTTTTTTTATAGGGAGATCATACCAATCCTTCTATCAATCCTTCTTGATGCGCTGATGGAACCCTATGATAAAACAGTCTTCTTTAAGTTGTATCAACTGCACCACATGCCCTTCTAGCGCTGCTTCATTATCCATGCCTGTTGCGGCGGCACTATGTAGACTGGGAACAATGTACTCCATAGGCATGCCTACCTCTTTCCCATATACCAATTTGAATGGTGTTTTCCCTGTCAATCAATTGCAAGTGGTGTGATATGCCAACAATACTGCTGGAAACTTCAGATCCTAGTCATCTTGATTAGTGTTACATACGTTTGTAAGTGCATGCTCCAAGATCTTATTCAATGCTTCTACAGTCCCATTCTCCTGCGGATGATATGGTGTACTTTTCTTATGTTGTATCTGCAATTATTCTATCAATGCTCTTACTATGCGGTTGATAAAATTGTTACCGTGGTTTCTCATCAATATCCTTGGAAATCCAAACCGCATCACGATGTTGTCAAACAAAAATCTTTCTTTGGTTATAGCAGTACAATCCATGACTGGTGTAGCCTCTGCCCATCGCGTCAAGTAGTCTGTTGCTGTGATTATGTACTGTGCACTAGTTCGCTTCCGTGGTGGGTTGATTGGTCCCACAAAATCCACAAACCATTTATCTAAAGGTGTCAAATTTCCCTGGGGTACCAGTGACATCTCATCCCTACTTTATGGTTTTCCCGTGTGTTGATAGACATCGTAGCTCCGTGCATAATCTGCTGCATCATTATGTAAAGTGGGCCACCAGAGCCTTGCGTGAAGCACCTTTATTACAGTAGCACAACCCCTGGTAGTGTTCCCCAACAACTCCTACGTGTGCTTCCTCCAGAATCTTCTCATGTTCATGTAGTAGGACACATTCTGTAGCTCATCATCATCAGGTTCTCCATATACATTATAGCATTCCATCATCGACTGCATGTGGAAATGCGCATGTGGGTCTATAAGGTATGCGAGTGGCATAAATTTTAGAACCATGTCCCAAATGATCTGAAGTGCATTGTTGACATCAAGATTAGCATCTGTGAAACTAAAGGTATGCGCAAAGAAAACCGTTAGCTCTTCCCAAGTGGTTATTTCTCTAGCTCTTCCCAAAGAAAACCGTTAGCTCTTCCCAAGTGGTTATTAGCTCTGCTGATACATACCAGGATCTTGGTATTTCATCCAAGCTGTGAATAAAGGCATGGACCCATTCATCCTTTGGTCATGATTCCCACAATGTTTGGCATTTCGTCAAATGGCTCCTAGGGTCATTTCAGCCATCATACTTCCCAGCATGATACACTTCAATGTTGCCAAAGAAAATTGTCATCAACCATCAACACTGCATCCATCCTATAATTGTCATTTTATGAGTCTCCCACCAGCAGGCTGGAGTAGCCTTCAATGCGTCCTCCATTTCCAACAATCGTTGCTGTTCCGAGACCTTTTCTTCAAACTTCATTAAGAACGCTGAAATTTCTAGTAGCCCTTCATAAACTGGTAATTCAACAATCTTAGTCACGACATGGAACAATGAGTACGTGATCAGACTACATTTCCTGAATGACAACTCATGCATGCAGTTTTTCCAGTTTTCTAACACATCGTCAGAATCAGAGGACATAGAACTAGCACTGCACCAACTGATTTCTCCGTTAGCAGTTGCATGGATATAATACTCAAAGATGTTGTAAGCATGATCCCATCCCCTAACAACTTCATCCTATACCGGTTCAATATATCTCCGTCCTTCGTTGGGGTCCATAGGTGCGATGACTCTAATGTCTTGGTTCTCAAATGTCATTATCTTCTTCTGAAAGTTAATCACTACCATGCTATCATTAGCCCATCCAATCCCTAGTAGTGTGGGATAGGATCCTTCACCATTAACAAATTTGATCCCATCAAAATCAACATAGGCATTCATACCTTCAACATCTACGACCAAGTTACACACCTTTTCGATTGGTTCTACCTTAGCCTGATTATCCAAGAGCAACTACACAGGGGACCAACCCAATGTCGGCCTCCCCATATTTTTCCATGTCTTCTTTGTTAGGATATTTACATCAAAACCTAGATCCGGAATGACCGAATCAACTTCATAGTCCCCAATCTGAATGTTCATGCACATCTCATTGCTTGTATTTTTCTTATATAAAGAGTTCACCGCATAATCCTTCCGCTCCTTACCCAAGCAGTGTGAAAAAATTTCAATCTCGACTAGAGCATCGAGATTTCTTTCCAGTGATAAGAAACTCTCAAAGAAGTGCTGCAAGGTACCATTCTACCACGATGTTCTTGCCTCCAATGAAGAATCAAAATTAGAATGCAATTCATAGACATGTGACTTACCAAGATTTCTTCTGATCGCATCCTAACCTCCAAAAAATTTCTGCTTTTTAGTTGCGATATCAAACAGAGCATTATTTACTCTAACCAATCGATTCTGTGGGCGGGACCCATCCTCTCCTATTGTGGCTCCTACGCGAGTGACAACGACAACACCAACATCCTCTGTTATAGGCTCTACTAAGATTGTTGCAATCATCAACCCTTGATTCTAGTTCATTGGCGGATTCTGAGTCAGTGGCGAATTCATGGGTTAATGATTCACGGTCTGATTCTGAAGTGGAACTTGAGTCTGGGCCTAGTTCTACAACCGGTTCTAGATTTGTAGTTGATTCTGAGTCGGTAACTAGTTTTGATTCTGTAATTGAGGAACGTTCTCGACCTGACATCTTGCGATTAACTGTGGGAATTTCTCGATAGTATTATAAATTGCAGTACAATACATACATGAAGAATGCAAGTATGGAAAATCTCTATAGTAAGTCCAAAAACCCAATAATTGTAACACTTTATAGATCTGCGACCTCGTCCTCCTCCTCTTCCTCATAATCCTCTGCAAAATCCTCCTTATTGCTAGTACTGTGGCTGAGCCATCTGTTGTAGTAGGGAATTCAACTAATATTGAACATAGTGTGTGACTTGAACATACTCCAGGTGTGGCTGAGGCATCACCATTTGATTGTACTGCAGCTGTGGTGCAAACTGTGAATGTGGCGCAAACTGAGGTTGCAATTGCAGTGCAAACTGTGGCTGTGGCGCAAAATGCGGTTGCAGCTGCAATGGTATAAATTACATATGCGGTGGTGGTGTATACTACGATTGAGGTCGAGAGTTTACCACCTAAGGCTGCAGCCTTGTTTTTTGTACTGCACGATGATCTTATCCCTTCACAAAGTATGAATCATATGTTCTTTCCTAAAGCAAATCATATGCTCGATAGTCTTTATCTTCATGCCCCACCGATCGACAAAGTGAACAATATAGGTTGGATGGCTTTGAAACTATCTTCTACATGTACCTACATTTTTCATGTCGGTGTCCATAGACTTGACATATGCGACACCATGGTACACTGCCGCAACTTAGTGGGTTCGACGCCCCAGATAGCAGATAATTTTGGAAGTCCAGGAAAGTATCTTTAGTGTGTCCATCTGCGCGACAACGAGTGCACCAAATATCTTCGCGATTCTCTTTCCCTTTCTTTATGTATTGCAATTCCAGCTTCAAGTTCACTAGGTATGCATGAATTTGGTTCATACTAGCTGCGTTCTCCCCAACATGTGAAGCTTCTAATTTCATTGCGATCTCCAGAGCCTTGCTCTGTGTCGTGATCTTTTGTTGCATCAGTGGTTGCCAGATATGAGGTGCCAAAGCTACAATAAACCATTATTTATGCTAAACATCACTCATATTAAAACTGACTCATGCCATCAGTGTCTTAAACCGTTGATCGAAGTCCCAAACAATCTCATTAGGAAACTGCTTAATCTCTTTTAACTTGGTAATATATTGCACCTCAGATTTAGGTTTCTGAAAATCTTCGATCATCCCCCTCTGAACTTCATCCAATGTTTTTGTAGGGGTCCCTATAGGAACCTATATAAATTTCATGTACCAATCTAGCGCATGACCCTACAGAGTAGTCTCCAATTAGCATTTCTTGACATCATCATTCGTGGCCTGTCTAACGATCCATACTGCCTCCCAAAGAAACCAATACTACTCTGGATCATCGGTCCCGTTTCCATGAAAAAAAGGTTACTTTGTGTCATCACCCGCCATCTTGGGCCTTCTTCCCACAGATGCTGACCTACTACTATAATGTTGTTGACACGTCAGGAAAGTTGACATGGAATTTGTGTTTCTTCCTGAGTTTGAAGTAGTGCGCGGAGGCGTGGGTACATTGCTGCTAGGATTTGATCTTACTGTTGTCTTGGGCATAGCCTAGGTTTGTTCGTCCTCTTCATCACTGCAGGGTCTCTTCTTCCCATGTGGTTGTCCTTCACGGTCTTGCGTTTTGATCGCAGTAGGACATTCCCCTGTCCTCTACCTCTTCTCTTGTCGAAACCTTGCTCCTCCCCTTGTACAACCACTTTCTTCCTTGGCTTCCCTCACAGTCTTGTTGAAACTTGCACCCATCTACCCATTATCTTCCCATTCGTCTCCCCCCTTTAGTCACGGTATCCATCGCCTCTGCACACCAGAGTTCTACTACTCTTGGTGCATATTCAGTATACCCATTTCATAGACAAGCATTTTAATTCACAATTGTAGAGACAATAAGAACCTACCTCTAGGTCCATTGAAAAATTCCCTGCCTTCTTCGTTGTAGGACTTGGTAGTGTCTACTGCAAACTCAGTGCTATATCCTTCTAGGATATTGTCCAGCCATACCTCAACAGCTTGCAACGCTCTATTGTTAGTTTCTTGCAGCTCGTAGATCAATTCAGGGGTCCAGGATGTTAGTTCTCCTCCTTGGAAATTTGTCTTCTTGTATGTGAACTGTGCCAACCACTCATACAATATGATGGGAAAATCACATAAAAAATACTTGTGAGGATCATCGTGTATGTATCTGGCCAACCACTTGTCTGTTGTCAGTGCAAGGTTCTGATTTTCTACTTTAGCAAATTCTCGCAGCTTTTGATCAAACCAATCTTGTATTTTCTGTAGCGTCAGATGCCACATATCCTCCTCTCAGTCACAACAAGGTCCCGAAAACATAACCATTTGTTGGCACAACCCCAACCAACAAAATCCAGTCGATAGGGATTCCCACTCTGTCGACACTCAACTTGTTGCGATGTCCCTAAGCATCAGCCCAGACAGGTTTTACCCTGTCCATCAATACCGACAAAGCGGATGAAACCTCACCCGAGATGTTTAAGGGAGGGATGACGGAACCAAGTTTCCACAGAAAAGAAGAGGACTATGGAAATCAACAGTTCATTTGTCTATCTATCAAATCTAGTCATTCCCATAACCATTCATCATTCAACTCACATCATTCATTTATCACATGAATAACCTTGCTAATTGCGTAAACAGATCTAGATAGATAACATCATTTATAAGCATTAAACATCACATCATCGATTTATGTGACATACATTCACCATAGGATTGCAGTAACAAAAATAAAAGAAGAGATAAAAAGATAATAGTATGACAGTTCAGATCAACATCTCCCTCATCATATTAGCTTATGTGCAATAAATCACAGATTCAAATAGACAACAATTCAACTAAGCCTTTAAATCTCAATTCTTACCCATCACTTGATACTTTACATTTACAATTCTTCTTCTATTTATAGGCTTGCGCCTTTACATTCCAGGTCCACTTCTAACTAACTCCTAACTGATTTACCACTAGTGACCAATATCCACAAAATATGGTCCAAAAGTACAAAAAGTGACACAAAATATTCAAAAGTAGTCTATCTTCTGCCTTGTGTGTTGTCTTTTTCTTGTGTGGTGTCTTTTGAGTTGGCGCAGCATCTGCGATGTTGTGCAACTTACCCCAAACCCTTTCCAACACACTCACTTCTTAGTCTTACTCAATTTATTAGTATTCGAGCATTTTGAAAAAGAAAGTACCATTTTGCTAGTCCAAAATTTCTGGTTATATTCTTAAAATAAATTCATTGCTTCTTATAAATTTATTGTAGAATAAAAAGATTGAAAATCATTTTGTTCTTGAACTGACTTAAGAATATATTTTCCCTCTTTGATATAAGTATGTTAGCAAACTAAAATTCTTCTCTACAAGTGTGAAGAACAAGTTTTAGTTTGCTTCATTGCTATGGTATTCTTTTGTATGAAATTAGTAAAATTAGCATCTTATTAAAATATCAAGCATATCTAGAATGTAGGAATTCTACCTATGGTTAGTTCGTCCTGGAGATAGACTACTAGAGTTAAAACATTAGTGTTATCAATTTACATATGGTCAATAATGATACATAGCATACAACCACTTACAAGTTTCTCTATGTCTATTTTACTATAAATACCTTCAGAAATTTTCCAATTCCTTTTCCACTACAAGGTAAGGAATGACCTTAGAGTCTTATACTTTTGGAATCAACTAGATTCAATATTTATAGTATATTTAGTATGGATAGACATCATTTACATAATTATGTTTGATTTTTCAATCATTTCCAGATTTTTGACGACATCAACATAGTGTTTTTCTTTATCATTGGATTATAGTTCAACATGTACTAAGTGTTTATATTTGTGATATCTAGAAGAAGTTGGACACCTTATTTTCCATATTGTTCTTAAAGATGATTATGAAGTTTAACTGTTATATCCACATGGCATAATTCAAGTTTTGACTATCCTCTAGCTTAGCTTGCGATTGAAGATATTATAGTGGTTTGTGGGTTGGTAAGCCTCACAATGTCCTTAGCCAACATATATGTTGTCATTCCTTGACTTCTTCCATAATGTGTTCATTTTTTCTTATATAAGTTAGATACAAGGTCATTGGATTATAGAATATATTTGAATGAAATGCAATTGATTTGTCAAGTAATGAGTCAGGATATCCTCCTTGACATATCCTAATCGAGTAGCATGAAAGAATAGTATAAGATATCACAGAGATTCTATTTCTTTTCAATTTATATGAGTTCAACATTTCATTTTTACTGGAAGCATTCAAATGTAAAGTAACATTGAACTAGTTATGTATGAACTTACACAAGTAATAAAATTGAAATTCTAGCACATATTAAGGCTACAATGCCCCCAGTAAGTTTCTTATTTATATGTTTTAAAATGTATAATCCATTTTTAAAAAATTAGAGGATGATAAATTATTATGGTCCTTTTTGTAATATCCAAGGATACTAGCGCCTTTACCATACAAGCTAACTTTGTGAGTTATTGTGAAAACATTACTAGTATTGGTGGTAGAGGGTTGCAATATAGTGTATGATTTCATTAATTCATTAGATATATTATATTTATTATCTATTTATGTTATGCCTATTGATATTGGAATTCTAATTTTATTGTGTAAATGTGTTACACCAATATTTTATGTTTCAATTTTATTGAGCTTGTTATATCATCTCCTGCACGTCTTATCTAACAAATTTATTTGTTAGAATTAAAGTTATATGTAATGTTTCATTTGTTAATAACTAATATTCTTTGTATATGATATGGAGAATATAATTGAGGATTTTATGGAAAGCATTACTAATATCCATAATATAGACTATGAATATTTTTGACATGAAGTGTTATCTTCTCCACCCAAGCTATATTTTCATATGTGACACGTTGAACTTGTCATTTTCATATTGTTTTATAGATATATGTTGCATTATTCATGGGTAATACTCTTATTAAAATGTTTATATTAGACGATATGTTTTTTTTGTTTGTGTACTATTCAACTTAGCATTGCATTCATGCATACAATTTCCATATTCCATTATATGAAACTTTTTCTCATTGTTTTCTTGTTTTTTTATAAATTTAAGTATATTATTGTGACAACTTCAATACCTATTATTTAAACTTAAGTTATAAAAAATATATGGTATATGTTGTACATAGGTACATTACAAATTTGCATTGGAGCTAATGTTATAACGCTAGGGTTATGTGGGATTAAAGAAAAATAGATATTAGAATTTTAATGTTATAACTAATATTTTATTCTTGTACTTGGATTGATTACATAATAATTACTATTTAAATAGGTTTATATACAACTATAACCATGAAATATTTACCAAATATCCAGGAAACTGATTCCAATGAAAAAAGGAATCGAGGCTCCCCTACATAGAAAACCCATGGGAATCCTAAAAATAGAACTTCAAAATTGCATCGATATCAATGAGAATATAATAAAGGAACAAGAAAAACAAAATGAAGTAAATGTTTCCCTACTATAGAACTTCTCTAAAATTCAAAAATGGATTCATCAAGGATATATTTCAAGCGATGGTAGCAAAAGTGCTTCAAATAAAAGGTCCCATCATATCAAGAATTTGATATCTAGTCATGAGAAATATAAACCATATGAAACATGGGGCATAACAACAAATACTTATGGAGATTCAATTTGGAGTGGATCAAGGCATTCTTCTTATATATAGAATAATAAGAACCATTCCAAAATACTATTGATAGAGAATATATAAATGTAGAGGAAATTACCTTTGATGGTGAGGTGAAGTCAAGTGAATAAGTTGAGACATGGATTCATGGAAAATAATAAAATAATATTTATGAATTTTGGAGGAAAAGAGAAAAAATTACTTTTTTTCTTCTTATTTTCAACATATAACCCTGTGCTTTTACTCAAATTTCAAGAAGGAGCACTCATTGAATATAGAGGGATCCAACAAGTACTCTCCCTGAATAATTTTGAGGGACCCCATCCCTTGAGAAGAAAAGAAATACTTAAAAAACATGTGTTACATTCAAGTAACACATTTTTATTATGTATATCTTGTTTTTCACGGGGTGGAGTTCTTGAACAGTGTGTAGTGTAGAAACTTGTTGGATGCAGAATTAAGTTATGCATCCAACGAGTGCTCCTGCTTGAATTTTAAGCAAAACTATAGGAGATAAGTTGAATATATTATTTAAAAAAGTAGTTTTTGTATGAAAAATATGCCAACTCAACAATTATGGTTTATTCTTCTTCTTGAAATCCTATTGGTTCTTGAATTCCAACTCATGAATAAAAGTATTTTCTTTGAGGTGGTTCATATTATTATGAGACCCATTTTTAGACCCCAAATTCATTCTAATGGAAATACTTATAAGTTCCTAAATACAATGGTAACATGAAGGATAAAATGACATATAAAATTTTAATGGAAAAACTTCCATTTTGTGGGAGGATCTCAATATGTAAAGAAAATTGATGAATAAAAATCACTTTGAGGAAATTGAAAAAATAGTTTCAACCTAAATACATTTCAAATAGATAGTACCGTAATGGTAATACTAAATTATTTTATGAAATGAATTTTGGATAGTTAATGATGGAGGACTATGCAAACAATTTTTTTTATTACTAAGATTTGTTCCATATATAAAGGATGAGAAGGTAAATTTAAATTCTCCTTGAGTGGACTACATGAATCCTACTAAGATATAATTGAATTTGGTGAACCTAAACTTTGGATGAGACATTAAGGAAGGATAAATATTGTTATGATTATAATAAGCGTAAACTAGATCTCAGTAAGGCATGTAGGGAAAAGAGGGAATAGAAATGCCAGTAGATAAATAAGAAATTTAATCCTCTATACTATAAAACTTAATCAAAGAGTTTCCAGCCAAGTTATCTAGCACATAATAGTCTTCATTTGGAACCACCAAGCATAGAGTTAAAAGAAGCTAGTAGAATCAATAGGAAGAAGGCCATGTTGAACCATTAAAAGGGTGTTTGAAGTGTTGGGGATTTGGAAGAGATCTACTCTCAAAATTTCACAATAGAAAGGAGAATGTTAGGACTGTTCACAACATTTAAGGATATAGAATATTCAATGATGTAGTAGGGACCATACCTAGAATTCATGATGCTTTGGAGGACCAAGAATAAGACCACGAAGAATCTATGGTAGAAGTGGAAGGTAAAATTGCTAATAAATTTGTTTGTATTTTGATTCATGTAGGGTCTAGTTAGAACTACATTGCACCTAAATATACCGACTTACACATTATTCAGAAGAGCAAACATAAGAAATCCTAGTTAGTAAATTTAGTTTCTAGAACTAAAAGAAAGGTAAGTGAGTTAGTGGAGGCATGCCCACTAGATATAGATGAGATTCCAAGAAGGAATTTTTTTGAATATATTGCCACTTGGGTCATATGTTGCTTTCATTAACATGAATTTGTTAGTAACACATATGGTCAAACTTGATTGTTACCACAAAAATTTAATGTATACATGATTACGAAAATCCAAAGATATATAAAGGTACTACAGAAGAAATATCTATAAGACACATTTCATCTCTATAATTAAATAAAATGTTCAGAAAAATATGTTAGTTGTACACAATTCATATATTGGAATCAATAGATAGTAAAGAATAAAGATTAAAGATTATCTAATAATTCAAAATTCGAGTGATGTGTTTCTAGATGATATACCTAGTTAACTATAATATCCTCCATGTTTTTTACTTTCATTACTGACTAAGTACAAATTCACATTTATAATTAAATTTGTTAATGTTCGATCAATTTATTTTGAAATTTTGGAAGATAAAATATTGTAACTTCTCCTCATGGAAGGATAGATGTAAAAGGAAAATTTGACATTATTAACTAAATCTTGGATTAGTTGGAATGGTTTTTGTTAGATGGCTAGGGTCGAGGCCACAACATACTAGGGGTTTACAAAATGATGTATAATACTTTGCAAGTATAAATTTAAACAAGATTTCAAGGGTTTGGATGTTTCATACCTTATGCATTGAAGGTTGATCCAAGCTTTCTCTCTAGCCCTCCTCTTTATCTCCAACCAAGAGACATGCAAGAAAAATTTAAACCTTCCTCAAACCAATTTGACCATATATAAGATGATTATATTCAAGATAACATCAAACCCAAATATCATTAACATCAACATATGATCATAAATTGAGATATAAACAATTATTTGGAAAGGGAAGAACATAAAAAATTTATTAATCAATAGAAGAAGTACAAGATATACCTTCTCCTCATGCCAGGCACCTCATGAAACCTTTTATCTGTATCTCCTGCTTCTCTCCTCCAAGATTCTCAGCTTCTAAGCTCTCTAGGAAAGGTAGATGGCAACTAGGGAATAGGATGAGGGGTATGAGAGTCAAAATTATTCTAGCATAACATCACCAAACGTTAAGTCCTATTCATGTTCCCTTCTCCCTCTCTTACATAGAAATCTGAAGAGTTAGGGTCGAGGATGGATCTGTTACAACCGAGGAGGCAGTTCGAAAACCACGCAAACCACTCAAAATTTGGGAATTTTATATTTTTTACCATCATTTAATGGTATACGTAGGTGCAAAATGAAAAACGTAGGTGCAACACTAAAAAATTGAGTATGGGTCAAAAAAGGAATTTTTTACAGTATTTCCAATGGTTTTGAGGAGTTAGTTTGTTCTAGAAAGTTGTTCATTAGTCTCTTACCTTTGCAATGGTATAGAAAAGAGGTAAAACTAAGCTATAAAATTCCTGATATGGAACTTCCATCCACAAGTGTCCTTTGGGTGACTGACAATAGTTTTCATGAAGTGTCGTCATGCGAAAAAACATGTAAATGTAATCATGAATGGAGAAGTGCCATTTTTTCTATAACAGATTCCCCCCTAATGTATAGAGGGTAATAACATAGCCCAAATGCATTATAAAATAGGGAACAATTGGATCATGGAGTCGAAGAAGTTGGATAATACAATATCTTAGGATCAAACAAAGGTACCTAAAAGAGAGCTAAATGTTAGACAAACCGATCTCTCATACATATATGTCCATATGCGAATGATCGCGAGAAAGATACAAGGTGGATCCAACATATATATATATATATATATATAAGTGATGTAACTATCATGGCCACAAAATATGCAAAATGGCACCATGTAAAATATAGAAGATTCATGACCACAAATGAACAACGTGGATCCATGCTCAATAATTGATCATAGCCACAAAAATACAAGGTGGATCTATGTCTTGAAAAATGTCATATGAATTGTTACAAGGTCTTGCGCAACTAGGGAAATAGAAAAAGTTGATGATGCTACTGTAGTCCAAAGGTATTCAATCCAAACCACCATAAAGGTACGAATCCTAACCATGTGAATAGGGGAGTTGAAGTCGAACATGGAGGAAACTATTTTATTCTTGTTCATTGATGAAAACTATTTATAAATGCGAGGGAAACCACTAGTAATGAAAATGGTCCCCAAGCTACCTAGTACATTCTAACAAGTGTAAATAAATGTTATTGAAGTTTTACACCTGAAAAATCCATCGAGTAGGAGACATTAAGGTATTCATGTTATTCAATAGCAAGGGAAACTGCCACTTATGACTGATTCCCTCTAGGTACTGTCATAAAATCTAAATCTCATTCCCAGAGAAAGATGTTTTGAATTCGATAGGAAGAGATCCATTGGAAGGAAGGCATGAAGACATCCTCCATCATCTAACATGAGGGAAGACAAAGACTTATTTTATTTGGAACTGGGAGAAAGTTTTGCAATAAGGACCATCAAGCACTTGATGTAATGATCTGATACCAAGGAATGAACGACACAAAAGGTCAAGGAAACAACAGAATGACCAACACAAGTTTAGCCTTGAACAATGAGAAACAAAACAATAGTGACTCAGGAATATTTAGAAAAAAAGGGATTAACGATATAAATAAGCAATGTAGGGGACATTGAAATATTATTCATATAATTGGAAGAATAACAAACCATAGGAGTAAGAACTATGAGATAAGACTTAATCCTAAGGCCAAAAACTAGAACCCAACTATTGATAGACTCAAAATTGGTGTTTTGTTCAAGGAGACAAGACTTTCTGTCATGATATAAGGACATTTGAATTAACTTCCCTTTCCTTCTTTCTTGTAAAGGTTTAACGAGTCCAAGAAAGAAAACTCGAGACCTTATTCATTACTAGCAAGCTTGAAGAAGAGATGTAAGAATGCTTGATAAAACACTGATTTGTGGATTTTACGATCCCAAATTAGTGGATGATTGATGGTGTTTTCACAATTTGAGAGATTGAAAACTCCAAAAAAGACTCTAAGAGGGGGGGCCTTTTTGTAAAGTTATTCTTGAAAGTACAAAAAAATATAAAAAAATTCAAAGGAGAACCCTCCTAGTTCAGGAGAAACTAAGGTATTCCTTTTTTGTGGTTAGTTCATAAGGTATGAAAAAAGGTTAAACTATCACTGTATCGATGCTCCTTCAAAAAACAAGCAAAATTCTTTAGCTTTGACGAGGGTTAAGGAAAACAAGATCACTCGGGTCATTCCATTCATTTGCGAGTATGGGGAAACCAATGATAAAATCGTTTCTTTTGTGCTAAATTTTTAGCGAGAATGACAATAGCATTAAGAACGTTTTAAAATTTTTTCATAGATTAAACCAAAGCATGAAAAAAATAAAAGTTAAGCTAAAAAAAGGTTCATTTTTTGTAAGTTTAGTCCACATGGTTAGGAAAAGGGTTAAATTTATACATATGTGGATGATATTTCAATTCCTTTAATGAGTTTGAAAGAAAAAGCAGACTCGATGATCTAGTAATATTTAGGAAGTCAGACTAGATCTTAAAGATAAATGCATATACGTTTCCTGTGAAGATTTAACGATATCGGGAAAGTCAACTTGTGGCCTCCTTAGTGTTTTTAATGAGCTCAAAGGAAAATTGGAAGAATGATATAAATGCGAGGAGACGAGTGTCAGCATGCAGAACTTCTTCCAAGCATGAGGAACAAACCTAAACAGAGTGCAAGGAACATGAGTAAGATAAGGACACTCAGGGAGCATCTCCTTTTGGTCTCCTCCAGGTAGAGGGTGCCAATTTGCAACGAAAAAATGATACAAAGCTAAGCGATGATGAGAGAAGGGATGAGGGATTATATAACGAGCTAAAGTATTGCAAGCCGACATCAGGCTCATAAGAGAGAGTATGATATAGGAATATGAGGTTATAGCTTGAACAAAAAGGTGAGGCCAGTAAGCAGTTCTAGATCCAACTAAGAATCATGTTTCCAAGAAACAACAGTACGAAGATGATATTCAGAAGAAGAGATTTGATACATGTCACTTTGGTAGAAACATTCGCAACTTTTCCATATTCAACAAGAGGAATAATAAAGGAAGAGATAACAAAGAAAGGCTCTATATTACTAAGGCTTGAGAATTTATAATCAATAAGATGAAGCTCACAAGCTAAAGTTGACAGAGGTGACTAATTCTGCAGGGATAGATTCAACATTACAGGACTTTTTTTTTATAAGAAGAGTTAAACTCATCAAGATCACCGAATTTCTACTCAATGGGCGAGTCCAAAGAATCAACAATGCCAACATAGGAGGATCAATCATCAGAAAGATCAGACTCAATAAGCAAGTCAGGGATGTATTTAACCACAACTAAGTCACCATCCATGAGAAGGTCATATTGTATCATAAAATCTGGGAATACTCATCAAAAGGAAGTATACCATCTCAGATAGAACACAAGTCTAAACAGTTATTTGGATCAATAGGGTGGAGAACGGGCTCCAAAGTCCCCATTGGATAGATCACTTGGTCAAATGTTGGGACCGAGTCCCAAGAATATAAGCATGAATCCATAGTATTATTCTTAGTATAAATTGGACATGAGGGATATGAGGCCACATAATTTACCCATGGCAAGGAAGTATCTACTGAAACATTGGGAATTAACAAAATATATACTTGGTCTACAGTCGGGTAGGGAAAGGTATCATCAAATGGAAGTTGATTGACATTCAAAATTCCTTCCTTATGAGGGAGATACATCACATGAAAGAGCGTAGACACCAAAAATTTCATATTATATACATAATCATGCCTAAGCAGCATATTGAGTCCAAGGGGTCTTCTATAACCACTGAAATCAACTAAGATAGTCTTCCCACCCAAAGTAATAGGTGTTTGAGAAAAACATCCTAGAGTATGGATAGGTATTTTATCAAAATACAATAACTGATTAATAATTGACATGAGGTTGAAAGATCCCATGCCTCTCCAAGCATGCATGGATGAAATAATAACAAAAGCGCCTTCATCTACAAAAAAATGAGAAATCATGTAGTGTTCAACTTGGACCTTTATCTGGAAAGGTGCAGCTGAAGGAAGGGGTGGCTCAGTTAGGCTATCCCAATCAAAGGAAGAAACCTAAGGAATTTGCATGGGTTCATTCAAAATGAAGTCATTGCCCCCTTGTCCATAAAGTTATGAACTGGAAGTGAATAAAATATGACTAACATACAACTCACTCTCAAAAGGAAGAGTGGGATTGATCAAACATTGCGTCGATTCAACCACTTGATGAAGGTAACTTTTTAAAGGAAGAGTTGGATTGACCAAAGATTGAATTTTTTCAATCACTTGATCAAAAGAAGGCTGAATAGTTTTTTATGAAACTATAGGTTTTTAGGAGAAGGATATCCTTGAGACTCATACCACACTCTTCATACCTCCACAGTACCAAGGAACTAATGACTAAGGTGATATTTTTCACAAATCTTACAAGGAAACTTAGTGTTTCTTCTTGAACGGTTTGTTTTCTCAACAGTGTCACCATGACTTGAATTGGCTAATTTTTTCCCCCAACATGACCTGCAAAGGCTAGGTGACTTCCCACATCATGACATATAGAGGGTGGGTGGTTAGGGTCAACATGACTTGCAGAGGTTGATTGAATTCCCCTATCATGACCTGTAGAGGCTTAGGATTTAGGTCCAACATGACTTGCAAAGGTTGGGTGAGTGCCCCCAACATGAACTATAGAGGCTGGGTGAGTGCCCCCTTGCTTTCACATCTTTTTCTTATTCTTCCTCCTTTTATTCCTTTTAGAATACAGGTTACTAGTATAGGAACTCATGCGCGTGAGGTAGAAGGAGGAGGAGTGGTTGCTAATGGTGAAGAGCATACATTGTTTTGATGCCCTTGATATAATGTGCTTTCTTGAGACACATCAGGAGCATTCAACATAGCCGTAGTGGAAAAAAACCAAACCAGTAGCCCAAGGGTGAATCCAGGAAGATTCAGAGTGGCCATTAGGGTAACACCAACATTACCAGTCAAAGGAAAATTACAAGAATCCCCTTGCATCGGGATCTGTTTGTTGGTGTCCGTAAGGGTAATAGCCATAGTTTCATACTCAACAAGAAATAAAATTATGAGGTCAAATGGAAACCAATAGAATAGAGAGCACACCAATAGAAGAAAATCCTAAGTATCTAGACCAGGAACACAAGGATACTCTCCAACGAATAGTATAGGATGACAAGGGCCCAAAACTAACTAGTGAAGGGAAAATGACAATTACATGGGGCCCCAATACAATTTATCTGGGGAAAGAATTTGAATTACCAAACTATTTTCCAAATAGTTGCGTGGGGTTTCCTCCAATATTTGTATTGGTACAGTGGAAATAACCTTCCACCATCACTCAAAATTCAATAATTTTATATATTTTTACCATTACTCAGGGTATATGCGGGTTCAATACTGACAACCTGTGTATGAAAAGTGAAAAACGCAAGTGCAACACTGAAAACTCATGCATGGGTCAAAAACGTCATTTTTTAGAGTATTTCCAAGGGTTTTCAAGAGTTAGTTTGTTTTGGAAAGTTGTTCCTTAGTATCTTAGCTTTCCAATGGTCCATAAAAGAGGTAAAACAAGGCTACAAAATTTCCTATCTGGCGCTTCCATTCACAAGTATCCTTTGGCTGGCTGACATTAGTTTTCATGAAGTGTCGTCATGCAACAAAACATGTAAACATCGTTACAGACATACAAGTTCCATTTTTTATATAACAATGGCCATGTTAGAACTTGATGAACCATGACCCCATAGGTGGGAAAAAAATCCATTTTTCTCATGAGGTGGGAAACACTTGTGTCCATAAGAAGTTTCATTGAAATAACTTCTAAAATATAGGAGAGAATGAAAGGCCAATGAATTCCCAAGGAGGTAAATTTGAGCCTTTCTTAAGATGTATGAGAAATATTAGTTATATGAATGTGTGAGGTCACAATGTTGTTTAGTATGCATGGTACATTTTTTACGTGAGCATTGTTATATGTTTGGAAATTTATTAGAAGTGAGATATTTTATTCAGTGAAGCAAGAGCTAGTTATACAGTTCAGAGTTGAAATACTCTTTTGGATAGCTAATGTAGTTGGATATTAACGTGTTATTCCTGATGGTTTCATAGTTCATTCTATGTGGTGAATATTGAAAAAATATTATTTTTTTAGGGTTCTATGGTTTGGTGAGTGTGTATGTTATGAGAATGTTTCCCTACAAGTATTGTAGATTAGATATGTGGCTTAAACTATTTTACTTATTTTGCAATTTAACTCTTCAAGATATTTATGTTATGCAAGTTAAATATTCAATCTATATTATTTTTATACAATTTAACTATTCAAGATACATGTTTACATTATGAAATGCTATATTCTATTTCATTTAGTTGCCTATATATTATACCAGTCTTATTTTATGTTTACTTACTCATACTCCTACTCTCAATAGGCCTTATTTTAATATAGACGTAAATATATGTTTTTCATCTTTTACATTGTAAATTACTTATGTGGTATTTGACTAAACCTTGAAAGTACTTCACCATTATTATGTTAATACTTAAAATGTTATGGACTAGTTCTTTAGCCTCTGTAAGAATGCAAAAAAAACCGAATATCTTTAGCATATCTATGATATATTTTTGTGATATATATATATATAGGCTATTAATATCATCTAGTCCAAATCAAACCACGTGTAAGAATATTCTAACATTAATGCTATGCAAATCGACATGCTTAAATAACCTACTAAAAATAATATATTTAGAAAATGCTATAGATTTAAATAACGATATCAATATAGACCTAGTCTTAATAGATATAATATATCCACCAGAGTAAGTGTAGCTATGTGATAGAGTGCAAATGTTAATATAACTATTTACTTGAAAGTATAAAATAACATAGCCTTGAAATTGAATTCGTAGAGTTTTATGCCAAGTTTAGCAAGTGCGATTTCTATCAGAGACAAATACAATAGTTATGGCACATATTATAAAAACAAGGAATAGTCATGGACTAGATACAATAGTAAAAAATGAGAGATAAGTGACTAAAAAAGTTAGTCACCACTTTTTTTCTCAAGAGATAAACGATCAAAAATCAACAATTTTAAGTGAAACAACTAAAAATGACTAAAATAAATGACTAATTTAGTAATAGGAATACAAATATGACTAGCTAAAGATGACTAAGAATATGAATTAGTCATTTATGTTAGTCATTTTTAGTTGTTTCATCTTGACAATGGAAAATTACAGTTTTGATAATAAATTTGTACAATTCCAGTGAGGCCAAGTCAAGATTCATATATTTGTTGTTTCCCTCTCTATGCATCATAATCCCTTGTTTTAATACCACCGCGTTCATCTCACCACCTTGGCCATGCTTGTATCTCATTTGACAAAAATGTCATATGTTGGCCCTTTCAACAGTCATTTGAAGTTTCGACAAGCAATAGTATTTTGCGCCTTCTTAGTGAAATTCACCTAGTTTTCATCATTTGTTAATTCATCGGTTTTATCCATTTTCTAGTCTTATCATAATGCCTATGTTCAAAATTTCCAAAATTTTCCTTGAGTGCCTATCTGTAAAAAATACCCAATGACCATTTTTATAAAGTAAAAAAATGAATCTCACATTAATCTATTTTACCTCTCTCTCTCTCTCTGTCTCACGCACACACACACACACACACCATTCAAATTTTAAGAATCATTTTTTTTCAACGAGGAAAATATGTTGATTCTCGTAAATCCCTAGGCTACATAAATTGGAAGGATTTCCAAAAATGTGGAAGGATGTTACAAAGGTTTAAGGATGGTTGAATTCCTTACGTATATCATTTCCATACCATGATTGTTATTTGTCTTTCTGTGTATGTTGATAGCCTCTATGATGATTCTACAACTTAATATTGCAAAATCAGACATAAGGAAAAAATATGTGTCTCTAAGAAATTTGTCTCTAAGTGAATACAAAATTACATGGTTTAGAAGAAAATCATAGTTACCAAGATCATGGTGGATGTGAGGAGGAAACCTCTTGGAATAGTTGTCACAGGGGGGATGGATTTGTGAGAATCCATCTGGTTTACATCCTCTTAGAAAGGGGATACAATGTGATTCTTATTGATATATTCTTTTCTAACATAAAGGAGAATGTTATGCATCACTTCAAAAATATTCAATTCGCGCTTCTCCACCACGATGTAAGTGAGCCAATATTGTGGGAGGTTGATCATATTTACCATTTGGCATGCTCTGCATCTCCTATTCATTACAAGTACAATCTTGTGAAGACAACTATACCCACACTTTGTAGTAACATTTTGGCTTCCTCCTCTACACTTGACTATGAAGACAATTATATCCAAACTTTTTAAGCAAGTTTTGGCTTCTTCCTTTGCATTTGAAGTTCTGCTTGATGCCCATTTTATTTTTTGAATTTATTTAAGGAACAACGAACTTCATTTGTCTTAAGTGCGAGTTCTAAGGGGTTGTTATTCTACAAATATTGTCCATGAATTGCAACCATTCTCATGCCTTTGAAACTCATGCTATATGGGAATATCACAGTGAGAATGGATCCATCTTGTATGGATTAACAATCCCTGAATCATACCAGTGAACCAATTCCCTATCGACAACTATTGTTGTTTTGGTTCACTTTTAATTTTTATGTATGTGCAAGACACATCACTATGTTTCCTTATTTTGGTATCGATTATTGCAGATCATTTTACATCGATGCCATAAATTTATTAGTCTCTGTAAATATATAAACCTATTCCTGTTATATATTTGCATTGATATGGATTTGAGATTAAAGTATCGACTGATATTTTAGTTTAGAAGGAAGGTTTGCACCAATTTCCCAACTGATGGTCTTGAGATAGGTCTTGGTGAATTTATCACCTACACACACATTGTTTGTTATAGGTTCAAACCTTGAACATTCCTTTAATCATCCATTGCACACATAACAGGTTCCAATGATATTGGCGGGATATGCTCAATATTTTTCCTAGTTGACCTAGGGTGACCATCTTACAATAATTCACATTAATGATGGGAGTTGTGTGAAAACAGATTATTGTTCTTGCCTCTAGATATTAAAAACAAATGACCCATTTTATAGTCTATTAATGTCTTTGGATTTGAGTTATCACCTCGTTTTTTATATATTAGCTTCTTTGGAATCCTGTTAGGTTCTCTTCCATGATACTTTATAATGGCATATTTTTGGCATTCTTGTTTTCTACACTTGGATGTTTTTGGACATTAATAATAATTAAACTCAATTCAATTCTTGGAATTTAATATGAGGATGTCTTTGTTGTGGGAGGGTTCCTAAATTTTCTATTCTCGTTCATTTTATCAACTTTTTAAGTTTTTCTTAATATTTTTTGTACAATACAAATGTGATGGGGACATTGAACATGCCGAGATTGGAAAAATTAATTGGAGCTTGCTTCTTTCTTACCAATACAAGTGAGGTATATGGGGATCCTCTTCGACATCTACATACATATCCATATTAGGGGAATTTCAAACCTATAGACATGCATTAATTGCTTCCATTTGACTGGTCTATAGAATCTCCATCATTTTTTGTTTGTTTTGTATTTCTCTTTTTTAATACAAAGAAATAAAAGTAATAGAGAATTGTTTCTTTGTAGATTCATGTATTATGGGAGTATCTAGGAGCAAGATATGATATTATCAACTATGTTTGTGCGTTATTGATTATTTTAGGAATGATATACATGATCGTTACTTTTTCTATTCCCATATTTTTTTCCCCTACAACAACTAACATGAGATGCTAGTTGTTGTAACAACAACTAACATCTAAACGAAAGGATAATCTCATCTTCATTTTTTGGAAATAACGTTGCTCAAAAGGTTGAACTTCAATGTTTAGAAGATGAATATGATATTGAACAACTAGGGATACTTGACTATGATGAATATGGATTTTCTTCCATTTGTGATAGGAATGAGGTGATTCCTGAACCCCCCTCCCATATGATGTTTTCAAAGTACGTCTCCTTTTTTAAGCGCAAAATGTGAGTGAGTATGAAAGTGATGATGGATATTTTTATTTTTTCTATATTTTTACATTATTGACTTATTATATTAATGAATTTTGAAAAAAAAAATTGAAATTTGAATAGGTTCTAAACAGATTTCATGATTTATATTCATTTTCTTTTGTATGATCCATTAAGAATTGAAAGACGATTGTGAATTGCGCAGGTTGAATAACCATCAATTGTATCTGAAGATGATAACATGTAAGAGATATCCATATATTTTATGGGGGTTAGTATTTATATCAACCCCCTGAAAGGAGACAAGTCATTATTTAGAAAATTAAAATAATGATTGAAAAATTTCACTAGTTATTTAATTTTTTTCCTAATACATAATAAGCTCAGTAACAATAATTTTCAAGTTCTATACAATTTCTTATTAAGTTGTCAACTACTTGTTAGTGTTGCACACTTCATTAAGAAAAATATATATTCTAGGAAATATTAGACTGACTCACTATTTCCTTTTTCCATTTTTACATATGAGAGATCAGACGATGTTCTCCATTTGCAAGACATTAGGAAGAACCTTTAAAATTACTTCAGGAAATCATAAAACAATTATTCTTATAGGGATTTACTAACTTACTATACCATGATTTACATAATATTTTATTATAAGTGGTTAATGGTAGAGAAATAACCCATCCTTACTACCTTATTTTATACCTTAGTCAATTTCATTTTCTTCTATGCATTAATTTTCTATGGTTTAGACTTAGGGAATTTTATTCAACAAGATATCTAGTTATTTCGACCTGTTAACACCTACAACGATGTTCCAACTCAGTCAACCCAATACATGTGCACTCTCATTAATGACATGAGCACTCCCATTCCTCTTTTTGTGGATTTTGGGTTGACTAGGGGCGTTAGGGGTGTTTTTAGACCATTTGTGGGCTTCTTGACCATTTATTGCTCACCTTGAGCCACTCCCACACCTCTACTTGCTCACCCACACATGCCTTGGAGTCAATATTTCCCTAGCACACTTCACGAATATTCACACCATGCTTCATGACTGTTTGGGCTGAGTTGGAGCTTCATTGGTCCACCTAGAGGGCATTGAGGTCAAATATTGCCATGACACATGTACACTCCCAATTGGATTCCTAAGCCTCAATAATTATTCCTAATGTAATATATATCTGATATAAACACATTCAAATGTTATAAAGTTCAATAATATCCACTTTGTGTTCACATGTGTATGTAAACTTTGTTCCTCTTTCAATCTTTTTTCTTTTTTTTTGCAAAGTAATTCGAATTGTGAGAGTCTCTTGCACTCATAGATCCATATTTGAATCAAATTATCACATGGTATCAGATCTGATGGGAGTTTTAAATCAATCTAGAGTGTTTGAGTTGCATATTGAGGGATTTTCTAGATAGATTTGAGTGTTTTTGCAGGTACTTTCAGCAAATTATCACCACTAGAGCGAGCAGAGATGGAATAAACTCATGTCTTGCTAATTCCATTCAATTAATTAGAATGGAAGGAATATATGGTCATCCAAATGAGATCCAATGGTCTCTATAGGGTCACCATGGGGACAAAAGTAGAGCCAAATTCTGTAGTAGAGAAGTTGAAATACTTTAATAGACTAGATGAATCTTTTGGAATTCTATGTCTCAGCATTTTGAGAGATCTCTTGTTTCATGTTGACAGTTTGACCACCCAAAATTGAGTTTAGCTTAGGATCGAAGCTCTCTTTGGGAAAACTTATGAACTAAGGGGACACCAACTCATAAATGATCTCATTACTTTAAGCCCAGTGCATTTTGACACCATCCAGAAGTTCTTCACCAAATTTAATTATTTGGTACTTGAACTCAAGCAGTGTGAAATCAAGAAGAAGGAACAACAACTAATAATGTCAATCCTTTAGAGGTCGGGGCTAGAATACTCAGTGTTTGTTAGAAAATTCCATTATGGAAAGCTAACCATTTGAAATTGGCAAATTCCATCACTAGCAAGCTTCATGCAGTCTTTGACCCAAGAGCAAAAAAATCTAGTGAAAATGGGCACCATAAAAATAACTAAGGACCAATATCTTGCTGCAGGTGTTTTGAATGCATCCAAAGGAAAGAATAAAGCCAAGGATTTGAAACAACCAGAGAAGAAGAGACAAGACATACCCAAGATTCTTGATGGGGGTCTGAATCCTTGCAAGGAAAAGAGAAAGAAGGGAAAGTAGAAAACGAAATGCACATATTTCCACAAGGGATGGAATCTATAGATTGCTTGCATGAAGAAAACCATTTATACGATGGCATAGTTGTTAGAGAAGAGCAACATCCCAGTCCCAGATAGCGCAAGGAAGAAGGATGACAATTCAGGTTCTGACAATAAGGAGAAATGTCATGCTTTGGTTGCAGGCTCTTTAGATCCCTCCACCTTCATCATTGATTCATGAGAATCAAGGCATATTTTCTCTATCAGAGAGTTCTTCACTTCCATGTATTCAAATAGTGGCGCAATTATTTGAATAGGTGATGACTCTGAGATCCAGTCCAAGGGAGTTGACACGATTGACATTGACAATGGATATTTCAACAATGTCCTCTATGTACCAGACTTGGTAGTGAACCTACTATCAACATACCAAATGAAACATACTAGAGAAGCCAAGAGAGTAACATTTACTCCAGATGAGGTTGATATAACAAAAATTTCCTCCAACAAAGTTGTGGCATTGGTGTATGCAGATCACCAAGCTAGGATGTACAAATTCTCCAAGTTTCTTCCAAATTCTAGTGGGAAAGCACTTTTTTCTCATGCCAATGAAACCTCCAAGCTATGGCATGAGAGATTTGTCCATATGAACTACAACTACCTTCAAGCACTAAACAGGGATGACATAGTGGAAGTGCTTCCTCCTATCAAATCTTCCAATAGTGCATGCATTGGTTGTGTGGTGGGAAAGCATCCAAAGCACAGCTATGAGAAAGGGAAGGAAAGGAGAGATACAAAAACACTTGGACTGGTGAATTTAGATCTAATTGGTCCTCTTCCCACTCCCTCCTATGGATGATCAAGGTATGTTCTCACTTTCATAGATGATTTCTCAAGGTTATGTTGGGTATGCTTCCTAAAGCTCAAATCTAAAGTCTTTGTGACTCTCAAGATTTGGAAGGACCTGGTTGAGAATCAAAGTGGGAACAAGATTAAAATACTTAGGAATGATAATGGTAAAGAGTATGTGAATAAAAATTTGTAGGACCTATGTGAGCAATGTGGCATCCAAAAGCAGCATTTGGTCCCATACACACAACAACAAAATGGTGCGACAGAGAGGAAAAATAGGGCTCTTAAGGAGATGGATACATGCATGATTGAGGCTAATGGTTTGAGTCCTAAGCTATGGAATGAATCCATTAAATGTTCTGCATACATTCAGAACAGGGCTCTACATAAATCAATGAAAGTAAAAACACCTTATGAGGCTTGGTTTGGTCACAAACCAAATATCTCACATTTCAGGATTTTTGGTTCAAGGGCATGGGCTTGAATTCCATGAGAAAAGAGGAAGGAATTGCAAACGCAAAGAAAATAATGCATAGTGGTGGGATATGGTGAATAAAAAAATGGATACAATCTCTTTGATACATCCACACACAAAAATTTCATTGAAAGAAGTGTGCAATTCGAAGAGGAAATTATAACAAGTTTTGAACTAGCACGAGGGTAATGCTCTTCTCCACAACACCATTATGATGTAAGTTATGATTCCATTTATTATTTTTCTGATATTTATGATAATGATATGTATGAAGATGATTTTTCTGTACATGATTCACCCTCAAGGACCAAGTGGGAAGAGAAAACCATACAAGTTGTTTGGAATTTAGTAGACAATCCTCTAGATCCTAGGAAGACAAGATCACAATTTTCACAATGCTTCTTATGCAAGTGAAGTTTAACTTCATGAGAATTTATATTTGATAGTTCTATCTCATCGACAGTCATATCAGGAAGCATCTCATGACCCAATATGGAAATCATCCATGCAAGACTAATTCAATTCTCTACAAGAGAATGAGACTTGGGAATTGGTTCCCTTGCCTCCTAAGAGGAAGCTTGTGAAATGCAAGTGGATCTATAGTACCAAAGTTGATGCTGATGGATATCATATTAAATATAAGGCCATATTATTTTCCAAATTTTTTTCTCAAGTACAAGGAGTGGACTATACGGAGACCCTTGCATTGGTTGCAAAGATGGACTCTATCACGATAGTTTTAGCCATTGCTGCTAGTAAATGCTGGGAGGTTCACCACATGGATGTCAAAAGTACATTTATTCATGGTGATATATAGGAAGAGATATACATGAAACAACATGAAGTTTTCCAAGATTATCCTTCCCTTGTTTGCAGGTTGAATAAGTCACTCTATCTCCTCAAGCAATCCCCAAGGGCGTGGTATGCCAAAATAGACAACCTTTCGCTATCAATTGGATTTGTTCAATGAAAATAAGATCCTAATTTTTTTTTGTAGAATATTGGTGATGTATTTCAGGTAATGATGTTTTATGTTGGTGAAATTTTGATTACAGGTAGCTGCACCAAAGACTTTGCAATGATTGATCCATGACTTATAAAACAATTTCTTGGTTTGGAAATTGAGTAATATGAAAGAGGCATAATGATAAGCCAAAAAAATTATGCTTCAGCCAAGCTCCCATTCCTTTCTGGCATAAAACTAGGTGGAATTGGTGACTCTCCATTGGTAGATTACTCATTGTATAGACAACTAGTAAGGAGTTTGTTGTATCTTACACATACTAGACCTAATTTAGCATAATATGCTAGTTCTGTAGAAATATATATGTAGTAGAAACATCAGGTTAATTGGAAGGAATCCAATAGTATCCTTCAGTATGTTCAAGGCACCAGGAACTTGGGGGTACGCTATGAAACTAGTTCTCCACTAAAACTAGTAGGATTTTCTGATTCAGATTGGGCTGGAGATCCTAATGACAGATAGTCCACTTTAGGTTTTGTATTCATTATTGACAATGGTCCCATTTTCTATTAAATTAAGAAACAAAACATTGTTTCCCTTTCTTCATATGAGGCTGAGTACAGAGGAGCAGTGAATGCAGTTACACAATGTGTGTGGTTGCAAGGAATTCTTCAGGAACTTGATGTTGCACTTGATTCACCCACTATCATTTGGTGTGACAATCAAAGTGCAATCAATATTTATATAGATATAGTATAGAGATAGAGGACCAATCACATAGATATTCATATGCACTACATTTAGGGATTAGTGCATGATTGAGTGATTTCCTTGTAGTGTTTCCCTTCAACCGAGCAAACTACTGATCTTTTCACTAAGTGTTTTACTGAGAAGACTTTCACCTAATTGAGATCACTGCTTGGAGTTAGTGATTCATGGGGATGTCTACCATTAAAATTTATATTTTTGGCCCCATGTCCATTTTTTAGGAGAGGTTTTGTTCCCATGTGGTTTTCCTCTTTTCCTTGTTTTTCATGGACAAATAAAATTTCTATTGTATGAGGTGACTCGAGCCTTTGTTTCCAAGGTATCCATGATATTTTTTGTTAATTTGTACTAAGTCAAGGT
This sequence comes from Pseudotsuga menziesii, assembly GCA_001517045.1. Lineage (NCBI taxonomy): Eukaryota > Viridiplantae > Streptophyta > Pinopsida > Pinales > Pinaceae > Pseudotsuga > Pseudotsuga menziesii. Next base: position 97,788 of record LPNX010062475.1, on the reverse strand, counting down.
TAATAGGGGGTGTTAGAGCAGTATTCCATCCTTAGTACCTTAGTTTATACCTTAGTCAATTTCATTTTCTTCTATGCATTATGTTGCTGTGGTTTAGACTTAGGGAAGTTGATTCAACAAGATATCTAGTTATTTTTTCATGTTCATACCTAAAAAAAAGCTCCAGCTTATTCAACCCAGCACATATGCACCGTCATTAATAACATGAATTCTCTCATTCCTCTTTTTGTGGATTTTGGGTTGACTAGGGCGCTAGGGGTGTGTTTATACCTTTTTTGGGCTTCTTGAGCATTTATTGCTCACCTCGAACCACTCCCACACCTATAATTTCTCACCCATGCATGTCGTGGATTCATTATTTCCCCAACACACTTCACCAATTTTCACACCATGGTTCGTGATTATTTGGGCTGAGTTGGAGCTTCAATCGTCCACCCAGCGGGGATTGAGGTCAAATATTTCCATGGCACATGTACACACCCAATTGGCTTACTAATCCTCACGAATTCTTCCTAATGTAATATATTTTTGATCTAAACACATTCAGATGTTAGACAGTTCAATAATATCCACTTTGTGTTCACATGTGTATGTAAATTTTGTTCTTCTTTCAAGCTTTTTGTTGGTTTTGCAAAGTAAATGGAATTGTGAGAGTGTCTTGCGCTCCTAGATCTAGCCGTGAATCAAATTCTCATAGTTAACTTTGATGAAATGGAGAGTATATATTGAGGTGTGAAAATATGGAAAACCTCCGATAACATGCTATACACGATCTTATCTTTTCATATGAAATATATTAACATTATTTTATTAGTAATATATAAGCACATAAATGGTTAGGCTTCAAAAAATATGTAGAAGCTAATGATATAGATGATTTCTATGAAACATAAGTCTTTATCATTTAATTTATAAGTTGTATCAAAAAGTTATTGTTATCTTGTATCCAAACTTAACACATTAGAAATATAGGTATAATTTTAGATGAGCAAGTCATATTGTACATACGGGGCATACCAATTGGCAAGGTGTGGCTATTTTTCAATAATTCTTTTTTATCTTTCTTTGACATCATTAGTTCGTTACAACTAGGAGATCCAATGATAACAAGTATTCCCTATAAATATTATCCCTGAGTGGACTCTCATCATGGAGCCTAGAGATTGTATTTTATATGAGAAGCTTCAATGCTCCCACTTTGTATTGACATCATTGTAATCGAAAATCCCTTTGACCTAGTTCAATGGTCATTTTTCTAACATTAATAAAATTATCTTATCTTAACTTATCGTTTTTGTTATGGCTTATAACTAACTTCCTCTATAATTTTTTTCTCTTTCCATCTTTATTATTTTCTTTTCCTATACCTTTATGTATCTGAACTTTGGTGTCTATGAATTTACATTCTACTTTTAATTGTCCCATTTTCTCCAATTCCTCTTTATTTTAATGGATTTAAAATTTTACTCAGAATTCATATATGATCTTGTGAACAAAAACATTTTAGGAAGTATTTATTTTAGGGACCTCCATTTCTTAATAATACAAAGAATTTCATATGTTTCAAGAAAATGGAATGATTTGCAAATCCAAGGAAATGACTCTTTTTCCAATTAACAATGCAACCCACAAGCCATGCCAACTTTATTTCAGTTTCAGATAAGATAATTTGAGTCGTTTAATGAGTAATGACCCAACCGAAGTTACAAAGAACTATATCATGACAATATAGAAACATTCTATAGAACTTAAAACAAGTATATATTGTACTGTAGATAACATTTCATGGTATTCTGCTCTTAGTGTGAGACATGACAAAAATATAGTGAAGACATTGAAAATTGTAATATCTCAAAAAAATGATCAAATTTTTTGTGCTCACAATGTCATATTTCACTAGCTACAATGATAGCTTCAAGACCTTGTTGAATTAAGTAGGATTCCCAATGTGAGTTGTAAATTTTTGCATGACATCTAAAACTTGTTTCATATTGGTATCAACTATTTTTGTGAACCTCTCACATCTAGAAGTTTCCATTGATGTAATGTGAATGGAATGGAAAATAACCAAAATGTGGAAATGAAATCAATGAACATAGTATGAGTAAAAATATATTCAAGTGAATTCTCACTATCTACAGAGACAATGATGTGAGTATTTCCCATCACTCATTTCACTTTCCCTACAAAAATGTTGCTTGATTTTATAATGTTAGAATCCTCTTCTGATTTGTCTAATTTTATTTCCATGTTCATGTTGTTGCTTCTTTTGCTGCTATGAATGACTTCTTGTACCATTATTTATTTTTTCTCTAATTTTAATGGATATTCATAAATGAAAGTAAAATTTTAGAGAAAGATGCTTAACTCCTCTTCACATATAATATTTTTATTTGGAAATTTAGAAAATGACCCTTCTCAATGGTAAGTTTATATACACAAATTTAGAAAATGGAGTTGGCATACAAAATATATGATGAAATTGTATATAACATTTTGGAACTTGTTATTATTCTCCATCTCTGAAGCTCAAATATTCATGAGATTTGGAATTCCTCACTTAAATAGATTTGATAATAAATACTCTTTTAGATACATGGTTCTTATTCCACTTCACTTAAAATTCCTTAGGAACTAGAAAAAAAAGAATTTCATAATATATTTGGTCAAATATCCATTCATAATCAAATATAATACACAAAATTCTAGATCTCAAAAATCAAATCATATATTGCCAACTTATTCATAATGGCTTTGAATTGCAAGATGTTACTATATGCATCTCCTTCGTGGTTGTCTTGGTATGGAAAAATGAATTATAGAATAGAGATAAGAAATTTGATGATTTTATTACTACCCCAGACAACTCGTAACAAAATGGTGGTTCATTTAAAAATTCAAGTCGATGATTAGTTTCATTTCTCTCTACTTTCTCATTTATTTTGAAAGATAGATTTATTAACCTTCCAACTGACTTATTCTTATAACCAAATTTTAGGATATCCAATAGCTTTTCCTTGATTTTCCTCTTTTTTTCCATTTTCATGTTGTAGTGTTCCTCTCTCTCCTTTTCATAAATCCCTTGACAATGTACCTCCCATGTCAAAGGCCATGACCATATCTTTCCTAGATGGTCATCATCTGCCTCTTCTTCCAAATCCTCATCCATATTCCTTAACAATGTAAGATTGAAATATTTTACCCACATATGGCCAATGTAATCATTTAGATTATGGTGCTCTTGCATTAAACTAGTTTGAGGATCCAACTATATAACTCTCTTGGCACAATGACAAACATCCATTTTTCCAAAAATAATCATAAGTACCCAATACTATGTATTGTGATTTTTGTGGGTATTTGGAAAGGAAATTACGCTTGTGAGCTTGCAACTAAAAATGTATATCACTCCAATGAGATTAAGTACGAAACTAATATTGGGATTCTCCCTTAAGAACAAATCCTTAAACTAAATCTTCTAGTTCCCAGACATTAACTAAAAGCTCTAGCAAGAGACAATAACAATGTTTTCTTTGCAATCAAAAACACAAATCTATTTTATTTCTAATGTTAAGAAACACTAGAAAACAAACCACATTTGACAAATTGTCCTCTTGGAATGGAAATGAAGCATTGGATTTGGTTTAAATAATTAATACTATGGATATTACAAGAAATAATTATCACTTGTATGTTTATTATAGAAACTGAATAATCAATTGGTTGATTAAGAGTGAAAGATAAAGTATTCAATGTATAGGAGGCAACAACATCTTTTCTTCTTTAAAACTAGTAGTAAAGTGTATCCCATTATGTATATGGATAGTGGAACCCTTTGCAAATTAGTTTCACATATCATAAACAATGGGTTCTGTAGAATATCAAGAAGAAATAATAATAACATTTCAATCTAACTTAGATTTTATATTCTTAAATTTAAATGGACAACTCATAAGACATGCAGGATATAACATTTAGAAAATCTAAATATTGTGTAATATTAGATGTGTGTGTGTGTGTGAGAGAGAGAGAGAGAGAGAGAGAGAGAGAGAGAGAGTTGCATAAGACTTCTTATTCCTATTTTTTTCCATCTTGTGATATTGTCTTAGTGACAAAACTATTCTGAGGATGTTTACGAGGTTTTCTCCTTCATGGTTTCCCTGAGGAAAATCTTTGTGTCTTGTGTATATGCTCTATCTTATGAATCTTGATGTGCTTGTTATTATTTCAAATAAAGATCCTAATTAATTTGAATAATATTAGAAAAAATAACATGGTATTAGAGCTTCTCTGAAAGAAGGAATTGTGCAACAACATAAAATAGGGATTCCTAGTTCAAGGTATTCTCTCCATAAATCATCAATAAAGGAGGGATAGGATAACTTAGCCTACAAGGGTGCATATTTTGGTGGAAGCTGAATCAAATTTGAAGAGGTTTCATTTTTTACCCAAACAATTGTGCCAGGAGAATCTAGGGCATCAATTTTTAGAAGCTTCCCACCTCAGTTTTAAGAAAATGACCTTACTAAGAAACTCCCCTCAAGGAAGCACATATTTCTATCCCGACATAATTCAAAATTTCTAACTTTGGAAAAATAGGGTTTCTCTAATAAACCTTGGGTCATCCAACTCTGGAACTAGGTTGTACAACTCAAATTGGTAAGATCTAAATCTCTGCTATTTCCATTCGAGGTTCTCATTTCAAAATGACTCATCATACCCAACTTGAGGATAATATTGGGGGAGAGGAAAACTTCCAATGATGGAAGTACATGATCTCCCTGATCCTTGACAAAAATGATTTGGATAAGTATATTAGTAAGGAATTTCCAAAACCAAAGGGACAAAATGCTAAGGATATCCATAAGAAGAAATTGGTCAAGGCCAAGAGAATCATTGCTGATTCTAGTAAGGATAATATCATCTCCCATGTATCATCCTTGAAGACAAATGACGATATGTTCAATGGTTTGAAAAATTTGTTCAAAGTAAAGAACATCAATCAAAAGATGACAATCAGGAACCAATTGAAGAATGTGAAGATACAAAACTTCGATTCCATGCAATCCTACTTCACAAGGGTTTCTCAAATCAAGGAACAACTTGAAGCAGTCTAAAAGAATGTAGAAGAAGGAGATATTGTTATGACCACCTTGAATGGTCTCCCTAGATAATGGGATTCATTCATTCAAGGAATATGAGCTAGAGGGAAGTTGATTAGTGTCAATAGACTCTAGGAAGAATGTACACAAGAAGAATCTTGCCTCATAACAAGAGAATTCAAGATGGGAGAAACTGAAGATCAAGCTCTCACAATCCACACCAAAATATATCATAAAAATAAGGATGATCACCATCACAACAAAAGGGTAGATCACCACAAAAGACAAAATAAATTCAAAAGAGAACCTTCCAACATTTGATGCTACATTTGTGATGAGAAGGGAAATTACTCTAGAGATTGTCCCAGAAACATAGGATCCTTCAAAATAAAGTCAAATAAAAAGAATACATCATTCTCACACCGCTGAAGATGATGAACCATCAATGAGACTCAAAGTAGGAATTCATTCTTCAAGTGAACAAGAATATGTCCTAATTTGAGCACTCACCGGAACCATATCACATGGAATAAATGATTGGCTTATATATAGTGGAGAATCTAAAAATATGATGAGATACAAAGAGTCATTCATCAATATGCTTGAGCATGAGTCATATCACAAGGTAAAAATTTGGGATGATTATCAATACCCCATAAAAGGAAGTGTAAAATATCCCTACAAGATAGACTCCGAGAAATATTTGAAGATGAAAGATGTTCTATACGTTCCAGGCTTGAAGAAGAATATTATCTCCATATTTTCACTAGATTAAGTGGGAATAAGAGTTGAACTTTTTTATGTCCAAGTCCTAATGTGGAAAAAAGGAAAGATAATAGATGATGCAATAGTGATTGGAGAGTAAGAAGGAGGCTTGTACAAGTTGAAGGGACAAACTGAACACGCATTGGTTCATGAATCCATAAAACCAAGTGAACTATGGAACATAATTATTTCACATGTGCACTATATATCACTACCGATTGCAAACGAAGTGGTTTCAAGACTTCCAAAAATCCAGGAAAATCATGAAGGAGTTTGCTAGGGATGTTGACAAGGAAAGAACATAAAGAAGAAATTTCCCAGTGATGAAAGCAAAGAAAAAGGAATACTAGGTATAATCCACTCAAATATCTGTGGGACCATGTCATCCAAGTCACTAAGTGGGTATGTATACTATGTTTCCTTTATCAATTATTTCTCCCATAAGACTTGGATATATTTCTTGAAAGGGAAAACTAAAGTATTCAACAACTTCAAGGAGTTTAAATACTTGGTAAAAAATCACATGGGTCAGATAATGGAGGGGAATTGTTGACATAGAACTGTCGACAGGGTTCACACTCTGTTGACACCCCTAAACGCCATGATCTCCCTTAGCACTGGCCCAGACAGGTTTTATCCTATCTAGCAACACCTATGAAGGAGATGAAGTCTCGCCCGAGATGTTCGAGGGAGAGCTGCAAGAACCACTTTTCTGCATGAAGGAGAAGTATATACACATTTACTTCTTACTAATATATTACTATCATGATATTAACCAGAGATTCAAGAAAGGGTTTTATCAACATTCATTCATGTCCAGTCGCATCGATAGCCATTCATATTAAATCACATCATTATATTTACTCACAAAAAGACCAAAAAACATGACATCATTCAATATGCAGAGATATTGTATCTTTCAGGAACATAAACCATATTGCATCAATTATTCATCTAGATTGCTTCATTAAAACAATAAAAGAAGAATACATAAGATCATAAATCAAGATGCAGTGGTTCCAACATCATTGTACATGTCATATTACTTCTATGCATCAAAACAGGTTCTCGAAATACATTCTCAAAGTTGCAACAAAGAACAAACACATATATCAATCTTATGTAGATGTAAAAAAGATCATCACACATAAAATTATGCTTCTCCATATGCTTATCTTCCTACTACGTTGCTAATTCTATATATATGCTTTCTCCTTTACAAAATGGTCCACATTAACCGAGCCTCTAACTAACTTGGACCAAAAACTATGAAATTATGACCAAAAAGTCCAAAACTTATGATCACGCCAAATCTTTGTTGACCTCACCGCCTTGCCCACTATTCTTCGTCTTGTGCACCATTATTCAACATGTGCACCATCCACTCGGCTTGCACACTTTGTGCATCAAAACCTCCCACCAAAAGAACCCCAACACAAACTTGTGGCTCGTCCTTGTGTTGGTAGATTTGACTGAAGGGACTTGTCTACAACCGATCTATCCTTAACTACAGGGAGGGTGAATAATGCTGACATAATATATGCAACAATGGACAATTTCCTGAAATTTATACACTTTTTCAAAGGAGAGAGAGAGGGAAGGGAGGAGGTTACCTGTTGCAGCGTGCCGTTTGGTGAATATCCTTTTGCTCCAACCTCCATTAGTTAGATGCTGCAAAAATACATGAAACATGAAACAAAGCATGGAATATATCTAGCTAGTTGGTGGCATGGATTCACTATGTATTAAACATGAAACAAAGCATGGCCACAAATAATAAACAGTGGATCCATGCCAAAATAAAATTCTTTAAAAAAAAATATTTGCAAATTGGATGAGTGAGACACATCCAAGTCTTCATGGTACTTTGACATAGTATTTTAATCTTTTGCAACTCGGGCAATGCATCGATGAGTGATACAATTGTCTTTCCCTAGGTCGTTAAACAAACCAACGATAGTATGAGATTATATCATGCGAATAAATGAGCTAATGTCTAGCATAATTAAACACCATCTTATTAACGATCATTGATGTATACCGTTAATAGATACGAGGATTCCCACTAATAATGATGATGGAATCCAAGGTAATTGAGTACAAACTAACAAGGGTGAATGGATGTTTTGATGTTGAACACTTGTAGAATCAAACAATCAGGGGCCATTGATGTATACCCATTGTCATTCACGAGGAAACCTTCCACTAATGACTGCAAGATCCAAGGTACTTATTGGGGTTACTAGATCCATTTCCTAGATGATGATTTGGCATCGAAAGGAACAGATCCATCCGAAGGAGGAAATTAATGTATCCCACGTCAACTTACAAGAAACTGAGATCAATAAGATGATATAATTGGGTAGAGCTGCAAGAGCCAACATTGTATACTTCCAAAAGTAAGGCTGACATGATTGGTCAAGAATATTTGAGGAATGACCGACACTGGTTTGATTTCCCTTGAACATATAACACGACGCAAAATGGGAACTTGGCAACATAAGAATCGAGTAACCAACCACTACAAAATTTGTCAATTCCAGATGAATTAATGAAAGCTCCATAGATGACAGGAAGGATAACCTATCGGTGGAGATCTGTTCAGCTTACTGGTATAGCTTCCTAAGGAAAATGTAAATGGTGTAGTGACAACAGATACAAAATTATGTGTCATGTTCTAGGGATACTACTACTGACTATTGCCTTTATCTCAAGGATTCAATATGACATGATTCAAGTTTCCCCTTTTTTGGATTTTTGTTGTTTTTAATTTTTAGTACTTTTTTCATTTATTATCTTGAAAAAAGAATAAAAAATGCTATGGTATATGGGAGGGAATGAGTGTTGCGTAGTAAACTATTTTTCAAGAGCTCAAGTCATGCCAAGAAAAATATGCATATTGCAAACAAGGTCTGATCTAGTTGTACACACTCTTACAGATGTTCCCTCCATTGGTTGGCTATCTGAAGAAGGATTATGTGTCGATGGACAATGAAATAGAACCATGTAATTGCGGTTATCCAATTTGATGAGATGAACAAGTAGGAAAGGAGCAATGTGGTTTACTTCATGCTAATTCTTGCGAAAAACACCAAAACCATAAATCACCATGAATTGTGGTACATCAACTACCTGAATATAGTTCTCACATGTATAGGTCAACTAAAACAAAAGCAATGGTTTATAGGAATTTTGAGAAAAAAGTGATTTGTAAAGGCATATATGCAATATCAGTAATAAGCACCAAATAAGTACACCCAAATGTTCATGCATATATTTTAACACATGCTTATGTAAACTAACACAAAAAATGGAGCCCATCAGGAAATGGTCAGAACTGTATGGAAGAGAAGCATGTGGTCTCAAAATCCATTTCATGATGGGACTAATTGGGCTGCCAAGACTATGAGAATAACTCATCATGGGAACCAAAATGGAAATGGGGTGTTGACTAGGGTGTCCCATGTTCAACAGCCTCTTCTGTCAGAATGGTGGAAAATACAGATATGATGGGATTACCCACCAATTTCCAACAAGTTCAACCCTATGGAAATTTTGGATTGCAAAAGGTTCAAATGCATCTTCACAGAGGGATAGCCTAAACCTATATGTATGCTTCCAACTATATCTAATAATATTGAGGAACATACAAAGGATGCTCCTATACTTGGCTGGATTTAAACCAAATATGCTCCTAGTGGCCCCGCAAAAGATGTCCTTAGGTCGGTGCAACCATATGTTTATGAATTCAAGGATTTCTTCATCTGATGATAAAATTCCGTTCAAGAAATCAAGTGAGATGGAAGATCTCAAAACCAAAATGGGCCAAGTAACTGGATGATATTCCTCCATCAAGGGAATAGTTTGATCGAAATATTCCGAAGTCATTTGAACAGCTTGGTATGACACTTCTATAGAAGATAAGGGTTACAGGATCATAAAGTTTCCCATGAGGGAATCATTTTTAAACGATCCTACCCTAATTTCTTAAACTTCCTTTAGAGAATCCCTAACGAAACGAACATTTGATTGGATAGCAGTTTCAAGCATGCAGTAATCTAATTGGTTGATCATAACATTCGTCCCCCAATGAGGGAACTAAATCGCTCGGGAATCTGAAGAAACTATATCTATCATCGCATGTATCCAACTATTTCCTAATAGGAAATTTTAATATATAGGTACATCTACTACCTCAATATCTATTGGGACTTTTTTTCCATCCCATTCAATAGGGAAGGATACAATGATTTAATGAGGAGAGAACAAATGTCCATCAAATGATTTTCGCACAGTAATGGATTGAACTAAGGTGGGTGATCCTAATGCTTTCCAACATTTAAATGACATGACACAGGTTGAGGTCCCTTCATCAACTATGGTTTGAAAAATATTCTTGCCATGAGGTGTTACTTTAATATGAAAAGCAACTTTGGAAGGGATCCTACAGGTTGATAGGTCTAAGTATAATGTAATCAACGTTGCATTGGATGGATCAACAACTCTAGTTGAAGACAAAGTTCCTTTCTGTGTGTAGGACAATATTTAAATACTTACATGGTGGACATGGCACATGATTCTTACGCTATTTCCTCAACAACATTTTTGTTATGAGCAATTTGTGCATTAGGATTATGCATTGTTCTACATACATCACCTTTGGGGTGGTGTGGTACTATGTCTATGATTGGTTTCTCAATGGTGAGAGAACCACTTGGATATCATTCCGATTGATACAATGTACTAGGAGGGACATCATAATAATGAGATCTCATTTTAATGTTCACCTCATGACGACACATGAATGCATTGGTATTGGGATTATTTCCCTCTTGCGGGGATTTTGACTGGTTGCCTCCTGGCAGAGGTTCCAACATTGTAGCAACCATTTGATGATGGTGCTGCAAGAAAGGTTGCATCAATACAACAGATTGTTGTTGCTCATTGTCTTGAGCTAGATTCAATGCATTCTCTTTCCCAATGTCAGCATTCTTTTTACTCTTTTATTTCTTTTTATTTCCTCTAAGTTCCATGGATTGAACTATGAGTTTTTCAGGAGTTTGGGAAGGATTAACATTGTGCTTACCCTTGTACTTATTCTTATTCCCCCTAAGGTCCATGGATTCAACTATGAGTATTTCATAAGTCAGGGAAGGATCAGCATGTTGCTGCATATCCTGACCAGCTGTAGGTTCTGAGGTTTTAGCAGACATTTGTCCCATTTGTGGGGTGATATGCGTAACGTTGTTGATGCAACCAATCATACCATAGGCATGAGGTTCATGTAGTGGGATAGTTGGATCAATCACATGTATTGCAGACTAGTTCCAAAAATTATGGTTACTTTTTGGAACCTCACTACTCCATTGTGGAATGGGATTCATGGGTGGATTTCCCCCTTGTGAGGTTAGACTTCAAGGAGATTGGATATTTCCTGGTATCTGACCACACCCTTGATGAATGGTTGCATTTCTCCCTTATTGGGTTGGATTCTAGTGAAATTGGTTATTTCCTAGAATCTGACCACGCCATTTAGGTGGTCCCTCGATTTGACTAGTATTCCAAGGTGGGTTTCCCCATTGCGAAGGTTTTCCCCAAGAATATTGGGTACTTCTTGGAACATGATCAATGGGTGGATTGTCTCCTGATGGAGTTAGTTCCCAATAATATTGGTTACTTCATAAAACCTGTCCACTAGGTGGATTTCCTCCAGATGGATTTAGGTCCCAAGAAGATTGGTTATTTCCTAGAACCTGACCATTCCATTGATTTTTTCCTTGGTTTTGATTGGAATTCCAAGGTATGTTTCCTCCTTGTGGAGGTTGGATCCCAAAAGATTGGTTAATTTATAAAACATGACCACTCCATTGTGGAATGGGGTTGATAGGTGTATTTCCCCTAGGCATTGTGCTAGGATAAATTAGAGGATAACACTCTAGGGAATTTCCTCCCATAGGTGAAGGATAATTCCAATTGGCATTTGTGTTCCAGGATGCATTATTTCTACCAGGAATATGAACATTCCATGGTAAAGAGTTTCCCTCAGAAGTAGAACCTAGATAAATATTGTGTGTTCCAAGAGGATTTTGATAACCTCCCACAACCATTTGAGGCTACATTGATATGGTTCCTTCAACTCCTAACGAAGCCAGAGGGTCAAGTGTAATGTTATGCATTTTATCACAACTTTCAAAATGACTAACCAGTGACTCACTTTCCATAAGTCTGATTGAGTTTAAAGGATGTGCTAAGGGTGGATTTCATGAGCAAATGTGTGATATTTTATTTTCTCAATCTCAACTAAAGTAAGATCATCAACTCTATCTACGTTTCATCCATGATGTGACAAATTTTTATAATTGATTTGACATTGTTTTTCTATAGTAATATTTTATTGGGTTTATAATTAGTTCAATTTCATAGTCACAATGATGTGGTTCATGTATATGACTCCACAATGTAGAGGGAGCCTCAAACTTGGATAATTTTCCTCATTGCCACCTTGACAGGTGGATCGGGATATTAATCACTCTGAAGTTTAATAAAAGGATGTTTTTATTAGAGTATATCAAAATACAATCAAAAAATCATAAAGGAAGCTAGACTCAACAAAAATCAAGGTGTCCACACCATTAAAAAGTTCCCTAAGGAATCAACAATGAAGATTCTTTCCAAAAAATTGAGGTTTAGTGGAAAGTTGGATTTTTAGAGTGACTTCCAAAACTAGTAGCCCTTGAGGGACATTAAGTCTCAAGAATTACTAAATGGTGAAGATACAAGAAACAGTTACACCGTTCTTCATTCTCTAGGGGTCCAAGTGTTAGCTCTAGGACACTCACCCTCCTTAGCAGCTGAAACAACTTCATGTTTGTCCCCGGTATTGAAAGTGTCCCCCACTCACAATGACATATGTGATTCCCTAGGAAAAGAAAATATGGTTACCACTTCATAGTCAGTGACTGGGTAGGGTAGTAGTCAGTCCAGGATAACTCACATAGACTAGCTATCTTCGAAAAGTGATGTCACCACGAGGACTTGTCACCTAATCGAGACACTTTAATGTGCTCATATCCCACGAAAGAAGAAAGAGGGGGGGTACCACCCTTAATAATTCGGATTGACCTCGTGCTTAACGCTTGTGTTAGAAGCACTTTCTCGGCTAGCACTCTTTGCTACTAATGTATTTAAATCTCATTAATTAATGCTAGTTTCAATTTTTTTTGGATTTGGAGTGTTAACTCACCATCTTGACCCAAATCCCTGGCCTAATATTGTTAGTGATATAAAAGATAAAATCTTGGTTGTTTTTAGATTAAGCGTTGATTTTAAAGTTAATTTGATTAGTTTCGAGTGGTGGTGGAACTGATGGTGTTGTAACTTATGCTACTGTACTAAACCAATGCACAGATGATTTTGATCCTATATTTTCATTTGATGAACTTCTATACTAACAGAGAGTAAGAGGATAATTGAGATCCTTCAGATGTGCATATTGCAAAATCACTTTCAAAAATTTGAAATCACTTTCATTTTTCTAGCAAAGGTTGAAGAGGTTGGTTTCAATTATCACTAATTAGAAACAAAAAATGTTTGATTATAATATTTTTTTTCTTGTTTCCAATAAGTCTCTTAAACTGATGTGTACATGTGAGAATGTCATTCATTTTTTTTTCCCTGACCAGCATCTACACTTGAGATCAACTTTCTCATTTGTGGGACCTCCTGAAAGTGCAAGTGAAGAGGATACTCGTGGCTCAAGAATATGATTCAAAACTTCAAAGGATTCCTATTAAACATGAGATCCATTTTATCATTCATAGGGCCACCCGAAAGCGCAAGTGAAGAGGATACTTGTAGCTCAGAATTTTGTGCAAAAATAAACTTGTCTATTACACTTGAGATCCACTTTCTCGTTCACAGGGCCACTCGAAAGGACAAATGAAGAGGATACTTGTGGCTCGAACACAACTTATCTTAAGAAGCTTGACAATGATGAAAATATCATCTCATTGTGTTTGAACTAATCTTGAGTGGTACGTTCGTATTTTGTGAATTTGAGTGAATTTGATATTAAATGATGGTATGAAGAGTGTCTTAGTTAGGATTTCAGGTTGTGTGGAAAGTTATAAACTTTTTTGAATTCAAAATTTGGGGCCTAAAGGTTCATTCGTTGAAATAATGTGTCATGTCTTTTAATTTTCCAACATTTTACTTATGCAAGGATGAGATCAAAATGAAACAATGAGACAAAATTTTAGATGTTCAATGACAAAATAACGAACCTAAGTGGCAATAATTTCATAAACTTTCAGATATGATCATTTTTTAAAGGAAATTTTGACCAATGCTAAAAACAAATTACTAGTTAAAGTGTTTTTTTGAGCTTTTTCGAGGAGGTTTCTAAGCTTCCCTAATTTGAAGGAAAAAGGTCCTAAATCCTTCAAAAATGATCCTAATAGGTCGTAAAAAGACTCAATCAATGTTTGGAAATTCAATTAAGGTTCTGCAAGGTCTGCAAAGAACTCAATTCAAAGCCAAAAAACAGAGATTTAAAAAGGAAATCAAACTCCAACCATATGCACACAAAAATTCAAAAATCCTTCCAAAAATATTTAAAACTTGATAAAAGAGATGTAAGTACTATCTAAAACTTGATTTATCAGTTTCGTAAGACATCTATAGCAGCAAAAATAAACCAAAATGGCCCAAAATTTCAAATCTGATCATCAAAAATTTCAAGAACCATGCATTTTTCAAATTCCATTCACATGCATACAAAACTTCAAAATCATACAAAATTCTCCAAAATTGACCAAAATAGATGAAATTAGGCTATAAAATCAATCATATGGTTTCTTAAGCTTTCCATAGCGAAAAAAATAACTCAAAAATAGATAACAAATGAGTATTTTATGGCCAAAACATTAAGAACCCGTGACTTCTTCACACTCTAGTCGGCGCACCTCTGTTATAGATGAACAGAGTGCCACCAACACTCTGTCTGGTCACTGAAAAAGCATTGGTGCTCTATCTAGTAGGTGAAAAGGAATTGACGCACTATCTAGAAGGTGAAAAAGCATTGACACTCTATCTATTAGGTGAAAAGGCATCGACGCACTGTCTAGAATGTGAAAAAGTGTTGGCACTCGATCTCTTCTCTGTAAAAGTGCTGACAATCCAAAGTTGGGGAAAAAGCAGATCTATGCCCAATTTTTTGGAAAAAAGAAAAACTAAGGATGGGTTAAGGCCGGTTTGTACCTCTATAATTTAATTAAAGCTTCTGAAGAAAAAAAAGCATGCATCAAAGGATTTAAAATGAAAGACACAAGGGGAAATTATCAAGAAAACTAGTTCCAAAGAAGGACCCCTTAGCTTCCCAGTATGGTTTCCATTCTATTGGTAGATTTAACTAAAGGGACTTGTCTATAGCCTATCTATCCTTAATTACAGGGAGGGTGAATCCTGCTAAAATAATATATGCAATAATGGACAATTTCCTGAAATTTCTACACTTTTTCAGAGAGAGAGAGAGAGGGAAGGGAGGAGGTTACCTCTTGCAATGTGCCATTTGGTGAACATCATTTTGATCCAGCCTCCATTAGAAACAACTAGCTAGTTCCTTACCTCTAGCTCTTAAAAAAATTCAAAAAAACATGAAATCTATCTACTAAATGTTACAAAAATACATGAAACAAACATGGATTGAAACACAATTGTTATCACTCAGAATTGTACCCAAGGTTGTAGAAGGTAAATACCAAGGTAACGACAAAACCACTTTAACAAAATAAGGCATCCTCTCCCTTTCTAGAGATGGATCTCTTACTGGTTTTTAACAGGTCTAGATATAAAACTAAAATAAAGTTTAGATTGAGTTTGTGGTTGAAACAAGGAAAGCATACATTGGGATATGGAGTCACAAATATTTTTTGAATCACAGAATTGTTTGCAGGTGAAATTATACAAAGGCAAGGTAGCACTCGGTTATAATAAAAATGTTGTTGATCTGGTGGTAAATAAGAAACAATGACTGTCCATCAATACAGAGCACCGAGAAGATGAATTCTGCATCAACTTTGGTAATAAATATGGGTGAATATCTCAAACAATAGCCAGAGCATAACAATTTGAATTCTGAAACTCTTACACACTCATTCCAGATATTAAAGAAAACATAATGCAAGCTTAATAGGAAGACATGCACATAAGGGAAATTACAGACCGTAACTATGAAATACACAAGAATCTTTGTAGCAACATGCCTACATTCAGGTCTACAATTTTATTAATGATATATCTCAAAATGCATAAAAAAATATCACAGGTTCCAACCTCATCTCTATATTGAGGGTACATTTATAGAATCAATAGGATTCCGAGACCAACCTCTAAAACCTAAAATCAGTTACAAAATCCGTAATCAATCCTAAGAAATTATTATCCTGTAGATTCACCATTATCATAAACAAAACAGGAAATCATGTTGGGATGGGCATGGTGAATCAAATAGGAAATTTTGACATCTAGAAACCACACCTGCTGGATGAAAATAATGGTTCAAAACACCTTCGACGATCTGCAACAATTTCATTCTATGCATGCATATTCACCTGCGAAATTTCTTCTGGACTGGTGATCTCCGCAAGAGACATCCTTGCATCATCGATCTAGGATCATGGATGGTAGAGGATTTCTGTACCATCAATCCCATGGATCATGGAAAATGGACTTGCACCTTTCCACTACCAAATTTATGTTATTTTTGTCTTCCTCCTTTCTACTTCGGCCTTTCCGCTTCCTCCCTTCAACTTCTGCCTTTAGCAGAAAGCGAAACACGGATCCTCCAACTTTCTTCACCAAAAATTCTCCTCTTCCGCTTCCTCCTTTCCTCTTTCTCCTTCTTGCTTCTGTCCTCCCACTTCCACCTTTAGTGAAAAGTGGAACACAGATCTACCAACTTTCTTCACTGAAACTTCTCCTCTTCCGCTTTCTCCTTTTCACTTCCTCCTTTCCTCTTATGCCTTTAGTGAAAAGAGGAATGCAGGTCCTCCAACTCTCTTCACCAAAAATTCTCCTCATCTACTTCCATCTCTCTGCTTCCACCCTACCTCTTTCATCTTTAGCAAAAATCAGAACATGGATCCTCCAACTTTATTCATCGAAACTTCTCCTCTTCTACTTCCGCCTTTCGTGGAAAGAGGAACGCGGAAAATTAATTTTCAATTTTCTCGAAGCTCGATTTGGATCTTTTAGCTCTCGATTTTTCCTTGGCGGAGATTTTTATGGCCTTTGATCATCTCTGTTGTGCATCCAAGACATTCATTTATTGTCACCATTTAACTCAAAGCAAATTTCTTCATTCTTATTCATTAGCAAAAATGAAAACTGCATTTTTCAATTATTTTATATTTCCAACTTAGAAATGATCCTTTGAAATACCTGCAAAAACTCATTAACATTTATCAAGATCATATGATAATGAAATGTTCTAACCTTATTCCTCCATTTACTGGCCAAATCCCTTACCAATTATTTAGCCCAAAAATGGTGCTAACAACTAGCTCCAACTAGGGATGCTATCCTCCCTACGAGGTAGCAATGAACCCCACAAACCAGGTGCCAAATCCATTGGGATTCTCCCAATATTTCTTGAAATTCCCGACATGCTCTGAAAACAAAAACTAAACTGATGTTGAAACAAACTAAAAAATTGTTGTCCATGTCGAGCTTATTCCGACCTACTTACCTACCCTACTTGATCTAGTGAAAATTCCCAGTCAAGTAAACTATGACTTCCAACAAAACCAATCAAGAGAATTATCCCATAAACAAACTTTCTCCTCATGCTTGATTGAAAAAAGAAAGGAATAACTTAATGGAAAAAGGTTATGATAAAAGGGTTTGATCTGTACTATAGAGACATAACCATCCATCACCACTACAAAGAAAAGCTTCTCCATGTATTCTTCCACTGGATCATGACAACCTACAAAAATTTATGTTATGTGCTTGTCATGACAAGGATGATCCAACTGCAAATCCTCTAGCACCCTGCCAAAATTCTCTTAAAAAAGACATGCAGGGAATGCTCCTAACAACTTGCAAATGAGACATCATCTTCTTCATCTGAATTTTCAGAATTTAAAACCTAATTCCTTACAAATGTTTCAAAGAAAATACCATTGTGTTTTTCCATAGAATCAAGCACAATAATTTCTGAATCTAAAAAACATAAAGAAGTATCCCATTTGGAGTCCTCCTCTTCTTCTTGGTGATCCAATCCATTATTGCAACCTACTGCTTGAGGTGCATCATCTAAGTGTCCATCCTCACATTCATAATATAAAGGAATTATGAAATGTTCTTAAAAAATATCATTAACATATTTTTCAACATGCTGATTGCACTCTTCATGAGTAAAATTAGGATGACTCTCTTCATTTACATCACTAGGATGATTATCTTATTTCTCATCAAAAGAAGTATTGGGATGCACAACATGTTCTATTTGTTCACCTTTCCCATCTTCTTCTTTGTTATTAACTGCTCATGGAAAACTACTATTTCTTCCATAGGCTGGGATTGCTGGCATGAATGTTTTCCCTTTTCATTATATTTCTGAAAAATTCATATCCTCGTGCTTTTGTGCTTTCTTAGAGATTTTACGTATATATCTCAACAATTCAAATGAAGCATAACAAAAATGAAAACTATCACTTTCAGAACACTCACAATCTTCTTTGTTTTCATCCTTTTGACCTTGGACTGCAATGGAATTTTCTTCATTAACAAGCCCTGAACTTACAAAATATATAGCTGGTTTTTTAGGCATAACATCTAAGTAGTCCTCCTCATGCTCATCAAATATAGGTGGAGTGAAATCCTTTTTAAAACCATCATTAAAAAAATTTATGAAATGATGATTGCATTCTTCATAAAACAAATCCTTATAACCCTCCTCTTGTACAACATTGGGTTGATCATCTTTCTATTTTTGTTCCAACGCCTCTTGTCTCTTTGCAAACTCTTCATCTTCTTTAACTTAAATTGGTACAAGAATTTTAGGATCATAAGGAAGACCATTATTAAAGAAAATGTAAAACCCTAAGTCAATATTAACAACATAGATAGCATGATTATCTGGTTGAAAATTCTCCTGACTTTAGACCATATCTGTTATTTTATCCCTATGCTCTCTATTTCTCAACAATTCATTGAAAGAAATGGAAATTTTCGATTTTGAGAGTTATGTCTGCAAATTAAAAGTTGAAAGGGATTTTTCTACATCCATCTGTGCTGGTTGTTTCACTACTCTTGTTTTTTCTGTTGTATTCTCAGATTCTTTTTATACAGAAGGATCTTTTTTCCTTTCATTTTTCTTTTATGTCTTCTGTTGGCTACTAGAAGGTTGATTTTGATTGAAACTTCCTTTATTTACAGTAACATCTCTATTTCTCAAACTGATCTTTCTATTAACATCATATATAGCATGCAAATATCCTCTTTGGTAATGCTTTGACTCTTCCTCAAAATCATTATTGTCATCCTCCTGAGAAAACATAATATGCTTTTCCTTAGTGAGGTATATTTCAGAATCTAAGCTACCAAAATGGTGAGTATGATCTTCAACATAATCAGCATCTTCTTCATATGCAACATAATTCTCAGGGAAATGTGGCCTTATATACTGATCATCTTGATTTCTAGGATTCCTCATATCTCTCTGTATAATTTGTGGCAATGGGGGTTTGTTTGGCCTTATGAAGTTTGGGTTTCTTATTTGAGGCTCATTCAAATCTAATTCCTTTTCTGTTTTATCCCCATTGTCTTGGTCTAAACTTCTTTTAGACATTGTAATATTGCCTTCAACCTCTAACGAATCAATAAACAAATACTGCAATGTGACTAACTTTCTCTCCAAAAGAATAAAAGATAATTCAGGAGGAAAGGTAGTTGCATAATAAAGTTTAGCAACGTTTTCAAGAGATTGGATTTCTTTTGGCATGTTATAATAAAATCTTGCAAACCTCCTGTTGAAACTGGACATAGATTCACCCTCCTTCTTCATGGAATAAAACTCTGAAAGAACTTGGTCCAATGACCTCATCTTACCCCAAAACTTCAAAAAGATCTAAGAAAACTCTTCCCATATATTGATGGATCCACACTACAAATGCTTAAACCATTCCTTAACATATCCTTCTAAGGATTGGGAAAAAGCCATCATACAAATATCATCATGTTCTACTTCAAAGAGGCCAAGGAAATGCTCAAATGCTTGTAGATGTTTCTCAGCTGTGAGGTTCTTGGATTCTCCATCAAACTTAGGAAGGTATTTGTAGTGTTTTGTAGGAAAATCATGAAGGATAGAAGGTAGGTGAAGTGGTCTATACCAGTTTGGAATCTCGGAAGAAACATATATATTCAGTAAAAATGTAACCTCAACTGTGGTATCATGACGTTCAAAAGGATGATGCTTGATGTCATGTGGTTCAAATTAAAGGTATTGATCAAAATAAAATGCACAAGATGGAGATATACTTTCAGTTTGCAAAGAAGGATATATATGATTAAATTTGTGATTTTGTTCGGAATGCAATAAGCAATGAGGGATTCTTTTGAGAATCTTAAAAAACGATAATAAAATATTTACAAGAAAGGATAAGATTTCTTGGAGAAATCTAAAACTTGAGTACCTTATCTTTCCATTATGCCTTTCAATATCTTTACAGTGAGCTCATTTCCCCAGTAGAGTCTGCCAGTTCTGTTTGAAAACTTGATCTCTTGATTATGCCACCAGTGGAGTCACTAAAATTTGGATTCTTGAAGATGGATTCGCCAGGTGAAAGATGCACAACCTTATTGATGTTTGACCATTTTTCACCATCAACAATCAAAACTAAAACTTGGTCATCCATACCCAAGGAATATTTGAACCCTCGTTCCCTCGAGCGGTCCTTTTGGCCGCTAGTCTTCCTATTGAAGTCATATTCCAAAATATTTGAGTGGATTCACCAAAGCATATACAACCTATATGTGTCTATGACTGCCTGCTCAACTAGGTCATAGAACTAATACAATGTCATTTTCCCAAGGCTTATTTGCACTTTCATCCTCGACAACAACGCCATTTTGTTAGCACTCATAATTGTACCCAAGGTTGTAGAAGGTAAATCCCAAGGTAACAACAGAACCACTTTAAGAAAAAAATTTGGCCTCTTCCTTTCTAGAGAGGGATCTCTCACTGATTTTTAATATGGACAGATATAAAACTAAAATCAAATTCAGATTGAGTTTGTGGTTGAAACCAGGAAAGCATACATTGGGTTATGGAGTCACAATTTTTTTATGAATCACAAAATTGTTTGCGGGTGAAATTATAAAAAGGAAAGGTATCACTCAGTTATAGTCAAAATGTTGTTGGTCTGGTGATAAGGAAGAAAGAATGAAATTCCATCAATACAGAGCACCGAGAAGATGAATTCGGCATCAACTTTGGTAAGAAATATGGGTGAATATCTAAAACAATAGCCAGAGAATAACAATATGAATTCTAAAACTATTACACACTCATTCCATATATGAATGAAAACATAATGGAAATTTTAACTGGAAGGCATCCACATAATAAGGGAAATTACAGTCTGTAACTATGAAATACACAAGAATCGTTGCAGCAACAGGCCAGCATTTGTCTCTATAATTTTATTAATAATAGATTTCAAAATTCATAACACAAAATCTCACAGGTTCCAACCTTGTCTTCCTCTATTGAGGGTACATTTATAGAATTAACAGGCTCCCAAGACCAACCTCGAAAACCTAAAATCAGATACAAAATCGGCAATCAATCCTAACAAATTCTGATCTGGCAGATTCGGCATGATGATAAAAAAATAGGAAATCATGTTGGGATAGGTGTGTTGGAGCAAACAGGAAATTTTGACATTTGGAAACCACGTCTACTGGATGAAAACAATGGTTCAAAACACCTTTGACTGTCTACAATAGTTTCATTCTATGCGTGCATATTCACCTGCAAAATTGCTTCAACATTGTTTATCTCCATGAGATTCATCCTTACACTGTCGATCTAGGATCATGGATGGTAGAGCATTTATGGACCGTTGATCCTGCGGATCGTAGAAAATGAACTTGGACCTTTCCATGACAAAATTTCTTTCTTTTTTGTCTTCCACCTTTCCTCTTCCGTCTTTCTACTTCCACCCTTCCTCTTTCTCTTTTAGCGAAAAGTAGAACGCGAACCCCATTATCGGATAAATCTACTCAAGTGAACTCAAGCCATACCTCCCTAGTCCAAGTGGATCTAGAATAAATCAAGTACACAATAAAATCTACTTTCCTATATCAAATAGATTTGCAAGCTCACAGATAGATCACTTATCTACAATATGCAAATCCTCTTCTCTCTTTGTTGATCCAAGCTCCAGAATCTTCAAATCTTCAGCTACAAAACCCTATAGAGAAAGTGGAAACAAGAAAAAAGTACATGTGTATCCAAACATGAATTGATCTAAGTTAATGATTAAGGAAGAATGCTATAAAGATTATTAACACAATAAGATTTATGGAAAGAGATTTGTATTAATGTAATCAACAAGATACATAGAATTACACAAAAAAGGATTTTCGCAACCTATCCTTAATGCTGCAACTTTCCAACCAACAATCCAAGCCAAGCCTCCAAAGCAAGTTAATAGCATCCCAAAGGATGATAGGGATCACCTAGAAATTCCACCAGCATAATAGTACCATAGTCGTCCCTCCCTTCACAATGGAGAGAGGGTTTAATTTATAAGGATAAAGGGATAGAGTAGGTTGAGGATTAGGAGGAGGGATCAAAGGGATCTTCCCTATAGGTTAGGAACCGAATGCCACCTCACCTAGATAATAGGGATAGACATCCACCTCATCCACCTTCGAGAAGTGTCTCAAAGCTCTATTTTTTTCCCTCAAAACACCACCGGTGCACCTTCCATGAAGGGAAAGAGCATCATCGGTGCACATAGTAGTGGGAGACAGAGCGCCGGCACCGGCGCACCTAGAATTAAGGGAAAAAGCACCATCGGCTCACATAGAATGAAATGGAAAAGTTTCATCCTATCAAGAGGGGAAAAAATGTAAGAAACAACATCAAATAAACCCAGTTTAGCAGAGAGAAATTTGGGGATTAGGAAAAGGGTTAACACATGGCTCAACATGGCGAGATTTCAATGTAGCAAAATGCCCCCGAAAGCATGAATTTAGATGAATGCGATAGGTGAATGCATTGCAAAGTGAAGAAATCGAAGGAAAGGATGTTGGTTGGAAGCTACTACAGTATCATTAACTCAAATCTCAAATGAATCATAACATGGATGCCAACCAATACAATGCAGATCCATTGTAGTAAAGACCGACTGAACATAATCATGGCTACTAGACACAAGAGTAGATCCATGATGAGATGATACCACAACCATGACCAATACAATTTGGATCTTTGTAACATGACTTAAAACAAACTCCATCACAACCTGGGAAAAATATCTAACAACCCAGGGTCTTCAAGCCGAACCCGCAACAATACGAATCTAACCATGTGATTACAATGTCTTGACATCGAACATGGTAGAAACCACTTGATTACTAGCCAATGATGTAAACTGTTAACAAGTGATAGGGAAATCACCATTGATGTCAATGATTCCCTAGGTATCTCAATGCATATCATCGAATGTGAATAAAGGACTTGGAGTCGAACACTCGATGAGATATTTCAATCAAGAGTCAATGATGTAAACTAATGTTGAAAGCAAGGTAAATTGTCATGAAGTCATGCAGGCCCGAGGTACTTGTTTTGTTTTCTAAGTCCAATTCCTGAATAAAGAGCTGAAGTCGATAGGAATAGACTCGTCAAAGGAGGGCCTTGATGAATCCACCATCATCAACATGAAACACTATCATATATGTTTTGGAGTAAACCAGATAGCAAAGTGATATACGAGACTGACTCAGGTATGACCAACATGATAGAAGGTAAACTGACTACAGATAGATGACCAAATGTCTCTTGAACATGGGCATGGCATGACTTGGCAGTATTGACACGAGAATGATACCAATACCCCAATTCAAATGATGGTGAGAGTATTCTTGGACAACTCAAAGGAGTAAGAAGACTCTAGGAATTAGCAGGACTCAAAGACAAATGGATTACCCAAGTGCTGAAATGCATATGAAAATGGGTGCCATGTTCAAGAGTGACTATGTACTGCCATAACAAAATACAAACTCTTTCCTTAATTTCTCCATCATGATTGATGAGTACCTATTTTCTTTTTAACGAGGTGGAAAAGGGTAACAAACGCTTGATATAGCTCGTCCTTCGAATCACTCCAATCTCATATGTTTTATGAACCTAAGAAATGAGGGGTTCATTCCCAAAAAGGGTCCTTCATCGTTTCATTTTACGAGTCCAATGAAAGTGAACTCATTTTTCGTTTCATGTTTAGAGAGTCTAAAATGACTAAGAAGACTCCCAAAGGTATTTTTTGTAAATAGGCCTAGTCAGTCTAAAAAAGAGATAACCTACCGCCAACTAGTCGACCGTTCTGATCCTTTTACAAGCGTGAACGTAACAAGTTCACTTGGAAATATTTTTTGTTTTTAGGGAGACTAAAAAGAGCTTAAATATAACTCTGTTACGAGTTCTTTTTTCATAATCCAATTTTAACGAGTCTAAAAAATAGTAAAAGTATACTCGATACCTTTTCACTGAGTTTTTAACGAGCACGCTAAAGGTATAAAAGGCACTCGAAACCTTTTTCATGTTTGAATCCAGAGCATGAAAAAGCGATAAAGTAAGCTCAAACCAATTTTCATGTTTTAACTAGAGCATGAAAAATGAAAAGTTGGCTCAACACCATCTTATTGTTTTTAACGAGCTCGAAGATCAGCTGAAAGAATGCTCAAAGTATCTGCTTCATTTTTTAACGAGCTTGTAACAGAATAAGAACTATTCTCAAAACATGGTTTCATTTTTATGCAAGATTGAAACCAAAAGGTAAACTATGCTTAAGGAAACCTACTTCATTTTTTAACAAGATTGAAATGGAAAATGAACTATGCTCAAAAGGTGGTTTCATGGTTTAACGAGCTCGAAACTAAAACAAAGTATGCTCAAAATGGCTTCCATTGATGGGTGATTTCCCAACATGATGTTCAGTAGTTGGTACTTGCCCCCAGTATAACTGTCAAGTGACTAAATCCCAATATAAAGAGGTAGGGTACATGCCCTCCAAGCTTAGTTTCATCTACTTTGCAAGCATAGGAAATGAAGGTTCAAATATTGGGTATTCACATAATGAAAGAATCTATTTCATTTTTTAACGATCTTGACACAAAAAAGGAACTGTTCTAAAGGGTAGTTTTATATTTTAACGAGCTTGAAACCAAGAATAAACACTGCTCAAGGTGACCTATTTCATTTTTACACAAGCTTGAAACACAAAATAACTATTCTTGTGGGGACATGTTTCATTTTTACACAAGATTGAAACCAAAAATAACTATGCTTGAGGAAATCTGTTTCATATTTTAACGAGCTTGACACATAATAAGAACTATGCTCAAACGTCCATTTCATTTTTTAACGAGCTTGACACATAATGGGAACCATGCTCACAAGTAACTATTTCATTTTTTAACGAGCTTGACATAAAATGGGAACTATGCTCACAAGCATCTATTTAATTTTTTAACGAGCTTGACATAGAATGGGAACTATGCTCACTAACATGTTTCATTTTTTAATGAGCTTGACACAGAAAGGGAACTATGCTCACAAGCATTTATAACCCAACATGATGTCCAAAGGTTGGTGGGTTTCCCCCTTACATAAGAATCTAGCGGCTAAACTTGAGTATGATGTCTAGAGCCTGGAGCCATGCCCCCCATTTTACCTATGATGGGAAGAAGCTAACTAGAAGGGGAAGGAACCACAAGAACATGTAGGACACTCAAGGAAGTTTGATGACTAGGAGTCATACGATGATCGGGTTTAACGAGGGAAAGCTGATCAACGGTCATAATCTTCCCATCATGGGGAAAATACATCACGTGAAAGAGTGTGGATACTATAGCTTTCATGGAATAAACATAATCACGCCCAAGGAGCATATTGAAATCTAAGGGAACTTGGATGACCATAACATCGATACAGACAATTTTTCCTTCCAAAGTGATAGGAAACCAAGGAAGGATCCTTAAAGGTGTTGTAGGCCTTCGATTAAAATACAGGATCTGATCAGTGGCTGAAACAAGCGAAGGAGAACCTATGGCTTGCCAAGCAGTAGAGGATAGAATACTAAGAGAATCCCCTTCATCAATGATAGTGTGAAGTATACTATTAGCAGTAACTCGCACAACTATATGGAAGGGAACACTCGATTGAAGACGATATTCTGTTAGGTTACTCCAGTCAAAGGAAATAACCTCACTACTTGGAGAGGGTTCTGTCGAAAGAGACAAAATTTCCTCTTGTATAGAATAATCAAAACTAACTACGAAAACTTCAGCAGGATGGTTTTCACTCTTGATTGAAAGAGAGGGACAAGACAAAGACTGTGTCGAAGGAACTACTTCAGTCTCAACACTCTCTAATGAAAGAGTGCGATCAGGTGGAGATGAAATCGAATCGACCACTTTAACTTCACTCTCCAAAGGAAGAGGGGGATCAACCAAGGATGGACTTGGATCAACCGCTTCAACTTCTCTTCAGTGGAAGAGTGGGATCAACCAAGGATGGACTTGGATCGACCACTTGATCAACCAATGGAGTATCAAGGGACAAATTACAATAACCGGTTGGAAGCTTTTGCTGAGGAACAATAATATCTTCCAACAATTTTGAAGCTTCATCCATGCAAGGACAAAGGTAAGTGCGGTGCATATCCTTACATAGTAAGCAAGGATACCTAACCTTTCCTTTTCGATTCTTAACCAAAGAGTCACTAGTTGATGAGGTATCATCAACATGATTATCAGAGACTAACAACATAGGATGTTTAGACCACACTTATGACACAAGGGAAATACTAGGACAATCCTTGAGAAGGTGATCACCCTGGCAATTCTACAAGGGAACTTAGCTTTACACTGGCCAAAAATAGGTACATCGATACTCCCAGCATGATGAGCAATGGCTGGTGGGCTTCAAACATGACGATTAGAGGTTGGAGCTATGACCTTATTCTTAGTATTATTCTTCTTAGCCTTCCCTTTGGTCTTCTTCTTAGCCTCCCGTTTACTAACATCAGAGTTTTCAACAGGTGAAGAGGAAGAAAGGGAGTTTGATTGAACTTCCAAGGAAGAATGAGAAGGGTTAACATGAGGTTGATTCACATGCAGTAAACCAGGATGCGACACAAAGGATGCATTTTTTTACGGAGAGAAACTTCCTATGGCTTGGGGTGTACCACAACAAACAGCTAAACATGAGAAATCAATCCCTTCCCAATATGCAAGAGAAACCAAACATCTAACACTAAGGGATCTCGAATCATACCTTATATCGGACGGTTGAAGTAGATCCCCATTGAGATTTTTCTAATCCTGCTTATGTTAGCAATTTGCTCTCAACAATAGCAAACAAGACAAGAATGCTATATAGTATGGTGTTATATCTACTCTATCATATGTAATCAACAATGTATAATCAATTAAACACATCCATGGATTCAATATTCATTTAAATGCACATTATTGGACAGGAAAATATATTTCAATTAATCAAATCAGAGATTACACAAGTTACAACCTCTGTCGGCACATCTGCAAACCGGAGAAACTGAGTCCTCCACCTGCCTCCACCACCTCAATCTTGCATCTCTCAATAGCAAGCTCACAAGCAAGGCAATCTTGGGAAGAACAAAAAGTGCACCAAAGGAACAAAGGGATGCAAACTCAATTCTATGAAAACTATGGAAACAATGGACTATAGTTTCGTTGCTCTTCAATTCCTCTCCTTTCAATGTATCCAAGGGGTTCCTTATATAGCACTCCAATGGGGTGATGGAGGGTCAAATCCAAGCGATCTCAAGTAATATGGAAGGCCAAGACTCAAGTGGTTCAAACACACATGAAGAAAAACTCCAAAAGTATTTGGATCTATGCACGCATCCCGATGTATGCGGGTTTTAGGTCAAAAGTCACGTGTACACGCGAGTATGGGATTTAAAGTCACGTACAGCAAAAAGCATGTGTTTTTAGGGATGAAATTGGAAACATCAAAGTATAATATCATTCCATGGGGTATAAAGAGTCTACAGAGGGATAGGGAAGGCCATAATAATGTGATCAACCATGTGTGGTAAAATCAGCTATAACAGATGCCCCCTAATGTGTGAGGTCAAAGGGGTAACATGATGGCCAAAATACATTATAAAATCCATCCCAGAAGTGGAGTGATGAAGAACCAGCCATCCATCAGTATAGTACAACAATCAATATTTGCATATGACTGCAAATACATATAGCAGTGTCGAATACATAAGAGTACAATGGCCATGAATAAGGATGATATATAAAATGTGACATGTGTGTTCATTGCCACGTACAATATATAATAGATCAGAATCTCCATGATGAAGATATACAATGGATCAAAATCTCCATAGAAGATGAAGATACATAATGGATCAAGATCTCCATAATGGCTGAAGATATCTAACATACACTGGAATCAAATCACGAAAGCTAAAATCTCATGAACACTATCACGATCAAGGAGGTAGCATACGTGGAATGCCACAAAGTTGGAAAGTATTCTACACAAACCACTATGAGTACATGTCCTACTCTATGAATAGAGGTGTCGAGGTCAAACATAGTAGTCCATCGTCTGATTACCGGTCATTGTTGTATACCGTTAACAGATGCAAGATCACCCACCAATAATGAAAATGGGAATCAAGGTACTAGAGTGCAATCTAACAAGTGTGAATATATGTGTTGAGGTCGAGCACTTGGAAGAATCCATAGATCAAGGGACATTGATGTATTCCCAAATCTGTCGATGGTGAGAGAACCTACCACTGATGACTATAAGTCTCAAGGCACTCAAATGACTCTAGAATCCTATCCAAGAATAAATGATCTGAAGTCGATGGGATGGAATCCACTATAAGGATGGAATTAAGGCATCCCCCATCAACCAACATGAGGTAATCAGCAACGTTGTACATTGTGGAAGAACTCAAACAAGATGTACATGAACCAGTAATAGTACCGATAATGGATGACATGCAAAGTCAAGACAACTAAGGAATGGTTGAATCAGGCTTCAACTTCCTTTGAACAAGAGCATATAAGGCAAATGGTGACTGAATGTAGGTAGCATAAACTCGATATGCAAACTGGGACATCTCTACGACACAGGAGGCATCAACAGAGACTCCATAGGGACTATAAGCTTGACCAGTCGGTGGAGATAAACTCACAGAAACGAGTACAACTCCTAAAGTCAAACTAATAATCCAACCAAAGGTTGTGATATACAGTGCTCTATTCGAAGGCAACGTGACTTGACTGTTGCCAAAGATAACATCTTTTCCTATCCAGCTTTTTGGTTTTTTAATTTTTTTTTGGACTTTTTCAAATATTTTGAAAAGCTTGAAAAAGAATAAAAGTGCTTTATAGTTACAAATCTAGGAGGAGATGAGTGTCAGGCAACAAGCAAACTAGTTCCAAGCAGCAGAACATACCTATGCTCAATGCAAAGAAGTATGTGTAAGATAACGACACTCGGGGGAAGGTCCCCTCCCGGTAAATGGGGAATCAAGCTGCAAAAGATATGTAAAAAGGCTATGCTTGGCTAGACAGGAGACAAGCTCGGGCTATATGGCTGATATTCAAAGTCAGGAAATCCAACATAAGGCTCAGTAAAGCAAGAAAAACTCATGATAATGCAATTACAACTTCACATATACAAAGGAGTACCGGGGGAACGTCCAACATAAAGTTCAAGAGGAGTATGAGGCTCTTGCTCAAAGACATGGTGGTACTATACAAAGGAATCCCACACCCTAAAGGACAAATGTCATCATGGGCACCAAATGCGGTACATGATCTAACTAGGGTACCCATGTATGGGAATGCTCTACCATCCATATAATGTCACTTCTAAAAGAAGCATGGAGGTTCCGTGACAAGATGGAATGGGTTTGTACCTAGGGTTAAGATGAAACGGTCATAAGGTCATGCAAAACAAAACTAGATGTGAAATCATAACCTATATGCCAGTTTAGACATGATACTTGAAATAGACATGAATAGGTCAAATACCTTAGAGAGAGTGCGCAAAACAATGGACCCTACATGAAAATAATATTAATCCATTAAAACAACTCAAACTAGTCAGTAAAGAGTCCAAACTATAGGCCACAAGGAGAATTGATCATGACAACTACATCCAAAGGAAACAATGCAGTGAATGATGGGACATAAGAAGGAAAGTAAGGTGAAGACCCAACGTTCAAGTATCCACTACCACCCCCATGAGGGTGACCACTGGTGTAAATACCAAGCAAAGGGAATAAAAATCCTCCACAAATGGAGTAGAGGATGGAATATGACCATTCCCAAATCCATTCACACGGTAAGGGATTGAGATGCCCCCAAGTTCGACACCAGAGTCTGTACTATGACCAAGGACAGGTGACAGGATACTAGGAATGCCAAAAATAAAAGGATCTGAACTCAAGAGAACATAAATATACTCAAGTAACCGCGATCCCAAAAGCTAACTAGCGCACAAAGAGCACACTCCTAAGAAAATCTACTTCCAAAATGTAAACAAGCCAAGGGAAGGATATGTGAGCTCCCGAATGCAGTAGGTATGTCTCACCTAGGAGAGGCTTGAAACTCCATACACTACAAGAAGAGGTACGTAACCAATTATAGTGGCCCTCAGCTTTAACACGTAAAGCGATTGTGCTGTTCGACCTCTACTTGGCCAGGACACTTACAGACTAACCTCTGCAAGTACCCCGTACAATACCTAGGTAAGGAAACTAAGGTCACCCCAATATAACCAATGCTCAGGCAGACAATCGCAGGCGGGATCAACCGTATGGGCAGGGTGGCAAAGCCCGAAACTCCCGAAAGAGCCCCCATATATGAATACAATCCTGGAAATATCTCTAGCTCTCACAAAAGTGACCAAGGGCTATCCCAATCACAATCATGCACGCTGCCTCGTGCTTAATTCCCGTGTAAGAGGAGCATCCTGAGAAACACCAATTATACCAAGGATTTATCTCTCTCACCTGGACAGACACTTAATTGTTTGTGTTTAGTAGTCTTGGAAAATTAATTCACAATGAACTATTCCAAGACTCTAAATCATAATCTTGTTGATGCACCCTAGAGTAGAAAATAGTGTAATTCATTTTATTAATCATTGATTTTAAGTGGCTGTAATTACTCAAAGGGTAATGGTCGTTCAACTTATGGTGTTATGACACAACATGAAGTAAAATGCACACCTAACAAGCAATGCAAATGCACTATGTAGAATGAAAAATAGGGTATGCTACTACGTGAAGTGCAAAATTTTTCCTTCAAGTGTAAATGCAATCATTCCTATATGAAAATCTGACTATAATTCACCAAGCAAACCTAATGCAAGTACCATGCTAATGCAAAATGCAAGCAATGCATAACTATGCAAAAAGAAAAATATTTTTGTACTTTTGAATTTAATGAGATATAAAAACAAAAAATATGACTCTACAACCCTCAGACTCTGCAACTACTCACAAACAACAACCAAGCAAAGCACCAAGGTAAAAGACACCTAATGCAATAATGGCAAAACAAAAAAGGATATAAATGACTAGAACTAATTCAAAGAAAAATCAATGAAAAAGTGGTCTCTAGTCACAAAAGAAGTAGTCAACAGACACCATAACAACCCAGAAAAACCCAACCACACTCACAACCCACCCATCAACTTCCCACAACATCAAACTCAACCAAAAGGGAGGATGTACGTGACTGTATAAAGAACAACAACGTATGTATGCGACTTTTGGGAAACAACTTGCATGTATATGTGAATTTTGGCCAAAAACCAGCATATGTACACAAATTTTAGCCAAAAACCTACGTATACAGAGAAGAAAGTGGTAAAAAACAATAAAAGGGTCAAACCACTCATGGGGAGTGTCAATGTATGAACATACTATAAAATGTGACACAAAAACAAGGAGAAACAAAGAGAAAGCCAAGAATATCAAGCACGTTGTGCCCACAACCCCAAACAAAAACAAGGAACATCCCCATAGGAGTCACCAATTCTGTTACGGAGAGAAATTTCCTATGGCTTGGGGTGTACCACAACAGACAGCTAAACACGAGAAATCAATCCCTTCCCAATATGAAAGAGAAACCAAACATCTAACACTAAGGGATCTTGAATCATACCTTATTCTGGATGGTTGAAGTAGATCCCCATTGAGCTTTTTCCAATCTCGCTTGTGTTAGTAATTTTCTCTCAACAACAACAAACAAGACAAGCATGCTATATAATATGGTGTTAGATCTACTCTAGCATATATAATCAACAATGTATAAGCAATTAAACACATCCATGTATTCAATATTCATTTAAATGCACATTATTGGACTGGAAAAGATATTTCTATTAATCAAATCAGATATTACACAAGTGACAACCTCTGTTGGCACATCTGCGAACCGAAGAAATCGATTCCTCCACCTAGGCCTCCACCACCTCAATCCTCCATCTCTCGATAGCAAGCTCACAAGTAAGGCAAGATTGGGAAGAACACAAAGTGCTCCAAAAGGACAAAGGGATGCAGACTCAAGTATATGCAAACTATGGCAACAATGGACTATAGTTTCGTTGCTCTTCAATTCCTGTCCTTTCAATGTATCCAAGGGGTTCCTTATATAGCACTCCAAAGGGGTAATGGAGGGTCAAATACGAGCAATCTCAAGAAATATGGAAGGCCAAGATTCAATTGGTTCAGACACACATGAAGGAAAACTCCAAAAGTATTTGGATTTATGCACACATCCTGATGTACGTGGGTTTGAGGTCAAAAGTCGTGTGTACACATGAGTATGGGATTAAAAGTCGCATACAACAATAAATAGGTGTTTTGGGGGATGAACTTGGAAACATCAAAGTATAATATTAGTCCATGGGGTCTAAAGATTCTATGAAGGGACAAGCAAGGCCATTAATATGTGATCAATCGTGTGTGGTAAAATCAGCTATAACACATTTGGTATGATAGGATTGGAGAATAACCATACAGGTAATCCTATAGTCAATCTAGGCAGGTTTAAAGTGGCCATGAAGGGAGCACCAACAAAATCACAAGGGGGAGAAACAAAATACATACCCTTAAAAGGGGTCTCTTGACTGGTGGTCCTAGGAGAGTCTCCCATATCTGAACTCTCTAAGAATCTCTGAAGTACCACACAAAACAAACACTATTCAAATCTAAAAGAAACAATCAAACTGTATGAATAGGAGTGGATGAGTGGTCAGGATTCTCATAGGATTGTCAAGGCTTCACCACTAGTGTGATTCCAAGACGACCAAAATGTTAACTCAGTTGGTCACATGAATCCTAAGAGGGTCTCCCAATATCCACTAGGTATGGAGGAGATCAAATATGTAGTGGTGTTGTCTAATGCACAACCGTACAAAAGGGGCCTTCTAATATACAATCGATTACGTGAAGTACATTTTGATATACCTCAAGGGTACATGAAAGGACCTTCGATATATCGACGGTACGTGGAAAAACCACACAGTCCCCGGGATACAGTGTGGTAAATAATCGATAGCTTCCACGCTTAACGACGCCGAAACACATCACTAACTTACACACACTTACTAAATGGTTTTAAAACTAAGCTAGTGTTAATTTATCTTGAGCGATTAAGTGGATGCATGATGTGTAGACAAGAAATGTAAAAAGAATGCAAATCCTAGCTACATGACAATGCACATTTCTCTTTTGATGAAAGCTACCTAAGGTAGGGAAAGAGTTTTCTTTTAAAACAAGACAGCAATCAGAGATCTAACAAAACTAAGTTCTATTCAAAGGAAACTATGAAGCTTTTAAATATCAACATCAAATACAATTCTTGAAAAGACCTGCAAATTCATACACGATCCTAGGGGGGTCTAGGAGTTTTTTTTGTTTGCTCCTCTTTTGATTGAGTTTTCTCTTCAAACAAATATGAATCTGAACAACAATGAAAAGAATAATTCTTTCCTAGAGTGCACTAATTTAACTTTTTGCAATAATAGTCTAAAAATTGCAAATGAAATTAAAGATACAACACATATTAACAATGCACAAAACAAAGTAAAGAAACACTTTTATTTTTCAAATTCATGTATCAAAATGAAACATGATAACGAAAATACTTTTTAGATCCACAAATAGAAAATGAGATGATATATGCAGCACCCATTCATTCAGAAACCAAAAGGAATATGACAAGCACCCAAACAACTCCAAAACAATCAAGAATTGCTCCAAATCTACCAAAATGCAACCAAAACTCAATGACTGAGGGTAAGAAGGGTTAATTCTTGATCTAGGAGGTGTATGACTATCATATGCAGCATAAAAACCAAAATCCTTCAAGCCAAAACCCAAAAATGAGGGAAATATAGATAAAATCTGAGTTTCAAAGGGCAACGCACTTTCTTGTACTGCACCAGAGTGCCTAAGAGGGGGGCGGCACTGAGCGCATATGAGCGGACTAACGCACCTACAACACTACACAAGAGCACCTTCAGTGCACCTACTACACAGCACAAAAGCGCTTTTGGACCTCCTACTACACAGCACAAGAGCGTTGTCAACGCACCTATTACACAACAGAAAAGCACTGTCGGTGCACTATCTCTTAAGGAAAAGAGTACCTATGGAGAAAACACTTACAAAACTAAAAAACTAATACCAATGGTGCTCTATCTACACAACCCAGGTGCGTCGATGGAGAAACAGAGGGTAAAACCAAATTTCCTACATGATAAGAGAAGAAGGTATGATAGTGATCCAAAGAGTATCAAGAGGATGCAAGACACTCTTCAAAGATGAAATCCAAAGGAGGGAGGGTCTTTAGAGGCTAGCAAATGAATTGATAAACATATATGAAATCAAACAAAAAAAAAATTATATCTATGTAAGTTCCCCACTATGGTTGCCAAATTTGTTATCGGGAAAATCTACTCAAGCGGACTTAAGCTAGATCTCCCTAGTTCAAGTGGATCTAGAAAAAATAAATCACACAATAAAATCTACTTTCCTATACAAAATAGAAATGCAATCTCACAGATAGATCACTTACCTGCAAGATTTGTATTAATGTAATCAAGGAGATACATAGAATTATACACAAAAAAGGAATGCCACAACCTAGCCTTAACGCTGCAACTTTCCATCCAACAATCCAAGCCAAGCCTCCAAAGCAAGATAATAGCCTCCCAAAGGATGATAGGGATCACCTAGAAATTCCACCAGCATAATAGTACCATATTCCTCCATCCCTTCACATTGGAGAGAGGGTTTAATTTATAAGGATAAAGGGATAGAGTAGGTTGAGGATTAAGAGGAGGGATCAAAGGGATCTTCCCTATAGGTTAGGAACCGAATGAAATCTCACCTAGATAATAGGGATAGACATCCACCTCATGCACCTTCAATAAGGGTCTCGAAGCTCCATTTTTTGCCCTCAAAACGCCATCAACGCACTTTCCATGAAGGGAAAGAGAACCGTCGGCACACCTAGCAGTGGGAGACAGAGCACTGACATCGACGCACCTAGAATTAAGGGAAAAAGCGCCATTGGCGCACCTAGCACAAATGGGAAAAGTGCCAACCTATCAAGAGGGGAAAAAAGGTAAGACAACCTCAAATAAACCCAGTTTAGGAAAAGGAAATTTGGGGATTAGGAAAAGGGTTAACACATGGCTCAACATGACGAGATTTTGGTGTAAGAGATCCTCCAACTTTATTCACCGAAACTTCTCCTCTTCCTCTTCCGCCTTTCCGCTTCCACCTTTCCACTTCCTCCTTTCCGCTTCCTCCCTTCTGCTTCCACCTTTAGCAGAAAGCAGAACACGAATCCTTCAACTTTCTTTGCCAAAAATTATCCTCTTCTGCTTCCACCTTTCTGCTTTTGTCCTTGCGCTTCCACCTTTAGTGAAAATAGGAACATAGATCCTCTAACTTTCTTCACTAAAAATTCTCCTCTTCTGCTTCCTCCTTTCACTTCCTCCCTTCCGCTTCTGCATTTTGTGGAAAGCGGAACATGGAAAATGGATTTTCAATTTTATCAAAGATCAATCTCGATCTTTTCCCTCCTAATTTTTCCTTGGAGGAAATGTTTATGGACTTTGATCATCTCCACTATGAATCCAAGCCATTCATTTGTTGTCACCATTTAAACCAGAGCATATTTCTTCATTCTTATTCATTAGCAAAGCTAAAAATTGGAAATTTTCAATTATTTTATATTTCCAACTTAGAAATAATCCTTTGAAATAGATGTAGAAACTCATTAACATTCATCAGGGTCATATGAAAAAGGAAATGTTCTAACCTTATTCCTTCATTTACTGGCCAAATCCCTTACCAATTATTTATCCCAAAAACGGTGCTAACAACAATATTTAGAGGAAATTTGAATTGCATCATATTAAACTGAGAGGAAAGTGATTACCGCCCAATAATGGGTGAATCCCTTTCTCCCTTGTTCTAAACTACCCGTCTCCATCAATTCCAATGATCAAAGAAACTATGATGTGCAAGAAAGGTTTTATCTATCTTCTCATTCCTCCAACATGCCTTTGCTCTCTAATTTGTCCTCCTTCCTTCACCTCATATGCCTTTCTTATATAGCATTGATATTTTTGTTTCCAATCACTAACCATGAATGTGGGTTTAATCATTTTGAAGCTTTTTTTATTATTTCCTTAATAAAACCCACTTTTCTTAGCTTTTGGGCATTTTACTTGAATTTCTAGGTTTTTAGGACATTTAATACATATGCCATCTATTCTTTCCACTCTAGGAGTTGTGGTGACTAGGCTTTGATCCTTAAGTAGTCTTGGTATTGAATTATTTTAGAGAAAACTTTGTCTTCACGTCTTTATTCCTTTGTGGAAGCAGTGGTCCAATGAGATATCAAATCTCTCGATTTGCTCCAAAATATGGTCTTCATGTTTCGGGCGAAAAGAAGATATGTTTTTAGACTATCATCTTCGAGGGTGTTAATTTTATTGTTAAAACATTGAGCCATGTCAACTAGATATTGTATACTCGTTGATCTTTATCTTTAAATCTTCGTACTACTGTTTAACTTCACTTATTGTTGCTTTTGCCTTTACATTAATCATCGTGCATTCTTCCGCATCTTGCTCAGATGGATGGTCATCAAGTTTGGTAGTAACTTCCTTTTCACTATCTTGCACATATTAAAGCACAATCACTGTTTAAGTGACAACTACTCACCAACATCCCAGAACTCATCCAGTTGAGTGGTGCAACGCTGATGATGCTCTCTTTCCTTGGTTGCTCACTACTGCAATGCTTTTAATGCCGATGCCTTAGTTACTTGCACGGAGAAGGAAATCACTTTGAGTGACACCCTCATCACTATTAATTGCACCTTAGCTTCATGAAACTGCGTGCTCAACTACTACAACTACTCATCTTGAACCACGATGCCCCAAAATTGACTGGTTTCATCAGTGATTAACTTGGCTTCCTTCTCACTTTCTTCTAGCTGCACTGCCGCATCCTCTATCATTTCCTTGCACACTGCATCTAGTTCTAGTGGTGTGCTTGGGATTGCTCATACATGTAACTCTTCATTGTCTCCTTGTAGAGTTGCAATAACTTTTCTAGTCACATAACCTTAGATTCTATGAACATTGTGTTTGTAATGTTAGGAATTTCCTGACATACAAATGCGATAGCTCTTTCTAATCACACCTTGTCATCCCATATCTATGCATTCTCCATAATTACTACATCTTGCAACTTCTTGAGGTGCTCTATCTCTTGCTTCGCCAATGATTCCTTCTCAAACTTCAGTAAGTGGTCTCCAATGATATGTTCTCTGTTGAAAAGCTCCTAGCTTGCCATCTTCTGCAACCGTACCAAAGTGTGGGTTGGTAATTCATTAACATTCAATGCAATTGTATGAAACTGCTGAAGTAATGCGTCAATATCCTCACTACTGGTATCCAATACTTGCAGAAAAATTTGTAATATCCATACCTGCTTACCTATGCTCAACTCTCTAGTTCTCTGCAACACGTTGGATCCTGGTACCTTTTCCAAAACAACATTAATAAAATATTGTAACCGAGTCTTTACCTTTTTAAATCCTTCTATCAAGTTTTGTTTTACCTATGCGTTGATCACAATAGTCATAGTGGTGATCATAGTAAGAATGCGAGTCACTTGGTCCCCTATCATGGTCAGGGTGCTGCTAGCTTCGCCCTGCTCGAACCTCTGCTTTGTTCTCCCTTCTTTGAATTTCCACTCCAGTTCAGAGTCCATTGGAGTCTTTGATGAATGTGCTTGAGATTCTTGCTTGCTCTCTTGAGATTGCATGTGATCAAATGGGGCGTCAGGTGGAGGACCCACCGCAGCGTCTGAAAACTCTTCGTTGTTGACTAACATTCTTCGCTCTGCAGGAAAATCATTAACCAGAGTGTTAAGATACGCATCCATTAACTTATAGTGGGTATTAAACCACTGCTTTTCCTTGTCTCTTCATGCTTTGATATGAATGGCGTGTAGTCCCATCGCAAACCTTGCAACCCCTCAATAATTTGTTGATGCCTATTAAGATAGGCATAAAACCTTTTCAACTACAATCTGCATCGCATCCCAATACATCCAAAATTGTATCACACAGTCAGCAAAATGATCCCTCTTATTAATATACTACAAGTTTTGGTATCTCACTCCCTTACATGTCAAAGAAACTTCAACCTCCATACCTTGATACTCTTGGGGATCTGACCAGCCAACCAATTGAATTAGTATCAACATCCAAGAGTAAGTGAATGGATGCTTACCTTCTTGGACAAGAATGGCCTTTTCTGTCAAATGGTTAAATAAAAACAATGACCAATTCATTTGCACTCCTTCGACATACTACTCCGCACATGCTATCACCTCGAATGTGCATTGATTGGGTCGGTTCTTCCTCACCACTTTGACAACCAAGATCTTAGCTACAACCCGAACTGCGCGGTCATTTATGGTATCAAAAAAATATGATTTGTTGTTGTGTTCCATTCCATACTTCTTCCTCATATTAGTGCATAACCGCTTTCCATTATCCTTGTCACAGAAGTATTACAAAGGATCAGTCCCATTCATTGGCAACCCAGTTATATGCGATATCAACTCCATGGTGACTGGCACCTTAGTGTCTATCCACAAGCATCCGCCATGGAAGCATGCCAACATATTCTTCACACATGCATCAGCTTCTTTAAGACAACCAAAATGTGGCATGTGTGTGAGGCCTAACAACCTTGACCTCTGTAATTCCATTTCCCACTGTTGCAGTGTGTGAACAACTGGTCCTCCATCGTCGCGCTTTTGTGAGTCGAATGGTTTTGTAGTGAATTCAGCATATGCCAACAAGTGGTCCTCCATTGTCGCTCTTTTGTGACTCAAATGGTTTTGCAGTGTATTCAGTGTATGCCAACAAGTCGTGATCGGTATATTTCATACTCATCAATAATGCCATGATATTCAAGGTGCACTTCATTCCCATGGGCATCACCGACATCCAAATAGGGTACATCTAGTTATCAATGATCTTAATTCATGCTGCAGCAAGATTGCATGGGGTGTAAACCCAGGGATGTATTCAACCGTTGTACCCCTCTTTTTTGTAGAATATTTAGTCCTAGTTGTTGACAGTCCAGCCTCCACCCCTTCTTCGAATTCTACTCTACTAGAAATTCTGGTAGTCTGCTTATTCTGCATCGGCAACTTGGGATGATTCGTGCCCATTTTCTTTCATGGAACTCGTTGAGTCTCCTCTTGCAAATCAACCATTTCCTCCTCAATTGGTGTGCCTATGGGTGGCGAGTCGTGAATACTTCCACTAGAGATAACTCAGCCATTGTTGCAATATTAATCGCTCACAACCTCTAAACTATGCTCTTCTATCGCTCCATGCTCTACTCAACTCAACAACAACAATGGTTCATCCAAATTGTACCCTTCCCATTCTTATAGCTCAGAATCACCTATGCAAAAGATTTCCAATAATCACGACCAAATCTGCCACTTATCATATGAATCCGTCGTCGATCGACCCGATCTAACTATCGGGTTCTCCATAAATGCACGTCTTGTCCATTGACGGCACCACCCATCTAGTTTAATTGTTGCATTAACGTCTTGATTTGACCATATCGAGTCCCTGCAAATGTAGCCAAACTCTTTCCTGTTGTGACTCAATCCATTTCCTCTTGCACTGCCACTGGTTTCCAGTGTTCCATCCTCCTCTATACTAGCCTCTCTTTTTTTCATTGCACAGTGCCTTAAGAATCACGCCGCACCTGGATATCCCAGTAGGGATTTAGACGGATTCCATTCACTAACTTAGGAAGCATCACATCGTTCAACTGCTGCAACTGTATCACACCTCTATCAGAAATGAAATTGATTATATAAGAACATACACAATGCATTTGCAACTTACTTGGGTGTTTTTCAAACTTACTTTCATAGAGCAGCACCATATTTCCTTGCTATCGATCATGCCATGCCTTCTAGCAATCCTTCTCAACTCATTGATGAAATCCCGTGAAAAACCATTCTTATTCAAGCTGCAACAATTGTGTCAATATTTCTTCCAGCACTTCTTCATCATCCATCCATGTTGTTTCTACGATGTGCATACTTGGAACAATATATTCCATTGGCATCACTGCTTCTTGGCCATACACCAACTTGAATGGTGTCTACCATGTCAACCGTTTGCAGTTTGTGCGATAAGCCCATAATATCACTAGAATATTCAAGTCCCAAACATCGTAGATTGCATTGCAAACCTTGGTGAGCGCATGCTTCAATACCTCATTGAATGCTTCGATTGTTCCATTAGCTTGCAAACGATAAGGAGTGATCTTCTTATGCTGAATATGGAACTCCTTCGTCAGTGCGCTAATGGTGCTATTGACGAAATGACTCCCCTGATTTCTCATCAAAATATTCAGATAACCAAATCAGGTGATAACATTGTCAAATAGGAAGCTGTTGCATTTGCAGTGGTGCAATCTGTCACCGGTGCGGCTTCCTCACACCTCGTCATGTAATCTGTCACTGCGATGATATACCGCGCACCTATCCTCATTAGAGGAAATTTCAACCCAAAATGGGCCTCTTAACTCTAATTCAAATTCCATGTCATCATGTGTTAGCCAATGAAATTGATTTAAATTTGAAATATTGTATAGGTCTTAAACACTTTTTT
The DNA here is from genome assembly GCA_001517045.1 of Pseudotsuga menziesii. Taxonomy (NCBI): domain Eukaryota; kingdom Viridiplantae; phylum Streptophyta; class Pinopsida; order Pinales; family Pinaceae; genus Pseudotsuga; species Pseudotsuga menziesii. The sequence continues at coordinate 56,347 of LPNX010062475.1, read as the reverse complement.
AATATAAATTTGGGGATAGTTATCATTAAAAAAACTACTTTTTTTGTTTATATTTTCGACATATCTCCCGATGCTTTTACTCAAATTTTGATCGGGAGAGCTTGTTGGATGCGGAATTAAATTCCGCATCCAACAAGCACCCACTCTGCATACTTTTGACAGACCCTGCTACCCCAAAAACAAGAAATACCTGAAAAAACATGATGATGATGTCATCATCACATTTTTTCATGTATTTATTCTTTTGGGGGTAGTGGGGTCCGTCAAAAAGTATGCCAAGTGGGTACTTGTTGGATGCGAAATTTAATTATGCATCCAATGAGCTCTCTCAATCGAAATTTGAGTAAAACCACGGGGAAATATGTCGAAAATACAACCAAAAAAGTAGTTTTTTCTTTTCTTCCTCCAAAATTAATAAATATTATTTTATTATTTTAACTATTATTTTATTAAAAAAAATTAGGAGTCCCATTTTGAGTTGAAATTTTCTCTAATGTTTTCCTAGTGGGTTGATGGGACCCAAAAAATCCACTGCACATTTATCAAATGGATGCACCATTACCTGATGTACCAAGGGCATCTCATCCCTTCGTGAAGGCTTCCCCATTCTTTGGAAAACAATGCAACTCTTTGCATAATCTACCACATAATTATGCATAGTTGGCCACCAGAGGCCTACGTCGAGTATCTTCTTGGCCATTGTGCAACCTCCATAGTATCCTCCTACAACCCCAGCATGTGCATCTCCCAATATCCTTTCATGTTCATTCAGTAAGACATATCGACGTAGAATCTCATCGAGTCCCATCTTGTAGAGCTATCGGGAAATCAGCTGAAAATCCATAGCCCAAACAACCAATTGTTTCTTTTTAATTGTGGTGAAATCATCTAGTGCTTTCCCTGTCACCAAAAACTAAATTATTTGCTCAGAATGGTCATCAACGATTCCAGCCTTGAATAGTTGTGCATCAGGTAGCCCATCCTTAATGTTGGTTGGTTCTTTTCTTGTCTCAATTAGTGGCAAATGATTAGGTCCTACATTCAAGCAACCCAACTTCACAATGATTTCAAAATCAAACTCTTGGAAGAGTAGCATCCAACGAGATATCTTCCCCCCCAACACATGCTTGTTGACCAAGTATTTCAGCATAGAATGATCAGTGAACATATTGAAATGTACTCCTAGTAGGTTATGACAAAAATTTTGGAGTGCATATACCATCTCCAAGACTTCATGTTTCGTTGGGGTCTACTTTCGCTCTATAGATGACATCTTTTGACTCACAAAAGAAATTATATTGTTCATATCCCCTTCACCTAGTTGCGCCAAAACCACTCCTAACGCGCCAGATGATGCATCGACATGGATGTCAAATTCCTTCATCTAATCTGGAAAGATCAATATTGGTGTTATGACCATCTTCTTCTTTAAGGTTTTGATACTCCATTAACACTCGTGACTCCATTCGAACTGTGAATCTTTCTTCCACAACTTCTCCATCAATGTTGTGATCACAACATATCCTCGTATGAACTTTCGATAATATCCCGTATGTCCCAATGTTGCTCTGATTTGTTTCACATTCCTCAGTGGGGGAAAGTTAACAATAAGCACAATGTTAGCTGGATCAACCAACATCCCTTCCTTATAGATGATGTTCCCCAACAAAATCCTGAATTATGCGCAAAATACGCATTTCTTTGAATTCAACGTGATTTGCTACTGTCGACACCACTCCAACATCAGTCGTAGATTTGGGATAAGATCCTATACCAGCCCATACCCTATCCAATCATCCATGTATACTACCATAATTTTTTGAATGAAGTATTTAAATGAAAAAACTACGATCCTGGAGAATATCACAGGTGTGTTTTTTAGTCCAAACGACATCATCATATATTGAAAGCATCCCCACTCAGTCACAAAAGTAGTCTTATGTTGATCTCCTTCGCAATCTTGATCTGATGATAACCTGAAAAGCCATCCATAAATCAATATATCTATTGACCACCTACTCCTTCCAACACTTCATCAGTAAACACTGTCTAGAATGGATCATGAAGGCATGCATAGTTAAGAATCCTAATATCGACACAGATCCAGACCTTGCCTATCTTCTTGTCTTGCATGACCATTGGACTGATTGAATCCTATTCTTCAACTGGTTTGATGATTCCAGCATCCAAAATTCTTTCAAGCTCAGCCTTCACTTTCTCCTTGTATCAAGGATTTAGGCATTACAAACGCTGCTTCACTGGCTTCGCATCTGGCTTGAGTGGGATTTTCATTTCTCCCAAATCTCCTAGGATCCATTTCATTTCATAGAATTTAGTCAGGAACAAGTCTTGAAACTCATGCAATAGATTGGTGATATTTGTCATAGTTTCTTCATCCCAATAATATCCTATATTGGTGAACTTCGGTTCCTCTTCTACCACAATGTTGACCTTTTGAATCTTCAATGGTTGGTGAACTTTGTCTGTCGGTATATCATATGATGCAATATTTAGACTTCCTCCAGACTCTGGAATATTGATATTCCTTGGTTCATCCCCATCGTTATGTCCTCATGAGTCATGTTACGTTGTAACACTCCATCATTGACTGCATTATTGGTACCTCTTGCAATTCTACATGATATGTGACTGGAACTATCTCCAAGAGGACATCGCAGATATGTTGTACTGCACTATGAATTACTGGATAAACATCCAAAAAACTAAAAGTATGACTGAAACATATCGTTAAGTCCTCCCATATCATGATCTCCCTTTGGAATTCTGCTAATACATACCACTATCGTGGAATTTCGTCCAATGTGTGTACAAACGAATGTACCCACTCATCCTTTGGTCGTGATACCCACACAGTTTTACATGCTTTCAAATGATCATTGGGATCATCTTGTCCATCATAATTCTCGACTTGATAATGATCTGGTTCTCCAAAATGAACTTCCATCGATCTGCGACACAACGACCACCCATTAATCGATTTCTTATGTGTCTCCCACCATCGCTTTGGATTGGCCTTCAATGCCTTGTCCAATTCCAATAGCCTCTATGGTTATGAGATCTTGTCTTCGAATTCATCAATGAACTGAGGAAAATTAGGTATTCCTCCATATTTTAGTAACTCAACAACCTCCGTTGCAACCTGTTTCTTCTTGCAATAGATCCCCTTTTTGAATAATCAAAATAGGGACCCCCATTGACTAGCTTGTCTTTCCCTTCATCACTTAGGAAAATTATTAAGTTGTAAGTTCTTTATTGTTTTTTCTTGTTTGAATAAATTTCTTCAATAAACCTTGTTTTTCGAGATTTTTTTGTTTTCTAGACCTTTATTCATTAAAAAAAACTTTCTCAAAGTTTCTGATTCCCCACTTCCGAAATCGAAAAGCGGAAATCCCTTTTTTTGATAACCAGGTATCGAAAACCGAAAAAACATGGTTTTGTTAAAAGTCGTTTGATGTTCTCCCGATTTTGAATTTCTGATTTTTCTCTTATTGGATATCGTCAAAATTGCTTCTGATTTATGATTTATCTACTTTCTTGATTTTCGAGTATCAAAAACCGAAAGTTTAAGGTTTCCTTCCCTATTTTCGATACTTCAAATATCGAAAACTGGAAACACCACATCTTGTTTGAATGAGTGTTTGTTTTCCGATTCCCGATTCTCGATTTTGCAAATAGGAAATCAAAAACCATGAAAAGTAAATCTTGCCAAATTTTATATCTTATCCTGCAGCCTTGATCTTGTCCGTCTATCCATACGAAATCTACGACCCAGATTCTTTTGGTCATTTGAGTTGGGTTTATTTTAAATATTTGAACTTACGATGAATTTTACCATTGTTACTCGTGCTTTTTCACTCTACTCAGGGTTTTTACTGTGCATTTCCTTTGTTCCCTAGTGCATGGAATCATGACTTTCTGATCATTTCGACCAGTAAGTTGTCACCCCTTGATTGTTTCTTTTTAGTAAATTTGAACTCACGTCATTTTTAAACATGGTCGCCAAAATCCAATCAGAGAATGCACCTACCACGACCAAGAACACCAGGTCTAAAAAGGCTCTTCAAGAGCTAAAGAACAAAGATCCCAATGCTGATGTTTTCAATGACACCAGTGGGCATCTTTATGACACCTCTTATCTGGACTAGTCTATAATTTACACCATTTTTTACAATGATTATTTTTCTTTTATCACCCATGACCAGCCTGTTTACCTCCATATTCGCAATTCTCAACTCCATTGCATTGCTGCTAGACCTCCATTCATTCCTTACAAAGACCCTATTCAGTGGGTTTTGGGCCACGTTGACCTTAAGAAATGCGTGGTTCATGATATGGATAATACCCCTATTGCTTCATTCCATCTAGATGTATTTTCTAGAGCTTACGCTTTGGAAACCCCCAAGAATCTTCTCTCGTGGAAATTTTCGATGAAATCCTTTCTAAATTCAATTACGAAGAAGTAGTGAAATATTAGCTAGAAGACACAACACTGGTCATCCCCACTTCACTTCCTCCATATCCAATTTCTTGGTTCAGAGAGCCCTTCTCATTGTTGGCCACCATGTTTTGCAGGTTTTATGGTTTACCAAAATGTTAATCATTCAGGTCACAATGGGTTCCCGCATGTAACATACCCAATATTCCTCAATATTCATTCTGAGAAAAAATGGGGCAAATTCTTTTTCATCTTTTACTATGTCCATACAAGTAACCAAATTAGTCTCTTGAGAATGTGTAATGACATAATTGTAAAAACTACTTTCATTTTCATCCATTCATATAAACTGTAATTCCATTTGATTAAGATCCACTCAGTAGTTGACAAGGACTATAATAATAACCATACTAGTACAAGAATAATGCTAAGAACTTATACTTCAAATATAAGATCACACTTTGTTTACGATTAAGAACCGTCAAACTACAACCACTATGATATCATTCTACATAAGCGAATATTAATTAAAATAGATATAACCATCACATCAATTTCTAGCGTGTCCCTCGAATGGGATAGTGCTTACACATTACTCCTTTCTCTTATTACCTCTATTTTTTTCACATCCTCGGGAAACAGTTTCTACAACCACCATTTTTAGTCATGCAATCTCAACATAAATATTAGAACAAAATAACTTGAATCCACATAACAAGATTAACATTTAAAGAACTAATTAAACAGCCATACTCATAAAAATTTAATTACTCTATAATGTATTTCTTTATCCATCCCAATGCCCTTCCATCCATGAGTTATAGATTCTGCATCTGACAATCGGAGGTGAAGTGTGAGTCTCCTGAATCAGCTGAAGAAAATGACCACATTAAAGACGATAAAGAAACCAATACGGTACATATAAAAACTAATCTCACTATACTAGTCATAGGAGAATTAATCTAATTCCTTATTTCCCTTGAAGCACATTCTCTATAGCCATAACTAAAAATCATGTCAATTCAATAACTACAAATAAATAACCATCTTAATACAACATAAGCCACATAATAAGCTGAAACAATAATCACAATTAACTATTACAAATACCACTCAAATATGAAAAGGACTTATGCGACTGAAAGCATTCCTACGACTTTCTTCCCAACCAATGACTCTATATGGCGTGTGTTTTCCACTTAGAGGCACCCCTGAGCTGAGCGATGAATCCACTAAGGTAAAGAATATAGCTATAACCTTTTCCAAGATCCCTAACCTGATCTAAGGTTCAACCGCTCCATTATAAAATAAATAAATAAAACATAGCTCACTAACTTGCAGTTAACTAGACACACAAAAAGACACCAATTACACAATAATTCTAGTGTTTTACAAGTTCGATCTCCCTTTGGGATCACCCAACCTTTCCTTGATAAAATCTCTCATAGGTCCTACAAGGCTTTAGAACTCGACTTTGTTTTATTTAGGATGTGGATCATACTCAACACATTTACATATCAAAAGCCACAATCCTTCTGGTTCCAAAACACAAATATTATTTAACATATATATACAGATCTCAAACACAAAGTTTTTTCAACAAAAAAAACTGACAGTAAATGACATGTACTAAGATCTCACATCGCATTCTTTTGCAAGCATTGAATCACAAAGATATTTAACAATATACAGATCAGCCATTGATAGTAAATAACATGAATCTTTTGCATCCATAAAATTGCAAAGATATTTACGATATACATATCTCAAACACAGAGTCCTCCCACAAAAAACAACAGTAAATGACATGTACTTTGATCTCACATCGCATTCTTTTGCAGCCATTAAATCATAAAAATATACAAATCAGCTGATGGTAGTAAATAACATGAATTCAACTCTCGATCGCATTTATATCGCAGAGAATAATTTTAAGATACAGATCTAAACCCTAGATTCTTTCAAACATAGAAGCCTAGAAAAACTTCCATGTATCACGAATTGGTTATGAACAAAACAACAAGGTCAATTCCAGGTATCTTAAATAGACATTGGAAACTGTTGGTAGCATTTATATTTCCATGTCAAGCACACAACTTGAAACAAAATGAGGAGATCGGTCACATATAAAGCAAACACACATATACAATATCAGATCTGGATTTTAAAGAAGATAGAACAGTCATTGGCTAAAACCATGATCCTTACATCCCGATCTATTTTTAATTAAAAGAAGGCAAGAAGACATGACCTCTATAGAGGGGATAAAGAAGCTAGTTATCATAAATGACTATACAACTCTTATCCTCAGGCCAATTGTATTAAGGTTGGAAGGAAATAATCCTTATTTAGGTCTTTACAGATGACTCCAAACTTAAACTACGCTTGGAACTCGATACGTTCTACAGGTTTAAGAAAACGCAGGCACTCTATACAAACTCAGATATGAAGAAAAACACAACAATACCATACATTTCATATCCTTTTTTAAGCACCATTGCGTAAGTTCCAGATATGCAAATTGTAGGTATGACACATAAATTAACACAAAAATTAAATCCAAATGCTGATAGTCAAGCTCCCAACCCAAATCGTATTATACAATGCTAGCACCATAAAATAAATCAAACGCTAGTAATGAGATGCATTAATCAATGCAGGCACAATGAAAAGGGATCAAACCCTGGTAATCAAACTCCCATCCGATTCCATATCAGAGTTAAGAATAAATATATAAGTATAAAACAAACATGCAGGGTTTAGATTAATCGTTGGAAACTTTCAATGTTTTTAGAGATACAAATGTAGAAAATGAATCCAAAATAAAATGCATACAAGGATCCTTCCGAATCTCTTAGTTATTAAAATCTATGTCATAACCAAAATAAAAATTCCAAGGCCAAGCACATACCATTTTTTGATGAATCTGATTGAAAACGCACGCAAGATCCCAATCCCAATCGTAGTATAGAATGCGTTTTTTATGGATCTTCTTGAGAACGCAGGCATTCTCCCAATCCCAATCCAAATCGAAAATGCATTCTTTGATGGATATTCATGTTGGGCACGCCATTCCCCCCAATTTTCCCCAAATGGAAAATGAAATCATCCCCCCCTTTGACTGCTTTCTTCTCTTAATTCTACCACAAAGAAAAACAAACACCCCCTTATTCCCACCCAACTTTGTTGTAAGGTCCTAAAACCTAGGTAACTCAAGTCTACGCTTAGCGATGTGGGAAAAAAACCCCACACAAACCGTTGTTTTGGTTTCCATGACAAAAAGGAAGTGACACCTACTCATCCACTTTGGTATGTAATCAATGATGTTATTTGTTCTTTTTCACAATGAGCAAGCCCTAAAAAAAATTGTGGACCAAATCCTTAGGATTTGTTTGAGTTCCTGCATCCTTGGGTGATGGTTGTAAGAGATTTATTGTTTGTTACATTTAAAAGTGAAATGGACGACCACCAATTTTGATGAAAACCTATGACGAGCTTGGCGCATCTTAAAGAGTGGAAGGATGACCTAGGGTATTTTGGCTCCTCCACTTGTATACCTTTCCCAAAATAATAAAAGAAGAAAGTGGAATTATTTTAATGGTATGACTCATCATTAAATAAAATGTCAATTCCCTCTATATTAAAAACCAAATTCCCTTCATTCGTCTTTATATATATAGAGTTACTTTAATAAGTATTTTGTATACTAACGATTTGAATTAATTTGGTTTTGTAGAAAACTTTTAATATGGGGCCTTTAGTAAAACCTTCATAATTAAATATAAGATTTACTAATCTAAATTCTATCTAACTTATATATTTAAATGATAGCGTTTATTTTCATTCTAACTTTACTCATTCAGATAAGCTTATGATGAAGCTCATAATAATAATTTTGTGTACTTTAAGTACTAATTTTATAATAATAGTACTCTCTTATTAAGTGAAAAGGACCAACCGTAAACAGAGCTTGTTTAAATTTTATAGGAGAATATCAATCCATTCGTCCTTTCACGCGATGAGTGCATTCTCTCCAAGCATCTAAAAGCTATAAGTCAGCACACTATTGTTTTTAGGTAAAAATAGTGAGAAAAAAAACAACTTACATTCTTTTCAATACCCCAGTGTACTGAGATGACCCCTAGCCCCTGAAAGCTAAACCTCAAAGTTTCACTAGCCTTTAACCTCTCCTCCTAGTGGACTCATCCCCAATATTCGTTTAAGTCGTGCAAAGTTTTTCAGTCACCTAACCTTATCAGTTTCATTCATACATTGATGAAGTTTGAATTACTTACAATGTATTTTACTTACTCTTCGCATTTTTTGGACGCGTTGAAAGGGGATATTAAATCCTTTCCCCCTTAGAATTAACACCGTCCTTGGTGTTAATTGTAATTCAAAGCTTTGTTTTCATTCCCCCTTTTATCTTCTCATTGCTTTCTTTCGCATCCTTTGCGATGACCTTGAATTTTGCGGTCCTCTAACCTATTTTCTGCAAGATATCCCAAGGTCTACCTAGAATATCATCGTATTCATATATAATTTTAATGTTAACAAAATATTGAATAACTAAAACATGTTGTACTTGACCTTTTTGGAGTGTCCTTCTTTATTGAAATCCTTCATAAAATACCTATTCATTTCTACTACAGTCAGCATTAGTAACATAGGTATAAATCAAAATACAACACTATTTAATTTCATGATTCACAATGATTTTAGTATTCATAGTTATTCTGTTTACTGATAGCTAATCACATTACCTCATAGGAGTGAATTTAGTTACAACGCATATACCTTTTACAAGTATTATTCTTTGTAAGTGCCTTCCAGGTTTCTCTTGGATGTCCTCCATCCAAGAAACCACTCCAAGTACCAACGATACTCTAGTACTAATCCAAGATACCCAACATGAGGACGATACACTTCTTCAAGCATATCTCCTATCTGTGCTATTTAGGGTGCTTCACCAAGATCAACTGCTTCCTTTCCTGCACACCATAATACCTATAATTTTTCACGGAGCCCCTACTCTCGTGACAGTCCTATTACAGTGTGAATGTGTGCGGAAATAAGTCTCACTAAACGACTTACACCTAGGCATCCCCATGGATGCATACTGGTGTCTAGCTGGTCGAGGGGAAAACATGTAGCTAATGTATAACATGTACCATTTGTACAACATGTACTTCATGTACATCCTTCTTTTTTAGTTTCTCATAGAAACCATTTTATTTGATTGTTTGTAGTCATGGCACCTTGATTCTCAACATGGCTCTCTATAGTATTTCCATTACCCAGTCTCAATGCTGCAACTTTTTCTACAAGAAGTAAATCAAAATATTTGTCATTGTATAGCATCAAAATTTTGAAAATCATGATTTTCCACAAGGATGGATCATCTATTGTTCTAGCCTTATTATAATTCATAACTTGCAGACAAAATGATTTTGCATTTAAACTTTTAATAGGTGCATACTTACTACAATTGAGAAAATTATGTTCCTGATGTAGTAACCCCTTAATCACATCCATTTTGGTACAAAAAAATATTTACTATGCATACAACTTTATGAATCTTTAATTGAGGGTTAAGAGCATTCTGGTTACCTTGTTCCAAGTTGTTCGTCGTATCTTACCAATTCCTAAATGATCAATATCAATATTATTTTATTCAACAATAGTAAATATTCCATATGTTCCTATTCCCAAAATTCACTATGATATGACAATCCAACTCGTTAGCACATCCCTTCATAACATAATCATTAGAGAAGAAATTCTTTCTAAAAATAAATGCACCTATTGAAAAGATTTCATTTTTGGTCTTGATACAGGTTTATAATTAGACCGAGTAAAATAAGACTAAACATGTGTAGAAATAATAGATCAATGCTATGAGCAATGATGCTAAGAAGAAGCACAGGAAATAAATCTTGCCACTAAGAATTCTCACAAGCATACACAGGAAAAATAGAGAGAAGAAAAGAGACTGAATCACATGAATGAAGAGATGAATATTACTGTGTATCCTTCCATTGAATAATGATGAATAATAGTGTACATAAATAGTACATCTCTCATAGGAAAATCGAGTTGTATGGAGACAGCTCATAAATCTCAAAAAGGATGACTTACCAAAATATAGAAAACCCCCATATGTGGCTAAAGCACTTCCCAAATCTATCAAGGACCTCACAAATTGGCAAAAGCATGAGTGAGATGTCAAGGAGATGGAAAAAACATGATAATCCTAGAAAATGGGGGAAAAGTCATGAAGGATGGGTTGGAAACAAAAGCACCCAGTTTCCTAGTTTGACTAGCTTTACCTTATCCACATAAAAGCAGAAAATGAAGAATAGAGCATAATCTGTTGTAAAGTGCTATATACTAATTCTGGATGGTCAAAAGGTGGTCAAGATCAACCCAGAATTATAAATAAATCATTCCTAGGATATAGATGGCATTTATTAACTTTAAGGTGCAAGTGGATGGCAACTAATTAAGCTAGTGGGTGAATAATTAATCAAATAATGATTAATTATTTTATCCTAAGTTATTAATGGGTTTAATATATTCCAACACCCCCCTATAATTATGACTTTATTATTGTATGAAAAAATATATAAATGCATATAGGGCCCAGCAACAAGGCTATGGCCACCACTTAACAATTATTATGTCCATAAAAGTGAGGAAAGAGGCAAAACCACATGGGGAAAATCCTCCCTCAAGAAAGGACAAGGCAAAAAATTTTGAAATAATATGTCTTCAACATATCCTTATATTCACTTGAATGAGCTGAGTGAACTGCTTCTGGATGGAAGACTTGTTGAAGAAATCATGATCTCCATGATCATGCGCTAGAGTGTAGAACCTGCAAGAAGGAAGAGGAGAGACTCCTTGTATCTCATCATCTGATGAAGTAGGAGCATTATCTGAATGCTTCTTTCTGCTATCAAACTCTGATATTCAAACATAATCTAAAATGGAAAAGAGATCTATGCATACTCCTTTCCAAAGAGTACAAAAATTAAGACAATTTATTTCACACCTAGTTCCCTGAATAGCTGCAAAATTATGATGTGAATCACATGTCAATATTCCAATCTGATGTAGCACCTGTATAGATATGATATGAGGCTGATAAAACTTTGATATATCATAAATATTAACATATGGAACAGCAAAGACAAAGGCTTCAGTGGCTCCATGAGGATATAGGGCTAGACTAGGAAAATTATGAGCAACTGGGGAAAACTAATAGGTGTAAAAATTTGAATGATGGATGGGCATATGATATGAACCATAAGTGTTTAAAACATATCCAAACATGTTTAATATCAGTCCAAAGATGACTAAGGACATGGATAACCAACCACTAAAAGATAGGAAAGACTTCAAACCATGTAAGATAAATATCACTGCATAAGAGGCCAACGAGGAATCAACTAGTGAACTTGGGATTTGTAAAGTCTTAGGATTATTCAGAGGTATGGTAGGTGGTATGATATGTATATCAACCTGAAAATATGCTTCTAAATCAGAATCCAAAGGATCACATATAAGCATATCAATAGACCCATGGGAATACACTGGTAATGAATCCTTTGTATGAAAGGAGGAAAGAATGAGATGTTCATAATCTTCAAGGACATGAGATCAAGTATTGATGCCAAGAACAAAGGAGGAGATTGTGAAGCACATGAGATCAAGTAAGGTAAGTGGTATGACACAAATAAGGCTTTATTTGGATAAGCAAACATCCTGGAAATCACTGGGTTGCGCACCATCAATGAGCGAGGTATGCACAAAGTGTGAAGAGTCAGGCACATAGATCTAAGAATCTAAGGTAGGAGATATAGAGAACAACGAATGGGTGATAGGATAATCATCAATATCAATAGAATATCCATATGTTACTTCTTTTTCATCAATTGTATCACAAGAAGGAAAACCACCTTCAAGAGACAGAAAAAGATGGCTCTTCAATATTTGCTTTTTCATTGAAGGAGGAAGCATTTGAATCAAGGAGGGTAGCAGAAACATGAACTGTATGAGAAATTTCTTCATCATTATCAACTTCATCAGAGAATCTAGAGGCCAAGAAATATTGAGGGAGAGAACAAGAGGAGATGCTGGGTTCGCTCCATGCTTCACCTTCTATTTCCTACAAACCAAAAACTTTGTCAAAATTCTTCCAAAGATCAAATGGATACTTTGCTTCTTCAAGTATGTGCTCATCTTTGGCTTCCAATCAGCATAGTTGTAAGGAGATAGTAAAGGAACTTTTGAATCCATATAGAATTTGTTGATATTCTCTAGGAGATACTCTCTGAAACCTGCAAAACAAAACTAGGAGAAAATATTGTAAGCTAGACAAGCTCTTCTTCAGAGAGGGATAGGAGACTGGATGCGCTCCTCAACTCTATAGAACTTGATCAACCTTGCTGCTCTGATACCATGTAGAGGATGGAAAGGTTGTGCTCCCTATAGATATGATACCATGTGTAAATAATAGATCAATGCTATGAGCAATGATGCTAAGAAGAAGCACAGAAAATATATCTTGCCAGTAAGAATTCTCACAAGCATACACAGGAAAAATAGAGAGAAGAAAAGAGACTGGATCACATGAATGAAGAGATGAATATTGGTGTACATGAATGAAGAGATGAATAATAGTGTACATAAATAGTACATCCCTCATAGGAAAATCAAGTTGTATGGAGAAAACTCATAAAGCTCAAAAAGGTTGACTTACCAAAATATAGCAAACCCCCATAGGTGGCTAAAGCACTTCCCAAATCTATCAAGGGCCTCACGAATTGGTAAAAGCATGAGTGATATTTCAAGGAGATGGAAAAAATATGATAATCCTATAAAATGGAGGAAAAGTCATGAAGGATGGGTTGGCAACAGAAGCACCCAGTTTCCTAGTTTGGCTAGCTTTACCTTATCCACAAAAAAGTAGAAAAAACAGAATAAAGCATAATCTGCTATAAAGTGTTGTATACTAATTCTGGATGGTCAAAAGGTGGTAAAGATCAACCCAAAATTAAAAATAAATCATTCTGAGGATATAGATGGCATGTATTGACTGTAAGGTGCAAGAGGATGCCAACTAATTAAGCTAGTGGGTGAATAAATAATCAAATAATGATTAATTATTTTATCCTAAGTTATGAGTGGGTTTAATATGTTCCAACAACATGCGACTTACCACTAAGTCTTTTCCACTCTAGCTATCCATCACCAAGTTTTCTAATTAATTAATTCCATTAAGTCAGTTATATTTCCAAGGCCATTCCTCTTTTACCAAAAGCACCTGCTAGAGGAAGTTTATACAACATATGGTTTAATTTAGACTAATATATTCTGTAGTCGTACATTTATTGATCTAACTTTAGAATGCATATAATTCATTCTTCTATTAAAATGATTTTAGATGTTTCCTCCAGGAAACCCTAAAACTACAAAGGTCATTATGAGGCAAGAATTACCATCGCATGGGATAACGGTAGTGTTATTGCTTAGTTTTTAAGGGGTCATTCTTTTCCCAATAACTTTCAAATGAGACTTAAATTGTATCAAAAAACTTGTTAACCAATGTCTAATGTTCGTTAGTATCTCTATTAAGCACGTGTTGTTACATTATCATAAGTAAGGTATACATTATGACAATCTATATGGCAATATAATTTCTGTATGTTAGGACACCTCAACTTCCGTCAAGGGATATCATTACTGGTTACTTTTGAAATACCCATAGTTGCACAGGTACCGCTCCCGGGATTTTGGTAACCCATACCCGACGTTTCCCCGCTCCTGGGAGCTTGGGAGCTGGTACGAAACATCCCCTTTTTGATGGGAGCTTCCTTGGGAACTTGGGGGCTTTTCGGGAGCTTTTGGGGAACTTGTTTTTGCCGCTCCCTTTTTATTGGGAGCTTGTAGAAGCTCCCTGTCTGTTTGGGAGCTTCCAGAAGCTCCCAAACAGACAAGGAGCTTCTACAAGCTCCCGACCATGCGGAGGCCAAAATCATAAGAAAAGTGTTGAAAATCAATTGAATGATTGAAGTTTATTGTGTCAAGAAATTGCCAATAACAAAAATTTCAATTGAATCTATCAATAATGCCATTTTTTTTATTTTCAAGGTTATATAAATAAAGAGGGCCCACACTTCTTAAATGTTTAAATCCATTCACACTCAATATATGTTGCAAGTGTACTGAAGTGAATATACATGAATTTTTTACAATACTAAGATATTGAACTACTTGAATTCATATCTCAAATGATTATAGCTAGCTTGTGTTATTCATACTGACTGATATAGCAATTTAGGATCATAAACCATATCAAATTCAAGATACCAAAAGATTTGAAAGTTTGTTAGTTGAACTTAAAACAATCAAGTTCATTCAAATTAGAAGTAAGTAGTAGTTACCATAAAAAAAAACGC
>LPNX010062475.1:0-41379 GCA_001517045.1 Pseudotsuga menziesii | reverse complement strand
TAGGAGCAATGTGAGATTACAGTGAGATTTGTATAATGTGGACCTAAAGGAGTGAGCAAATTTAAAAAGAATGAATTTCATGACACTACTTGAGGATTAAGAAGATAAAATAGTTTAAGCTATGAAATTAATCAATTATGTATTTTTTAACTTTATTTTTTTTAATATATTTAAAAAAAATTAATATATATTATTACCGCTCCCAACCCTACGTTTCCTGCAAATTTGGGCGAAGCTTCTAGCCGTATTGGATACTCGTGTCCGTGTACCCGACGTACCCGCGTTCCAGAAACTTGTGCAACATAGGAAATACCAAATATATGTCATAAGAGAAGCCGTTGTCCTTTCCACTAATCGAATGGGATTAAAATATCTTTATACGGTCTTTCCTCATGTATCAATTTTAATTGGCATCTAAACTACTATCTCCTAGTTCAGCGAAGATATACACATTTATTTAATAGTCCAAAAAAATTTATTGTACGGGACCTGCATCTGTCCATTTATAAGGTCTTCTTTCCCTAATGTGAAAAATACTTGAGCCATACTCAAAAACCATGAGAGGGTACTTATCTCATTTATTCTATCTAGACCATCAATTGAGTTTGAGAAAAATCGTCATTCACCCCTAGATGTCTTGAAAGAACATTGGACCTTCAATTACTTTCTCTGAAAAGAATTTCATGATCAGTACACTTTTTATCATTGTAACAACATAGGCATAGAGATAAGTAATGGAACTTTCTTTATTCTACATTGGCTTATGCAACTCCATAAAAGTGGCTAAACACGACTTACATATCATCCTTGAAATATAAATCACTTAGGCGAATAACCTAATTTACCTTATTACCTTCTGTTATCTCTACCAACTCAATCCTTATTTTACCCAACTTGTATCTTCTGATTTACGTTCCGCCCATATAGGCCCAAGTGTTGCAACTTGATCTCTGATACCATATGTAACATACCCAATATTCCTCAATCTTCATTCTAAGAAAAAATGGGGTAAAGTATTTTTCATCTTTTACTATGTCCATACAAGTAACCAAATTAGTCTCTTGAGAATGTGTGATGACATAATTGTAAATACTACTTTCATTTTCATCCATTCATATAAACTATAATTCCATTTGATTAAGTTCCACTCAATAGTTGACAAGGACTATAATAATAACCATTCTAGTACAAGAATAATGCTAAGAACTTATACTTCAAATATAATATCACACATTGTTTACGATTAAGAACCGTCAAACTATAATCACTCTAATATCATTCTACATAAGAGAATATTAATTAAAGTAGATATAACCGTCACATCAGTTGCTAGACTGTCCCTCAAATGGGATAGTACTTACACATTACTCCTTTCTCTTATTACCTCTATTTTTTCGCATCCTTGGGACATAGTTTTTGCAACCACCATTTATAGTCATGCAATCTCAACATAAATATTAGAAAAAAAATAACTTGAATCCACATAACAAGATTAACTGTTAAAGAACTAATTAAACATGTATACTCATAAAAATTTAATTACTCTATACTATCTTTATTTAGCCATCCCAATGCCCTTTCATCCATGAGCTATAGATTCTGCATCCGACATTTGGACGTGAAGTGTGAGTCTCCTAAATCAACTGAGGAAAATGACCACGTGAGACGATAAAGAAACCAATATGTACATATACAAACTGTTCTCACTATACTTGTCATCTGAGCATTAATCTAATTCCTTATTTCCCTCGAAGCACATTCTCTGTAGCCACAACTAAAAATCATGTCAATTCAATCACTACGAATAAATGACCATCTTTATACAACATAAGCCACATAATAAGCTAAAACAATAATCACAGTTAACTATTACAGAGCCCACTCAAATATGAAAAGGACTTATGCGACTGAAAGCATTCCTACAACTTTCCTCCCAACCACTAACTCTATATGGCATTTGTTTTCCACCTAGAGTCACCCCCGAGCTGGGCGACGAATCCGCTAAGGTAAAGAATACAACTATAACCTTTTCCAAGATCCCTAACCTGATCTAAGGTTCAACCGCTCCATCATAAAATAAATGAATAAAACAAAGCTCACTAACTTGCAGTTAACTAGACACACAAAAAGATACCAATTACATAATAATCCTGCTGTTTTACAAGTTTGATCTCCCTTTGGGATCACCCAACCTTTACTTGATCAAACCTTTCATAGGTCCTACAAGGATTTAGAACTCGAATTTGTTTTATTTAGGATGTGGATCATACTCAACACATTTACATATCGAAAGTCGTAGTCCTTCTCGTTCCAAAACACAAATAGTATTTAACATATATATACAGATCTCAAATACAAAGTTTCTTTTCAAAAAAAAAAAACTGACAATAAATGACATGTACTCATATCTCACATCGCATTCTTTTGCAGCCATTAAATCACAAATATATTTAACAATATACAGATCAACCGCCGATAGTAAATAACATGAATCTTTTGCATCCATCAAATCACAAAAATATTTACAATATACAGATCTCCAACACAGAGTCCTCCCACAAAAAACAACTGTAAATGACATGTACTTTGATCTCACATCGCATTCTTTTGCAGCCATTAAATCATAAAGATATTTAACAATATACAAATCATCCGCCCATAGTAAATAACATGAATTCAACTCTCAATCACATTTATATCGTAGAGAATAATCTTAAGATACAGATCTAAACCCTAGATTCTTTCAAAAAGAGAAGCCTAGAAAAACTTCTGTGTATCAGGAATTAGTTATGAACAAAACAGCAAGGGATCGATTCCAGGTATCTAAAATAGACATTGGAAACTGCTGGTAGCATTTAGATTTCCATGTCAAGCACACAACTTGAAATGAAATGAGGAGATCAGTCACATATAAAGTAGACACACCTATACAATAGTAGATCTGGACTTTAAAGAAGATAGAACAGTCATTGGCTAAAACCATGATCCTCACATCCCCGATCTGTTTTTAATTAAAAGAAGGTAGGAAGACACGATCTCTATAGAGGGGATAAAGAATCTAGTTAACCTAAAGGACTATACATCTCTTATCCCTGGGCCAACTGTCCTATGTTTGGAAGGAAATAATCCTTATTTAGGTCTTTACAGATGACTCCAAACTTAAACTGTGCTTGGAGCTGGATACGATCTGCAGGTTTAAGAAAATGCAGGCACTCTATACAAACTCAGATATGAAGAAAAACACAACAATACTATGCATTCATATCCTTTTTTAAGCGCCATTGCATAAGTTCCAAATATGCAAATCGTAGGTATGATACATAAATGAACACAAAAATTAAATCCAAACGTTGATAGTCAAGATCCCAACCCAAATCGTAGTATACAATGCTGGCACTATAAAATAAATGAAACTCCAGTAATCAGACGCATTAACCAATGCAGGCACAACAAAAAAAGGATAAAACCCTGGTAATCAAACTCCAATCCGATTCTAAATCAGAGTTAAGAATAAATATATAAGTATAAAACGAACTTGCAAGATTTAGATCAATTGCCGGAAACATTCAAGGTTTTTAGATATACAAATGTAGACAACAAATCCAAAAGCAAATGCATACAAGAATCCTTCCGGATCTTTTAGTTATTAACAATCTATGTCTTAACAAAAATGAAAATTCCGAAGGTAAGCGCATACCATATTTTGATGGATCTGATCGAAAATGCAGGCAAGCTCCCAATCCCAATCGTAGTATAGAATGCATTTTTGATGGATCTGCTTGAAAACGCAGGCAAGCTCCCAATCTCAATCCAAATGTCAAATATGTTATTTGATGGATATTCATGTTGGGCGTGCCATGCCCCCCAATTTTCCCCAAATGGAAAATGAAATCAGCCGCCCCCCCCGCCCGCTTGAATGCTTTCTTCTCTTAATTATACCACAAAGAAAAACGAACACTCCTTGATTCCCGCCCGACTTCGTTGTAAGGTCCTAAAACCTAGGTAACTCAAGTCTACGCTTGGCGATGCGAGAAACAAACCCCACACAAACCATTGTTTTGGTTTCCATGACAAGGAGGAAGCAGCGCCTACTCATCCACTTCGGTATGTAATCAATGGTACTATTTTTTCTTCCTCACAATGAGCAGGATCTAATAAAAAATAGTGGACCAACTCCTTGGGATTTGTTTGAGTGCTCGCATCCTTGGGTGATGGTTGTAATATATTTATTGTTGGTTCCATTTAAAAGTGAAACGGATGACCACCAATTTTGATGACAACCTTTGACGATCTTGGCGCATCTTATAGAGTGGAAGGATGACCTAGGGTCTTTCGGCTCCTCCACCTGTACACCTTTCCCAAAATAATTGAAGAAGAAATTGGTATTATTTTAATGGTATGACCCATCATTAAATCAAATGTCAATTCCCTCTATATTAAAAACCAAATTCCCTTCATTCGTCTTTATATATATGGTTACTTTTATAAGTATTTTTTATACTAACGAATTTCATTAATTTGGTTTTTTAGAAAACTTTTAATATGCGACCTTTAGTAAAACCTCCATAGTTAAATATAAGATTTTCTAAGCTAAATTCTGTCTCACCTATATATTTAATATAGCGTAAATTCTAATGGGACCACTTGTTATTGCACTCCCTTCCCTCTGGCTGCAATTGGATGTGATCCAGTTACGTCTTGATGTATCTATGCTGATGTATTCCCATTTGGACGGCTGTTAACTAGGCCCTTTGATTCTTAATAAAGAATATCAAGGACTGATTTTTTCCTCCTGAAAAAAAAAAATATAGTGTTTATTTTCATTCTAACTTTACTAATTTAGATAAGCTTATGATGATGCTCATAATAATAATTTTGTATAATTTAAGTACTAATTTTATAATAATAGTACTGTCTCATTAAGTAAAATGGACCAACTGTAAACATAGCTTTTTTAACGTTTATAGGAGAATATCAATCCCTTCATCCTTTCATGCGATGAGTGCATTCTCTCCAAGAGTCTAAAAGCTATAAGTAAGCACACTATTGTTTTTAGGTAAAAAATAGTTAGAGAAAAAACAACTTACATCCCTTTTAGTACCCCAGTGTACTGAGATGACCCCTATCCCTCAAAAGCTAAACCTCAAATTTTCACTAGCCTTTAACCTCTCCCCCTAGCGGAATCGTCCCCAATCTTCGTTTAAGTCATGCAAAGTTTTTCAGTCGCCTAACCTTATCAGTTTCATTCACACATTGATGAAGTTCGAATTACTTAGAGTACATTTTACTTACTCTTCGTTTTTTCCAGTCGCATTGTAAGGGGATATTACACCACGACCCACCATATTTTGCTCATAGGCAATTCTTTTAATTGGGCGCAAATTTTTTCCTTCAATTTGCGAGATGAAATCGAAAAATATCAGAAAACCCCATCAAATCGAAAGTCGGTTTTCTACATGTCAGGGTTTGTGATGGATGCATTCTGTGCATATTATTCTTTCCCGACCCTAAATTGGTATTGGAGTGACAAATCTCCACTCTTTCATATATTTTTCTCTGATATGTGGGACGACAATTTCATCCCTCGGGTTTATGAGCTATGTGATCTATTTCTTGGGTCAATGTACTTCAAAATGTTTAAAGTTTATGCTCCTACATTATCTCAAGGCACTAGGGAACTCATCTCAGTATATGGCGACTGGTATGTAGGAGAATATTTCTCTTACATAAGGATTTGGGGCAGAAATATAGTCCACCTACTTCCCAGAATAGTTCTCAACCGCATGGTGCTTCAAGAATTCGCCTATATGACTTTCATTGATGGGGATTTTCCCAAATTTACTAAGCGCAAGAAGAGGGCTTGACCCAAATTTACAGTGAATCTAGAAAACCTTATGCTACCAAACCCTGCTCATGCATCCTTGATGGGAAATGATAATTCTGTTATGAACTTGGGGGAGGCATTCAAAAGAATGCATGACCTAATGGATTATTTGGCTAATCTCTTTTCTCATGAGCATGTTGAATTTCATTATGTGCATGAAAGCGATCTCAATGATTCCATGTTCTGAGGAGCTACCAATTTTCGGAGGCAATGAGTAAAATCACTGATCCAAATAACAAGTCCCATTTGTACCAGTATCAAAAGGATCTTAAGATAAGAGTTCTCATGAAAGAAGAGACCAGCTCAAAATAAAATAAGACCTTGAAAAGGAGAAGACAGAGGAAGCAACAAGAGAACATGCAGCAAGATATGTTGTTGTTCTCACTACTCAACCCAAGGACAAGGGTAAAAGAACCTGGTTGGCCCATCCACCCCTGGTATTGTTTCAATTGAAGATACATTGCAAAAAGGAGCAGAATTAAAGAGAAATATTGAATTAATCAAATCCCAACTGCAAACTTAGATAAAAATGGTTGAAGCATAACCTAAGAGACAGAAGATTGAATTGAGATCAGAATAGACTAAAATGCAAGGAGATCCTTTGAAAGAAAATCTAATTCCTTTGCTTCCCCTTGTCAAACAAGAACAAGCTCCTGTGCAAGAACCTTCTGCACATAAGGTAATTTCTTTATCCTTAGCTTAGATTGAAATTCATGATGTGCATAGTGATATGGACATGGAAGAAGACCCTGCTACTAATCCAGAATTTGTTTTGAATACCCTTTGTCATCCATCCCTAATCTCCAAATTTTTCCCAATATGTTAGGTTCATCATCTTCCCAACATTCTTTTTATGTGATAAATATTTTATCAATAATGGGAGCTACTACTGTCATTCCCACGATTTCAATTGCTCACCTATTTGTACTTCTCCTCCTCCTCCTTCACCACCTCACCCTATCACGACATTCCCAATTTCCCAACCTCCTCATGTGAACACTTCTCTTCCCCCTATGAACCTTCTTCAAAAAGAAGTTTTTCCTGTATATGATTCTTTTACATACCTTACCTTTACCTCTGCTTCTACTCCCATGAATTTTTTATGTATTTGTAACTTCAGAATGTATTCACTTATATTGTACCCCAATGTTCCTATCAGGATAATTATTTATATTTCATTGTACCCTAATGTTCCTATCAGGAGAGTCATTAATATAATAAAGTGGAAAGCAGTACAATGGAATCTCAGGTATTTGAGAGGTACCACTTCTCATGCATTATGTTTTGGAGGTTCAAACACTATTCTATAGGGATATGTTGATGCATATATGGCTAGTGATAAAAACAGCAGGAGGAGCACCACAAGGTATGTCTTTACTATGGGTGGAACAACAGTAAGTTGTATTTCAAAACTGCAAAAGGTTGTTGCACTTTCAACAATAGAAGAAGAGTATGTTGCTACTACAGAGGCTAGTAAAGAGATGATTTGGTTATAGAGGTTCATGGAGGAATTGGGTAAGAAGGAGGATAATAGAAGGTTGTACAGTGAAAACCAGAGTGCCATTCATCTTGAAAAGAACTCAGCCTTTCATTCGAACACTAAACATATACAATTCAAGTACCATTCATAAGATCTATTCTAGAAGATGAATTGTTAAAGTTGGAAAAGATACATACTAGCCAGAATCTTGAAAACATGTTGAAGAACATAGTAACCAGAGAAAAATTGAGTTCCTACTCAGTTTCTGTTGGCCTTCAAGCACGAAGGTAAAAATGAGAAATTTTCCAAGTCCAAGGTTCAGATTCGTAGTCCAGCAAGTGTAGTAGTGGTGGAGTTGTTGTGCTCAGTCTCCAAGTGGGAGATTGTTGGTTGTGGAGCCTGATCTTCTACATTCAAAGATGTCATTGTTTAGCTATGTTTGTACCCCATATTTAGAGTACACTTGTCCCAGATAGGGGGTACGGGGGAAAATACCCCGAAGGAAATTTTTGGGATGTTTGTTGGCTAACCGTTTGTGGACCCATGGTATTGGGTGACCCATAGTATTTTCCCATGGTAATTCCCCTATAAAAGGAAATCATTGTAATATGGTTGTGTATTGTATTGTAGCATTATAAAAAGTATCTGTGATTGTGAGAATGTGAAGAGGAAGTGTAGCGGGGTTGTTGCGGGTTGTATCCCTTCATTTTGTTGGATGGTATAATAATAAAGGACTGACAATTTATGTATGGACATATCCCATCTTGGGTGAAGAACGTTATATCTATCTCTCTTGTAATGTGTTTAATATTTGAATATTGTTTAATAATTTAATTGTATAATTGTTATTGCTCTGCAATCCTATTTTTGTAACGCACTCAGGGAGCTACTATCCACATATCATTCAGGTAGTCGAGTATTTAGGAAAGGGTGCAATCCCAATCCTCCTTATCACGTTTTACTGTTGGACCTTGTGGTATATGGAAAGTTGTGCCAAATTGACATTCCTGGTGAGGATATGGCTTTTCAAACACCTCTTATCACCTAAGTTTGCTTGTATCCTTTGCTAGTGTAGGACATTTGTGTGTGGTATTTTCAATTATAAAAATATTAGGGTAGAGTTTTTAGACAAAATTCTAGCTGAGTCACCTGTGAAAATATCTTGCAGGTTGCAAGGTTTTACACCTGAACATCCTCCCACTGGGGAAGGAAGAGAAGGGAAAACCATGGACCAACCTATTAGAGTTGATCTACAGGTAGAAGGCATCCCAATTATTGAATCCGTGGAAGATTATTATTCTTTTAAAAATCCATCTACCCTACTCTGGTAGTGGTTCAACAACCTTCTTCGCATGACTCAACTTTTCACTTCCCATTAGAGGGGTATTCTAGAGCACAAGATTGGGTATTTACCCAATATCCATATGATCCTATAGCATCATAATTCATTCCAACTACTCCATTTTGGGATGCTTCATTAGGAAAAACCATTTCCAATTATGGAAATACTACTTTGTCATATGTCACAACCCAACCTACATGAGACACAAGAATACTTTCAAATGATGGATTTTTTCGACCAATTCATGATAATGTGTCTCGCTTTCGTACAATGGGGGATAACATAAGAAGACAGAGCTTATATCCCTTATCTTCCCCTTCGAAAATGGCTAGTCCTTACTACCATACTCTTATTCAGTCTTATGTTACTAGTGTTTTAGGAATACCAGTTCAAAATGTGGTTTCTTATGATCTAGGTCAACCTTCTATCCCAACCCTATCACATCAAAATCTCCCATCTGTTTCAAATTATCCTGTAAATTCCATGACTGGGGGGAAGTCACTAGCTTAGGTTACTTCAACAACTGGGATAATGACTTCAAATCTTAGGAAGAATATTGCTTTAGGGAAACCAATAGTTAGTGTACATTCCATAATTGGAAATGTGTTTATCCCTTATCCCTTCATGGGCCAACCATCATGGGTACAACCTACATCTAATCAACACACGTGGGATTATACTTATATGGGGAATCAACCTACAATTCTTAACCAAAATTATCAACTGATTTCCTTGAGAAATATTTATCACGAGATCCCCTACCCTGGAAATATGAATACCCCATGGGGGGAACCTAATTGTACAAATATCCCCACACCCAGGAAACCACTTGGAAACTCCTTAGGAGGACCACATGGAGGATCACCCAACATACCACTTAGAATACCACCAAGAGGAGGACCACCGAGAGGATCACCTAGAGGACCATTGAGAGGCCCACCTAAAGGAACACCTAGATGTTCACATGTAGGAACACAATGAGGATCCTATGGTAACCCACCACCACAGGACCAACCCATTATAGGAGGATCATCATCACCTATTTATCAATCATCTTATAGTCCTATTGGTACAAATATGCCTTATCAATACTAATAGTATCCACAAGCAAACCAACAATTGCCATTTCTTCCTACTCTTTATTTTCCAGACTCATCACATTTGATAAATGATCCTTCATGGCCATGTATTCTTGTAAATTTTCCTTTGGACATACTAAAATTCGACGGTAAACCTAGTGAAGATCTAAAAAGCCACAGGATGACTTATTGCTTGTGGTGTTCATCCAAATATCTCATTGATGTTTTTATCCGTTCGATACTTTTTCAAAGGACTCTCACTGGAACTACCGCTAAATGGTATATAGAGTTACCTCAACATTCCTTTTGGGATTTCAACACTCTAGCAATGCCTTTTCTGACACATTTCCAGTTACCAATTAGATATGAAACGAGTACATATATTTTGACAACACTTCTCCAAACCACTTCCACCCATATATATGATCATATACATGAGTGGAGATGATGATGTAGGTTTATTAAGGCTCCCATACCTAATAAATTACTTACATATTGGTTTAATAATTCATTAATTCCACCCATTTCCAGAGATGTTTCCATGGGAGGCACGTTTACCAAAGAGCAAGACATTAGTCGTGCTCAGTACCCAAACTTGGTGTATTCCCAGTCCGACACTTTGTATGATTTAATCATGAACCCTCCTCATCCTACTTTGGACCCTTAAAGACCTTTGTCCAAACCACCTGCCGATGGCATACTTGGTTCTATCCAAACATCGTCTGCGGATAAATCCATAAAAAAGAAAAACCAAAATACTTCACCATCTAGTCAGACTGTTTGCAATTCCAATACTACTTTTGTTCCTGTTTTTTCCACCGAAGTGAATGTGGTCCAATCCTCAGAATATTCGGGAACAAGAAAAAAAGAGAAAACAAATCCAGATACCTACAAATCAACAGGAAGATAATAAAACACAAACTACGGATGTCGAATCTAAAATGAAGAGAAAGGATAAGTTCCCTTTCCTAATATGTGCAAGTGATCATTTCATTAAAGACTATACTCATCGTGAGGAGGTTAGTAAGCTCCTAAAAAACACTTCCACTTCGATAGTTTTGACCAATTCTCTCCATACCCAACAACAATTGATTGAACATCAATCCTTTCATGGGCCTTCCTCATCGTCCACTGATGAAGTTGATATTATTTCTAATGAATCGGCTCCTATTACAACTAGATCACAAAGTTATGACCCTCTTTAAGATAAAAAGGGTGATAAAATTCCAGTTGATAAAACTTCTACTTTCGTTCTTCCTTTAACGAATGGTCTTCAAATTGAAAAACTTGTTCTTGATGCAGTCATGCGACCACCCAAGTGTACCATTTGTAATTCAGTATTTAATCCTAGTGCACATGTTTCCCAATATTATGATCTTGTGGAATATTTGGCTCAAGCGCCGTGTTCTATTTCTACCCTCGAGGTACTCTAAATGTGTCCTACATAGAGGAAAAACTTGTTGTCAGTTTTTGGATCTATGGATCCTAAAAATAGTAATGTTATCACTTTTCAACTAGAGGATTTTAAGTAGAGACTTTCCCATCTACTTGCTTTCTAGTTATCCAAAAAAGTAATTGAGAAAAAGGTCCATCATACCTTCTTGGATGAAGGTGCCTCAAATTTCATCATTTCTCTATCTTGTTGGTGAGCCATTGGTCCTCTTGAGATTAACTGGTCACCTACGATATTTAAGGAATTTGATGGTCGTAGTTTTCAACCCTATGGAATATTGTCATCCTTATTGAAAGAATTAGGGGGGAAATCAGTATCCATCCACAATGAGGTTGTCGATGCTCCCCTAGATTACAATATCCTCCTTGGTAGGAATTGGTTCTATGTGATGCAAGAAGTTGCATCATTTGCTTTTCACATAGTCCAATTTCCATTCCAAGGGAAGACTATTACGGTCGACCAATTGGATTTTTGTTCTACAGATATAGATTCTAATTCTACAAAGAATGTTCCACTTTTAGCGTCCTCTGCCCCACAATCTCAAAAAATTGGAGTAGGCCTTCTTAAATACTCTTCACTTATGGGATTATTTTTGTTAAAAAATTATCCTCCTTCGCAGGTCACATATGTGAACATGATCTTGACGAGTCATGACAACTTGATAAAATGGAAATTAATTGTTGATTCAATACCTTTTTGTCCATCTGAATAAATTTACTAGACCATTCAATCCACCTCTGATGACCCCAATGTTAACAATCACCTTTTGGTGGCATCAGATCCTTACCATCTGTCATATTGGTTAGATTCCCCCCACCCGTATCTAGACTATCTTTCACAACCACTTCCATCGAATGAATCCATTATGGAAGTTATTTCTTTAGATGATATGCCTTGGTAGAACATGATTTTGAGTTGTTGGTTTCATATGATATCATAACTGGTCCTTAATCACCTGTGCTCATAAAAAAAATTAGTCCGAAGGTAACTTGTGCAATATTACTAAGACCACTCTCGTCGATATATCAGTGAAACCTATAGTTATTAAACAAGTCCATTTGGGCCAAAAGTATTCTTCTCCAGAAATTGAGACTTATACAACCCTTTTCAGAGAATTCTGAGATGTTTTTGCTTGGAGCTTTGAAAAGATGCCATGGATTGATCCTTTTATCGTCGTTCATGAGATCAAGACATACCCTGACACCATGTTGGTCCATCAAAAACCACATCAACTACATTCACAAAAAGAAACGACCATTAAGGAAGAAGTTGAAAAACTTCTTAGGTTCATTTATCCTATGTCGTTGATAGAATGGGTTTCTAATATTGTCCCCATTTCCAAAAAATAGGGTACAATTAGGGTTTGTATTGATTTCAGAGACCTTAATAGAGTTTGTCCAAAATACAACTACCCTACTCTGAACATTGATCAAATCATTGATAACTGTGCAGGAAGTGTCATATTTTCATTCATGGATGGTTTTTTTGGCTAAATGAGATAGAAATACTCTCTTTCGGTCAACATAAGACAACTTTCATATTCCTATGGGGAACTTTTTCCTATCATAAGTTGTTTGTTGGTCTAAAAAATGATGGCGCTACTTTTCAATGTACCATATATTATGCTTTCCACGACATTAAACATATTGTGGAACCATATTTTGATGATATAGCTTCTCATTCGCAACATCCGGAACACCATGTTGACCATCTAAGAGCCAATTTTCTTAGATGTCGCCATTAAGACATCCGGTTAAATCCAGATAGTTTTTTGTTATGTTGAGATGAGACGATTACTTGGATTCATTATTTCCAAGGATGGAAACCGCATAGATCCTCTAAATATTGATGCCATTTTGGCCCTACCATATCCTACCAACATCACAGAACCTCAAAGTTTGCAAGGGAAGGAAAACTTATTATGTCGTTTTGTATGTAACTATGCTAAAAAAAACATGGTTTAATGTGTTTGTCTAAGAGGATACACCCTTTTTTTGGGACGATCTTGCACAATGTGCATTTGATACTATCAAGCATGCTATCACACACATAGACACACACACACACACACACACGTGTTGCAACCACTCTATTATGCTAAGGATTATTCGTTGTATGTGGTTGCATCTCTTACTACTATCAACATGGTATTGGCACAAACCAATGATAACAACCAAGAACATGTGATATATTACCTGAGTAAGAGTCTTATTGACTCTGAAACTTATTACTCACATGTTGATAAGTTAGCTCTAGCTACAATCATAGT
Source organism: Pseudotsuga menziesii (assembly GCA_001517045.1). Taxonomy (NCBI): domain Eukaryota; kingdom Viridiplantae; phylum Streptophyta; class Pinopsida; order Pinales; family Pinaceae; genus Pseudotsuga; species Pseudotsuga menziesii. The sequence goes on along the minus strand of LPNX010062475.1, from coordinate 27,872 downwards.
AGTCCCAAAGTTTCATCACTACATTCCGCTCTACACAACCACCGTGTACACATATTCTGACCCCATATATTACATCTTGACTCATCAAATACTTAGGGTAAATTATTCTCGTTGGATCGTCATTTTTCAAGATTTAAAATTTTAGAATTTTCCAAACCCAGTTCAAATAAGTCTTCAGCCTTCATAGAGCTCAAGTGTGATCTTCCCCCTATTACTAAGGAAATGTAGCCCATTTATTCACTTCCCGATGAATCTTTGTTCCTCATTAGTCCATGTGACCCTTGGTACAAATATTTTATTTTATATCTCCAAAATCAACTCTTTCATTTGAAAGTAACTTGTGATGAACATCGTTGTATTCGCCATCATGCCCAGTATTAGCTTATTGTCAATGATACATTGTATTATCGCGACATTGATTCTATTTTGAGACATTGTTTAACTCATGAAGAAGTTGAAATTGTGTTGAATGACTTTCACTCTAGAGCTTGTGGTGGTCATCTTTTTGTGATGGCTACTACTCATAAAATCCTACAAGTTGGGTCCTTTTTTCCGTCAATATTCAAAGATTGTATGGAAGCCATGAAGAAATTCCCACCATGTCATCTTTTCCAATCTAGAAAGAACACCCACCCAGCCCCACTCCATCCCATCATTGATGGGGGTCCCTTTTCCAAATGGGGCATAGATTTCATGCATTTTAAGCCTACCACATCCAAGGGCATGGTTATATTATCGTGGCCATCGATTATTTTACAAAATGGGTTAAGGATATGCCTACATATACTGAAGATGGAAAAATTATTTCCCTGTTTCTTTTTAATCACATTATCGCTAGGTTCAAAGTCTCTCAAGCCATCCTGGCTAATAACTGTTCTCATTTTATGAACCAAATGATGTCGTAATTATGTTCTAAACTAGGTTTTTGTCACAATAAATCAACACCCTACTACCCGCAAGCCAATGGAAAGGTTGAAGCCATCAATAAGGTATTGAAAACTATTCTTCAATGGATAGTAGGATGGGATAACTCTAGTTGGCACTTGCAACTATTTTTGGCATTATGGGCTTATAGGACCACTATGGAAACATCCATTGGTTTTACACCATTTAAATTGGTGTACAAGTTGGAAGCTACTCTTCCTATCAAGTGTGAGATCCCTTCTCTAAATCTTGTTATGGAACTCTTACCCAATATACCTTTGTATGCATATTAAAATCCTATAAATTAGATGGAACTTTTAAGAAATTGAAACAAGTCCTATAAAACTTTTAAGAAACACTCTTTTAACTTTTGTGTTATACCCTTTTGATTTGCTACCAACTAATAGGATATTTGGAGTTGTAACCCAAGATTCTAAAGTATCATAGCTTCTTGAGAGGAGAATTATTATGATTGTAGGGTGCTATTATCATCCTGTAGAATTAGATTTGCAAATTTTTGATCTAGAATTATGCATTTACAATCCTGAGTTAGATAAAAAAAATTGAACAAGTTGTGGTCACAGTTATATCATTCTTTCATTTGCTTTGTTTAATATTTCTTTGTATTAAATGAATTAAACAAAATCTGAATCAATGGATAGTTTGTAGGAATGGATTGACATACTCCTAATGAAAGACTAATGTTCTCTCTCATAAATCAGCTTATAATATAGGGATTGTATGTTCATTTATAAATGCTTCTATAGGTCACTAAACATTCCACCTCGGAGTGTTAAAACCAATATTGACACCTAGAAATAGATTTATGCTTTAAAACCTAGTATCTACCTCATGATCACCTAGTCAACTTTGATTTTCCATTAAATACACATAGCCTCTCCATCTATCCAATATAATATAGATTTTGTACCTCAAGTATAACATCCTCAATTACTAAAATGTATGGAATGCTCGAGAGATAGATTGTCGACATCCTAAACATTCTGATAGTTTCAGCAACAACCAAATATACCCTCCCTGATATCGACTGCATTGACAATCAATCAGTAATTTCGATAGGAGAAGTTTGATGTAAAGTTTAGTCAGACTAGTGCACACAGAATCTCCCAAGAATATTCTTGGGTTTTCCCTAAAATGTGAATGAAACTTGGAATAAATAAATATATATGCAATGAATATATATTTTAGCGTCATATTAGAATATGTGAAACTCGTTCATTGTTTCCAGGTATAAGATAGGATTACCCTTGTTGGCGCTTTCATTAATCCAAATCTAGAGAGTGGTAGAACTAAGAATTATAGTCCTTAATTGGAACTAACTTTTTTACATTTGATTAAATATTGATTCAGTTATATTTACATAAATAGGAAACACATAGTTACTTTTGAAATTTCATGTAGATTGGAAATACATAGTTGCATTAAATCGTATGGCTATGTGACTACATGGATTTCGAATAATTCCAATTGAAATAACATTTACAATTCCATAGATACACAATATGTTGGCAACGACATAATTGTTGTTGAAGTCATACAACTATTCATAACTAAAATAAAATTGTTTTCTAATTAGGAAAGATTTTGGTACTTCACCTATATGTATGTACTTCATTGAGTTCATATTATTTTGACATACAATTTTGGGTCTTGAGTTGACCGTGGAATGGATATACCATATAGGGTAAATTAAGATTTTGTTGTAGTTAAGTTATTTTTGCTATCATCATAGTTCTTGAATTAACAGACCTGAAATTGGTTAGTTTTTTGTTATGCATTATAGTGAATGAGCAAAGAAGTGAATGTTATTTTCTTTCTAAAATAAGATGTTATCTTGTATATAACTATTAATTATTATAAAGTGAACGTTATTTACTTTATAGAGAAGTTGCTAATTATTTTTGTGAAAGTTTTATGAGTGAATTAACTTGCTAAGTGGATGCTAAGTGAGGTAGGAAGTGAATGTTAAAATTGTTGTGAAGTGAATATTATGTTAGGGGTTAAAAAGTTGGTACATTAAGTTGGTTGCAATAATACAATTGTTTTTAATGTATCAATTACATAAATAGTTGGTGTGCAATAAAATTTTAAGGACTAGTTCGTAGACATGAAGACTATTGCTTTATCATTATTTCATACATTTTGCATGATTTACGAAATTGGGAATCAGATAATATGACAACACGTTCTTAAATTTATTTCTTTCAATGAAGAAAAATGAAACTAGGTCACATATGAACTTGGACTAAAGTGTAGCTAAGTTATTGTGGGTAGTAAAATGTGTTGTGCATAGAATCGATCATGTTATTTGTTTAAAGGGTGCCCAGTATAAAGGTTCATGTTTTATTTTATGTTATACAAGAAATGTTGTGACTAGAGATCATAATGAACCGATGTTTTGATAAAAGCTTAAATAACTAATATGCAATTGATGATATAGTCTAGGAAATGCTATTGATCAAAATATAGTTGATTAATCCGTAACCGAAAATATTTTTAGGTGGATTTATTGTTGAGGAATCAACAATATGATGTTAAGATCTAGACTATCTTGAAATTGTCACAGATAAAAAGGATTTGGTGATGTTATCAATTAAACACATCATGAGAAACAAGGACCCGTGAACAAAATCAAGAAAAGATATGAGAGAAATATCATGTGTATAAAGTTGGTTTCCATGGGAAACCGAATGGGAAAGAAGGATGTACAAGTGGTACATGTTTTCCCCTTGGTGAACTAGCATTAGAGGAAATTTGGGGTCTAAAATGAGCCTTATAAGAAAATGCGGCAACAACAAATTTTGTGAGTTGGTATTCAAGAACCAACAGAATTTCAATAAAATGAGTCAACCATAATGGTTGAATTGACATATTTGTCATAAAAGAAAACTACTTTTTTTGTTCGTAGTTTCGACATATCTCCTTGTGTTTTTACTCAAATTTCAGGTAGGAGAGCTCATTGGATGCGGAATTTAATTCCACATCCAACGAGTACCCACATTGCATACTTTTGACAGACCCCACTACCCCAAAAATAAGAAATACCTGGAATTGCATACTTTTGGGGTAGCAGGGTGCATCAAAAGTATCCAATGTGGGTACTCGTTGGATGCGGAATTAAATTATGCATCCAACAAGCTCTCCCGCTCGGAATTCAAGTAAACACACAAGGAGACATGTCGAAAATACGAACAAAAAAAGTAGTTTTTTTCATTCTTCTCCAAAATTAATAACTATTATTTTATCATTTTCCTTAGGAGGCCCATTTTAGACCTCAAATTTCCTCTAATGGCACCAGTATGCATCCTCTAGGAACGTCTGGGTATAAGACATCTTGTTAGACTTCTTCAGTGCACATTCACACCATAATAGGACTGTCACGAGAGAGGGGGCTCCGTAAAGAGAATAACCTCTAGTTATTATGGTGTCCGAGAAAGGAAGCACCCTGAATAGCACAGGTAGGAGATACGCCTGAAGGTTGAAGATAACTAAAGAATGGTATCATCCATGTGTTGGGTAACTTGGATCAGCACTCAAAGTACTATTAGAACTTGGAGTGCTTACTTGGATGGAGAACATCTGAGAAAACTAGAGGACGCCTGCAAAATTTACAAAGGATAGTGCTTGTAAAAAGTATATCTACTTTAAGTAGTATTGCATATATGTGGTGATATACTTATATATTGATGAATATAATAAATAGGATTACCAACCTTTGTAAGTCATGAAATTAAATAGTGTTGAAATTTGATTTATGCATATCTTGTTGATCTTAGTTAGACATGCACATGTACGTTTTATACTTGGGTTGGTTACTTAAAAACATTTAATGTAATACTATTAATCTAAGAATTAAGGTATGTATAGAAAGTTGACAGTTGACTAAGAGGACTGTCGCCTGAAGAATTACAATGATGAATGACACTCCAAAAGTTAAGTAAACAAATTTTACATGTGCATTCTTTTCTTAATGTACATTTATGATAATATTCTAGGAAGACCTTGTAATATTGTGTAGAGAAGAGGTTAAAAGACAACGAAATTGGAGGATAACACCAAAGATGCAAAAGCAAACAATGATAACTTGAAGAAGGAATGAAGACAAATTTGGATGAACATGAAACACCGAGGACGATGTTAATTTATAAGGGAGAAAGGATGTAACATCCCTTTACTTCCCTGACCTGAAATACAAATGTAAATATGTGGCACTATAAGTATCGATTTTAACTTCTTAAAAATTGTGAATTCAATTGATCAAGTTAGGAGGCTGAAAGTTTGACATGACAAAAAAATGATTGGGGACGAATCCACTAGGGGGATAGGTAAAAGATGAGTGAAGTCTTGGGGATCTAGTGAGGATAACCAGGTTTCATCATGGTTCGATGACATGCCAAAAAAGAAACAAGTTACAATCTTCACCATTTGGCATAAAGTCACTGGGTGTAATTGCACATGCATTGGATAGTTGAGTGTTTGTGATACGAATCATTACTCACATAAAATGCAAGTGGGATGTGTGCTTATTAAAAAAAGTTAATGATTATTATTTCCAACTTAAATACCCATAACCCTATAATAATTAAATAATTATTGATAACACCAAGAGTGTATTAAGATGTTACACTCTTTATATATATTAAAATTATCCAAAGAAATTTTGTGAAGGAACAAAGGAAAAGGTTAATATATATGAAAAATAGTTAATAGATTCACTAAAATATTATTATATATATCGACCTTTTTCCTTTTTAGTTAGGAGAGAGTTAGAAGGGAAGAACCACCCATGTTAAAATTATTTTTATGTATTTTGAATTGCTACTTGGGAATAGGTGGAGGGAAACATAACAAAAAAATAGAGATCTTCCTTCGCAAAGGTAGTACAATAAACCACAAAGGACGATACCATCTAGATCTTTTTGTTCCAAATTTTCTATGGGCATTAGGGATATGTTAATACAAAATAATTTCCAACTTGATACTAGTTAGATTTTCTTGGATCCATCCGTTGAAGCTACGATAGGGGTTTAAGGAGAAATCAACGCACATGCAAACTGTATATTGATTAGATTTGAATATGAAGGTGTGCATGGACGATAGATCATTCCACTCATCGCACAGTTTGAGGATTTATATAGGTTCAGTCATCATGGCTTGTTCATTAATACACTCTGAGTTGCGTATCAACCAAATAACTAAAAACGTTGATTTCTATAGTGTGAGACGATACATGATCACTCTTATATCTAGTTAGATGCTAAAGATTTTTTTATTTTAACTATGGGAATAACAACCTCCCAAGAGTATATATAACCGCCTGTAAGTCAGATATACCAATAACTTATGACTTAGCAGGAGGGGGAGACGTCCCGAAGCCCACAGAGATGAGCCTCTATCCGAGGGGTAGCCTACCCTTCAAACCTTGTCACAACATGCCAATGAGAAACTCTGCCCAGCTGTTTTTTGAAAAGAATTTATTTCCTTCCATACTTAGAGGAGAGGAGGGGAATCAGTTGGACGCTTTGGGGAACCTCTGTATGCGTTTTCATTCTAGAGATGTGTCTGCATTTTCAGAACAATAGATCTAGGAAGTTGCTGCATGGTTTTCAGTATGTGACTGTGTTTTGAAAATCCTTATAGATCCAGAAGAATCCATCCATTTGTGTCTTGGACCGTAGCTACAGATCCATGATTTTGATCCTTCTTCTCTTCTTCTTTTTTTTTTTTTTTTCAATGTGGTTCACACGCCGGCTTGACCGACGGGCTACATCCACGGAATAATTTCAAGAGGGCCCACCCGAAGGGGCCTCACTCTCGGCACACTTCATGCCTAACCCCAAGAGCGTCGAGGAGAATGGATCCCGCGACCTCACTTGCCGGGAGGCCTAACTACGGTTGCTCGACCACTTGAGCTAACTCTTGGGGCTTATTTTGATCCTTCTTCTATATGTGTTTTGACTGCGATTACATATTGGGAGAGTCTAGGTATGAGTGTCACATGCCCCAATTTTGCAAAATAATATTATCATATTTGATTTTATTCCAAGACATTATGTTAAATTTTATGCTAAAGTTGTAATTGATGACTCAGTATAGTCAAGGATGTTGAATGTAATTATGAATATTTTAATTATAAATAAATAAAAAGTGGAGACAATAGCTTGGGAGAGTTGTTAAAAGAGTGTTTACTGGTCAAGTTGGTGGAGGAGACTGGGTGGAGAGCAAATAGACAAGTGGCAGCATCCTCAAACACTTCCAATGCTGCAGGTGGCAACCTCCCTACATTTGGGGTCATGATCCCCCAAGAAAGTGGGATCAGAGCAGGTGGCTCAATTAATGACAACTAACCCAAAAAATACCTAGGCAATCTTAATAAAAATGCCCATTGAAGAGAGCTGAGGCTGCTCATTCCAAGAGGAGAATCATTCAGGTGAATGTACTTCAAAGGATTTAATTGGGAAGGGAATTTCTGGAAGGTGTTTGAGGGGTAAACTGTAGAGAATGATCTAGTACATATTTTCAACTGAAAGATCTTGTTGTTGTGTGCAGAGTTAGTACTGAGTCATTGGACTAGTATTTTGTTGCTTGCTCCACCAGTTCCCAACCAATGAGACTAGGAACAGGCTTGGGGGTCCTGAGAAGATGTTGTTTGAGCACTCTCTAGGATTTGGTAGGGAGGAAAGACCTCCTAACGCTGTTGTCATCCAGCTTTAAACAAATTCTACAGTCTCTTATTTGCTATGTTAAAGTTTATTTATGAGAATGAATAAATAATGAATGATTTATATGTTATGTAATGAACTGTTAGAATTTATAATCTTTTAGTTGTTGAATGTTGAAACTGTAATTGAATGAGATAATCCTACCTGTGTTTTTCCCCATCTGGATAAACCAAACCGTACTCTAGCACAGGTAGTGTGTTTAAAATAGATGAAGATATGATAGAAATCTAGATTGATTAGAGTTATTTTGTATTTCAGAACAATGGAGTAATTTATTTCTGTATATAGATGTTTTTCTGGAAAGGATACTAATCTGTCTAATTGAGTTATGGTTTAAAAACCAGACTATTGTATTAAGAATGCTAGCAAAGAAGTATTCATAATACTTTACAAACGGCAGGTTTACTTCTTTAAACAAGTTGATTATTGTAAATAGGTTATTTATCTTATTGCAGAACTGTATTCCTGTAAAATGAAACTACTAACCTGTCACATAGGTAAAAGATTTAACTTAGATAAACACTCATTTATTTCTGAGAAGAAAGAACCAAGTCATTTTATAGAGTTATTTTATTGTTCATACTGCTTAAATATTTCTACAAATGTTAACATTCCAAGTAGGGTAATTCTAGTATAGTTCTTTTTATAAATAAATTAACTACAACAATTATAATAATGTAACAAGGAAATAATAACAAAACCTATCTATGTACTTATAAAATAAACTGAATACAAGGGTAAATAATTTTAATAAATAATATTTATAAATGAACAAAGTCATTTAAATAAACTAAACAAAGATTAATTATAAAAGAAAGTACAGGGTCGAAACCCTCATAATATTAAACATTATAATTTATAGTATTAACATTATAATACTAACATTATAATTTAAAGTATTAACAATGTAAATCATAGTAATAAACATTGTAATTAATAATCAGATAAGCACCAATCCAAAGATTTGGATTATTTAGTTTTCTGGAAATTCAACTGTAAAATATTATTACAGTCCTATAATGACAGAGAAAATAACAATGAAAGTATAACCACTATATACCTGTAACAAACAAGTATTTAACATTTATTATTAAACTAACTTACAGAATAATTAAAGAATATTTTATACACGGGTTACTAACAGAATTTAACCTTGCTCGAATATCCGAGCTTATAAACAAAGTACTATAATAGAAAGAATTAACATAATAGAATTTAATAATACAAGTTAAAGTAAGATAAATATAACAAGTAAAGATTTCTTTACACAGTCCAAAATAGGGTGAAAACCCTAGTGCACAAAATTACAGTAAGAGCATCAAAATAACCGAGCCCAAGCTCAAGATAATTAAACCTCTTTACTTAAAGTTTTAAACAGAGAATGGCTTGACTGGCCACAAATATTTTTTACATAACTATATACAAAACTAGTAAAAACAAAATTTACAAGTCACGGCATAAGCCAGAAAACCCTGCTAACAGCAAGGGTTTAGTAAAAACTAAACAAGCTAACCAAGAAACAGTAAACCACGAACGGTAATTTGCAGGCCATGACTTCCAGCCGAAACTGTTCCTTAAATAACTAAACAAGCATGGATTGCCATGGGTTGACCACGGCTTACCCGTCACCAAGAAGCCAGCCTTATGCATTGCACCGGTAGCAAGGAGAAATGTCAACCGTTACCTGCAAGATAACCCACAACATTAATATTATTGCATTATATCAAAAACTGAGTTAAGAACAAGTTTAAGAGCTGTTAAAAGAACTTTTCTTACCTGGAAGCGAAGGTAACATAGCCACCAAGAAGAAAGAGCATCGCCACCAACAAAACGAAAATCCAACACTTCATATTTCCTATGACAGAGACGGTTCAACGTTTGCACAAACCACTACTAGTAGCAGCAAGGAGAAGGGAGCAACGGCCAAGCAAGAAGCGGACGATGAAGTTCTCACTATCACCACAGTGTGAAGCATGAGAATCCACACTTTCGAAAAACCTATGACAAACAGAGTCGTAACAGAAGCAAGAACTCATTCAAACAAACCCAACAGGCAGGTCGTGGAGGAACGAACCCAAGCTCTATACACAGTCCAAGCCGTAAGCTAAATGTCACGGCTCTCCTCAAACTTTTGCAGGATAAACTCACAATACAGGCAAGGTTTCGAGGACGACGAAGGTGGACGAAATATTGCAAAACAGGACGCAAATCTCGTTCTTTTCACAATAGGGTAAGCATGGCGGCCAAGACACAGTTGCAGAGCAGCCGAAGGCCCAAAATTGACGGAGGAGAATGACAATGAGTAGGGTTCATAAACCCTTATACTCCCAACACTTGGCCAAGAAGGAACCACGTGGTCTCACAAATATTTCAACCATGCAGTGGGTAAATCGTATAGTTTCCTGCATGCAAATTGATGTCCAATTATTCAAACGTAATTTAAGCACAATCATATAGTATGGCAATCATTTAAAAAGGTTCCACGTTATCATAGTAGTCAACCTACGGTTGCATGGTATAAACTATGAACGCATAATCTATAAACTTTCAAATCATTTTCCAAGCTTATCATATAGTCGTTGTATAGTTTGGGACGAGGGCAATTTCAAATCCTTGCTTTTGTACACAACCATACCCATAATATCATCGTTGGAGTGGTCTAATGCCACATCCATTACCCATTGCAAATTATAATATAAACTTTATAATTTAATGTTAATTCATATCAAGCTTTTGATTGATTATAAAATCAATGCAACATCTTAATCCTTATATATGCTCAAAGTATTTTATGCTTATTCATGCTGAAGGTATTTTTATGCATTTAAGCTTTAGTTTATCACTAATGGTTTATCCATTATTTCACAGCATAAATATTATAGTTACATAGGTTGATAAGCCTTGAGCTATCGAAAATAGGTTTATAAAGTAAATCTTATGATACTTAGGAGATGCAAATAAAAAGGCTATTTCATTCCCTAGCCAAACTATGATAATAAAGTATTTCTAACAAACTTTGCATAGCTAATCATATTGTTACCAACATTTAAGTTGTGACTTGATAATGTTATAGAACATAGTTTTAATTAGGATCATGAACTTTATAAACCTTATCTGTTTATAACCAGAATTACTAGTAACCATGAATGCATTATAAACAAGATAGTTTATGTGTGTATCGTTGAGTATCATAGAAAATTATAGATCAGTGGGTGGAAAATACTCGGATGATGGCTATGAATCCTTTACATAGCTCATATCAACAAAGATTAATGACATTTGGTTATTTACTAACCATGTCAAGTACTATTAGTTTCACCATGTTTTCGATTAGTAACATAATTTTTCTTAGAACTGTCTAGTACTTGCATAAAGTAATAAATCAATCTCTCTTGAAGAACTGACCTAAGTTAATTATTGTGGTCAGAGGCTTAACTCAAGAGAAGTATTACAAAAATAAAATAAGAAACTGAAGTGGAACAATTCCACTAGATTCTAAGTCCTTAGGACTTTATGTACACCATAATGTTTAGAACCTTAGGCAGTAATCTTCATTACAGAAAACGAATAATAAGTAGTTGCTTATACTATTATTATAAGATTGATAATGTTTATTAACGTTAGAACAATCATTACAGCATTACAAGTTATGCACTCTAGGTGAAATTAACTTACGACAAAGATCAAAATTTGTGAATCAGGGAGAATAATTACTGTCGCTATTTACATTTAAGAAAGAAACTCTTCTATATATATATCGTTGACAAAAAAAATTGGAAGAAACAAACTACATGTTTTACCTCATAGAAGCAGATTGATTGGTAACAGCTTATTTACCAAGCTTTTTATTTTGCAAATAGAAATATAGCTGAATGCTTTATGGAATTAAAAGGCATTACTCGATCATTCATACCTGTAAACCTGTATGGACAATAAGCTTTCTACGTTAGCTTAAAATATAAGCCCCAGAATCCAAGACAGTTCCACCTACTTGTCACAAATTAAAAAACTCATCAGCAAACTGAAAGTTAAATTATTGTACAAAATAAACCTAACCTTGCATCAAAAGTAGAATGCTAAGTTACTTAATTAAGATTATGTATTAACTAATCTGGTAACCAATTCTTTTATAGATAATTGTTAGCTGTTAGCAGACCACATTCTCAGCATTTTATGTATTTTCAAAATTTTAAATTTTTATGAAAATTTGGGGTTTTGACAATGAGTCTAATTCACCAGAATCATCTATCCACTATTTACCATCTACAATTCAAAGCATGCATCGTATAAAAAGTTCGATACACATGAACCTCTCTGTAGAATGTACGATTTGAATTACTATACAATATTCATGATGTCATTCGAACCAACAAAATCTAGAGGTTCGAGATCTGACAGGTTGATTATATAAAATCCCTATTAATTTCTCTATTTGGATCTAGGATAAAAAGACTGTGCAAAAATAAAATTCTTAGTCTACGTCTTAGATATGGAAAAAAAAACCTCTGATGTAATTTCATTTTTGTCTCCGTTTTTAGATCCGAAAGAACCTTTGTATGCAGGTTAAATTCGTTGTCTAGGTTTCTATCTGAAAGGACCAATGTATGCAGGTTAAATTCCTTGTCTTTGTTTTATCTAGAAGACCTCTGTAGGCAGCTAAATTCCTTTTCTGCATTTTTTTTAATCTGGAAGACCTCTGTATGCATGTTAAAATCCTTATTTGCATTGTATGCATTTTAGCAGCCTGCATTTTTGGGGATTACTTGCTATGCGATTGGATTATTTAAAGGTTAATGGTTAACATAATTCATAGCTTGATTTGGGATGGGATCAGAGTTAACCTTACCTGAGTGGATTCGTCCTCAACCTGGGGTGGATTTAGGCTGAATAAGATATGTCAGCCAATGGTTGGTAGGAAATTCAAGTCATGCTTTCAGTCGTTTAAAGTTCTATTAGATTAGAGAAGTAACCCTTAATTGTTAAATTTTGATTATGGAAATATTGTATTATTTTTACAAGTTTATTATGTTCTTCCTTATGTAACTTATGATGTTAAAGTTATTTATTGTTTTATAATGTTGTTTTATAATTATGAATTAACATGATTGTCCACAAGTTGTAGTTGCAGAGATTGAGTTTCAATGATGGAAAGAAATTCAACTAATTCTATTAAAATGATAAGGTGGAATAAAGTATAGAGTTTCACATGTATACATATTTATGAATGTTCATAGCTCTTAATTGCGTTATAAATTTAGGTTTCATTTTATTATAAAAAAGAATGAAGTTAATAACCTTGTTTTTCTCAACAAGGGATTCAGGAAATTCATACCTCATCTCCTACAATTTGTGCCTAAGAGATTGGGTACATTATAAGGGGTTTCTTGTTATAGAGTAATCGTAACTAAAGAGTGTGTACATTATGTAATGGTTAGAAGAGTATTTTAAGCAAATAAAATGATATGAGCCTTTTATTGTGTTATGTTGTCATTACTAGTAATGGAAATGATTATTGGAGGTAACTTCTTATTCTAAACTTAGTACAATTAAGATTTATACTTTATTAGGTAAAGGAGTGAGTGTTAAGCACTAATAGAGAGTTATAAAGTCATCATCATGTTTAAACTAGAAAACAATACTCGATTTATTAATTGAAAGTATAAATGTTAAAAGGATTTACATTCATATGGTTAAGAAGAAGAATACGGTTAAGAAGAATGTGTTTTTGTTGGCATTCAGTTACTCAATAAAAAATTAGAGGATTATAAGGTATGAGTAGTAGACTTATGAAACTGAATAAGATTGAAAACAGAGTTAATATGGTAATAATTCTTCGTCTTAAATCATTTCTCAACTTAGTTAATAAGGTTAAATTTATATGAACTATATTAATAATTTCGAACAGAAATTGTAAGAGCAAAAAATTCTACCCCATTTTCCCAAACTGCATTGAGGAAGTCAAGTACGTTACAAATGGATACACACCTATAGAGCTAAGCATCATGTCTTAGCGATTATTTTGGTTTAGTATTAGGGGTTATATGACTTAGGTGTAAGGTGCTATGGCTTATAAGGGTTAGAAATTAATTTTTATAGAGGTACCCTAAAAAATGTTATACACTAGGAACTCCTACGTCTTAGGTCAGGCCCAATTATTTCACTAATTACTTTCAACTGCAACTCTGTGATTTTAGCCAGTTCCTTGCCCTCAAAAGGACAAGCCCTCCGGACCTTTCCTTTCTTTTCTTTTGTCTAGCTATTAGCCTTAGTTAGCAAAGTTAGCTAAGTTTGTTTAGTGGACTCTTCTTAGTGCGCTTAGTTGACATAGTTAGTAGCTTAATTCACTTAGTGGTCTTTTAGCTTTGTTAGTTCCTTCAAATTAGCTAGTGTATTTAGTGTTAGCGGGCTTAGTGTTAATTCGCTTAGTGGGTTCTTTTTTATAAGCTTAGTTGTTTTAGTGATTCCTATCCTATTGTTTGACTACCCACTATAACCCTTGGATTTTAGTTGTAGAGAAGAGCCAATAAAAGGCCTGGCAGGTGAGGAGCACCACTGACAACTACAAGATTACCCTTATCATTCTAGGTAGGGTGACGTACCAAGATTTTGATTTCTATGCGGGGAGCAGAAGATTCTGATGTTGCATAAGATTCTAATGTTCATGATGCTGGTATATAGTCTGATTATGATATTAGTGAACGAAAGCGGGTTATGACTTTCCTTCATGAATCCTTAGGGAGGGGGTACCACTATGATCTTTATTGGCTACCGGGCTCGGTTGCTCGGTTGGGTTACTCGACTGCTTAGCTAATCGAATGGGTTTGGCTTTACGGTTCGAAACAATGCCATGTTACATCATTTTAAAAAAACCATAGTTATCAAATTCAAGGGTATATATCTAAGTCATGTCTATTAGATAACCAAGCTATCGAACATCGAAATAAATGAAAAACAACATAAACAAATAAAAAACAAAACATCTTTATAAATATCTTACATTTTTAGTATATATTACCTTCGGGGATCGATGGATATCTTTAGCTTAGATTGTTGAACTGACTGTCCCAGAGAACTCTTTATTATCAACAGTTAGAACTTATGAGAGATACATACATGGTTGGTTGTATGAAGGGATGCATGGTTGAGTAGCCCATAGGGATCACTAAGATTGGTTAAGTGAGGTAGTGAAAGGTTGGTCAAAAGCAAAGGGCATTGAGTGCATTGCCACCTGGGATCAACTCTTGGATTGACTATTGACTAAGGCTCCTAGATCAACACCTGTCATAAAATCCTTGCCCTCAGAAGTGCAAGACCTCCAGACCTTACTGGATGACAACTCAGAGCACCAACAAAAACTTCATGTTGCACCAGCTTTAGCTTAATACTGCACTGATAGGAGCATCATTCATGCCCCGTCACCGTTTTGCCCCGTGAGCTCATTGCTAGAGATATTACTTGATGTACTTCGGCCTTGCATGTCCTAGCCTCCACCACTTGAACTGGTTCCCCATGTCGTAGGTTATTCAGAGGATGAAGCGAAAGAAGCTCCTAACTCCAACATGTTGTCTGGGCATTTCCTAGTAGCAGTAAGAAGCCTGTCTATCCATCCTAACGAGCGGGTGAATTATCCCGGTGGGTTATTAATATGATCCTATCTTGGTGATGAATCTTTCACTGAGAAGCGACTCGTTTAGATATTATTTACACATTGTCTCTGCTAAGCGCTTATGGGTAAGCAAGCCTCAATCAAGTGTTATAGGTTTATATCTATTATAATGGTAATTGAGGTGGTAAATAAGGTAATGAGTGTTAGGTCATATATAATTTAAGGTTTAGGGGTATGTATTTAAGGATTAAATGTTATAGGTACTAGTAGTCATACTAGTTAATAGCTAGTGTATAGGTTATGGAAATTAGGTGTAAGGGGTTGAGTGGTAGAGCTTAATAGTACTTGTTAAGAATTAACAGCTGTAAAAAATAAAGGCTAAATATTAAGAGTTGTAAAAATCAAGGTTCATAATGCATAATTTGTAAGGTCCTCTTTATGTGTGTGTTTGGGTGGGCAAATAAAAATTTATTTATATATTGTTTTAGGGTTTAAAAAAATTACCAAGTTTTACATCTAAGATTTCATGTAAAGAATTAAACACAATACTTTTCTAAAATATATCTCGTATGTGTGCGTGCATGCAAATTACGCACATAGAAGTATCCATAAAAATTAAATTTTATTTTTATATTGATATAAAGTTTGAAAAAAATTACCAAATTTTACATCAAAAATTTAATGTAAAAAATTAAACACAATACTTTTCTAAAATCTCCAAATTAATACCACAATCTATCTTCCAAAATATCCTCCAAAAACTTGGACAATGAACATCATCATGTTGAACAAAACTTGGACAATGAACATCATTATGTTAAACATTAGATATCATTGTAGAAGATGTATAAACCCATCTAAACTGATCAAGAACACTAAGCATTCAACGCTTCATTTCTTAATAAAAAATAACCTGTTGAAAGTTAGTTATCCATTGTAGAAGACGTATAAACCCATCTAAACCAATCAAGAACCCCCAGCATTCAACGTTTCATTTATTAATGATGAATAACCTATACATTTTCCAGGTCTAATTTTCCCATTCAACATTATATAGCAATATAGCTTTTAGAAATATATATTGATTTATTCATCTCTCACATAGGTTAGTTACACTAGTCTTTTTTACATTTTAGAAAATAATTATCATTGGTAGCTTTAGATTTTCCTATCTGCATACTATGCAATACATTAGTTTTTACCGTTTTTATAATTGCGCCAATCGTGTTTGTTCTCCTTTAGCGATCAACATAAAATTGTCGTAGTTCTAATAAAATCCCACTCTTTATCCATCTATCGTTGCATCTTTCATCGAAGATGATTTCTTTTCTACAACAGAGTATGATACGTAGTCTTTTGTAAATGTGAGTAAATATTTGCACACATCTTTTCAAAAAATGATTGTATGAGTAATATAATAGCTTTGAACCAGCTCATGCATTTGCTATTGACATAGTAGCATAATTCCATGTAACATCATAAATTTATGCATCGCTCGGTAGCGAGGAAAGGCTCTAAGGTTATCTTCGTTCTCATATATATATATATATAGGAGAATAAAGAGGACTTTATATATGAGAATAAAGAGGACTTTAGAAGGTTTTACATAATGGAAGAGAGCCTACCTAAGAAAGGTAGATTAGCATAGCCATTTAGTTTGTGTTCAGTGAATAGCTATAAGTCCTAAGTTAAGTGTTTTTCATTGTTCATGCGTCAGCTATGTGTTATCCATGTATATATATACCAATTATTTTTATATTCTTTTTTTAATAATTGTTTATTTCGAATTTGGAACGACTTCCATAAAATCAATATGGACAGTACACTTGTCTTATCCTATTGCAATCTAGGAAAGGCGTATACGCTAGCCCACCCAATTCTAAAATATAAACACCTATCAGTATAAAAATAAAATTTCTCTACTTGCAGGACAATAGAACCATTTTAGTTGCAATCACCATTTCTGAAATTCTATTAAACATATTCATGGTAAACCAAGAATAAAGTACCAAAGTAATTAGATCGGCCCTCTAGATTTATATTAGGCATATTTGGACATAAAAATAAATTGTGATAGTGAGCATAGCAATGGAAGTTACCCTAAAACATAACTGAAATGAACAAAGGTTCATTTACTAACAAATATCCAACAAAAGAAGGACATTGGACGGTAATCCATATAGGACAAATAGTTAATAAATAAATAATATAGATGATCAGGCAACTGAATAGAATCCATATGGATCCGTATCTATATCTCCAACCACTTGCTATGGGGTTGCATTTGGAAATGGCATGGAAGTCTCACCGAGACCAAATGAATAATAAAGGGAAAACTTATGGGTTTTAAACTCGATCTGAAACTTTACTGGGGCACATCAGAAGAGTTTGGTTTTAGAAAGATATACAATGACCTCCATAATGATATATACACACATTGATTGTTTATTTTATATATATATATATATATATATATATATATATATATTACATCGTCTTCCACTTTCAAAATTCTTTATCCTCGAAGCATATTTATGGAAATGACTTTATTTCTTGTTATATCTCATAATGCCTTTTCATGATTATGTACTCTTGTACTTATGATAGTTGATGATAAAATACAATATGAGTTACAGAGCATTGAATGTAATTGTCTCGCTATGAATGGGTCAAACCACCCTAATTCACTTTTCTATAAAATTTTGTTGCAACAACTTCTGTTATTTGGAAAATGATAAGATTCCACACTTGAACTTCTCTTCAATATAGTACGATCTTCACTTAGCTTCAAATATTGATTGCTTATTTGGTCAATTCATTCAATATTATGATGACTTCTATAATTAGGATGACAATGAAGCATCCCTGCATCTTGTGTATTATTTTTGGAATTGCCATCTGTTAATACGTCTAGTAAATAATTGGTTGATAAGATTTTGATATAAGCCTTTTTTATGTCATTCGAATCTCTATTGGTTCCTCTGTCCAAGATCTGGATTTTTACATTTGATGTTTTTTATATTTCAACAAACTCTGACATTGATTCTTTATCAATCACTAATTTATTGCTAGTAAGTTTCTCTATCTTTCCCTCATGTGACTTTTTTCACTTGTTTAACTTATAAATTTGTGTGATCAAATTTTGAATATGATTCTTAAGCGAGAAACATATATTTCTCAACAATAACCCTTTCAATATCCTTCTGCATCTTTTGTATTAACTTCAAATTTTCTTGAAGGATCAACTTTGATATATCTTTAAAGTCATTTGATGAGGGAGATACTAAATCTAGTAACATCTTGCAATGTTATTTTCTTCTTCTTAAAGGAGAACATCAAAAACTTCTTCATGTTTAAGATATTGATTTTATAATTGTCAATTGTTGATGGTAGATACTTAATTTTATGTTGTTTATTATCAAAATTTGTTTGTTTTTCAATTATACTTGGCTCTGAAACTATTAAATAAATGATTCACTAAGTCAATGTTAATTTTATTTTTCTTGATGGTTGAGCAAATGACAATGCTAATATTATTTCCTTGAAGGATCCTCTTAAGTTTTGCATAGTATTCGTGCATCTTGTATAAGTACGAGGGGGTCTATTTTCATAGCTAGACTCCATTTCGTTATCGTTAATAAACATACCATTTATACTGAAACTTATATATTCCTTTTAACACTTCCTCAATTAATACCTTAAATTATTTTCTTATATATTCTAAATAGATTTAAGACCTTGGTAAATTTTGATAAAATTGTAATAGCTTCCTCTTTATAATTCTAAGAATTTCCTTTATTTTTATTAATTATAGTATAATTTATTAATAAAGATAAATAAAATAATTACTTTACAACCTTAACTTATTGTCCTAACTCCAACTCCAAGATTATAGTTCTTATAGTTCTTTTTCTTTGTAATATCTAACAATGTTTTGTGGTAGCTTCTTATCATTATTTAATATATACTTATAATGGCTTTATTATTCCTTGGAGCCTACTGTTAATGTAAATGCAGTGCGATTTTTCTTAATATAGTCATCACAAATTGGATGTGGATAATTCTTCACCTTTTTTTTATGTGACAGCCAACTTCAATGGTAATTTTTGATAGATGTGATTATTGTTATCAAACCAACCAGGGTAATTTTTTATATATGTGATTATTGTTATCAAACCAACCATGTTGAAGCTTAGGGACATGTTTATATGCTAATATTCTTTCCATTAGTGTGGCATATCACCAAAAAGCATAAACAATTTTGTAATGGTTCTTGTTTACAACAATTTTACAATTTGATGCAACTTTAGGTCACATCTATTTCTTTGATTTATTGGATGGAATGTTGAGATATGCACAACGATAAACAACAACAACGATTATTTCTTGTGTCACTCTTCCAAATGCAAGGTTCCTTATCCCACTAAATTGGGACGTAGACATGAATATATTTGTCACCTTGATGGTCAAATAATTCCCCACTATTTATGATGACTAGAGATTTTATTAGCAATTTTTCCAAAGCATTGGTTGTATAATATAGACAAGAGGTAGTTGAACAGTGGCACAAGCATACAACAAATGTTGTGTGGATCAATATAGTGATTGTGTATAGGTTAACCCTAATTCAACTAGACTTGGGCACAATTTTATGTCAATGCCAAAATTCCCCAACATGTTTGAATTTTGTTAGGCACCTTAAAAAGTACCAAATTGGCATTGTCCCAACTTTGGTTCCAGTTTATTCTACTTTTTCTATGCTTGTAAGCATTGGTAGCAATGTGATTTTTATGAAATATATTTGAATTATAAATGGCCAAAAGCCAATCTATGGTAAAAGACCTAGGGTCACAAAAACTTAATAAGTTGGTAAATGTGTGGCTAAGAGTCTAATTAGACAAGATATGATAAAGGGTGTGGCCAAGGGTTGATATTAGACATGGATATGATACCAATGAAATGAACAAATATTTTTTACTAACAAATATCTAACATAAGGAAAATAGGCAAAAATCCATATAAGTAATAAATAAATGAATAACATATATGATAAATTATAGATGATATAATGATATACAATAATCTATGTGGAGTTATATATACATATTGACAAGTCATGTCACTTCACATATTTTCCAATAGGAAAATATCTGTCACTTTAAATAAAGAGTGACCATAAACTCTTCCTGAGGAACTCTCATTATATTCACATAGAGGAACCAAAATCCTCCCATCACAAAAAATCCATTAATTCATTCACAGAGGTTATCCAAAAGTACGTGGTCTAGATCCGGGCTAGACCCTTCATATCTCGACAAAAAATAGTATGTCTCATATGTTCAGAACTATGATCCTATATCATATATACATCTTCATTGGAATAATTTAAATAAACCAACTTCCCATTCAGTAATTGAATTTAGTTTGTTGTTATATCCTTTGTCTCCAGTTTACCTGGATCCAGTAGTAGAGCTAACTTACATAGTCCATATGCTTCCATATTCATCTCTCTGTATATGTGAGTTATTCTGAGGGCCTATGAATAATTCCAACAGCCTTATGTTAGGTAAAATATCGTCTTGATTAATTTACCTAATATTTAATTATCGACCGAGGTTGGTAGGCTTAGAGTTGACACAAAATATATGCGAAGGTAGAGGGATTCCTATGGTGTTGTGGAGATATTTTAACAAACAAAAGGTCGAAATATCTTTCAAAATGAAAAATTGAGTCAAACTCTAATGAATTCAACTATCAAGGTAATTGAACCAAAACATAGTACTAGACCAGAGTGGTATCAAGTTATACTACTCTACTCTATAAACAATTACTATAAGATAAAAATATAGACAATGCTATTCTATGACAATAAACTACTTTCTATAAGAAGATCTATTTTACTGCTAAACAACTTTAGAGACTTACTGCACAAAATTACAACAACTGGATATGTTTTTAAGAAGAACTATACATGCAACTAACGAATGTTCATAATAGTTTAAACTAAACCATTTAGTTCCACTCTCCTTGGTTGTTCTGAAATTAAGGATTCACTGTGATTGGAATAGGAGCAAGAGAAGTGTCAAAGTGACTTTCAAAGGAAGTGAAGAAACTAAATGGAATCGAGTCTAATTTAACCTTTACAAAGATATGCAGACTAAGAAACGTCCAATTGCAAGTGATAGTAAACATGATGATTTATTTCATAGGTAAATAACTCCTAACTTACAAAAGATGGAACAAGACTACAAGAAGGTAGATCTAACTTATAAACAAGTAGAAAACCTAACAAAGAGGAGCAAGCAGAAAACTTAATAAAGATGATTTTAAATCCTATTCTATAGGTGCCTTTTGATAACCACCTAATTGGAAGGGACGGATCCTACTACTTATAATCAATTTACAAGGTACTAACATATTTTCCTAACATTGACATATCTAACTCTAAACTATATAAAAGAGTGAAATCAATTCAAGTCAAAGGTATACTTACAAAGCAATACAATAAACTAAAATGCATGACATAATTCCAAACATAGAATGAAAAGAAGGAAGAAATAAGAATAAAATTTAATAATTATTTTAAATAGTCTAACATGAGGCTTTAAGAAGAAACACAACCATTATCTAACTACCGCTTATCAAAACATAATCGAAAAAACTAAAGAAACAGGCTTAAAATAGATTAAAAACGCTAAGGGCTGAATGAAAGGCAGGATAACAGACTGGAGCAAGGGTCTAGATGAGAGATAGAACATGCTGTTTAAATGACAATATGAACACAAAAATCACTAAAATGTCAAGGAATAATTAATCTAAATGATTTTGAGGTCAGCTGATCCATGCACATGATAACAAAATGTAAAGGGCGGAAATTAAACCTACCTAATGATTAAATTCAATCTATAAAATAATTTAAACTCAATTCACAATTTAAAATACATCATGATCTATTGCATGATTAAACAAGCTGAAATATAACTAAATGAATTTATAACAAAACAGAATTGAACCTACTGTAATTGGAAATATCAAAGCAATATATTCTGTCAACATAAAACCAAGCAGTAAACTAGAAAGACTTGAAAAGGAAATTGAAAGCAAATTTGTGGGCAACTGGTTGCTTAACTCACAAAGGGAAACTACATTAAAAGCACAATATCAAAGTGTAATCTATGCTACAGGAAACAGAAGACATGAACAACTAAAATAACTAAATTGCATAAGCAAATTACAAATAAAACTATGCTAATTGCAAAAAGGGAATAATGAAAAATACACAAGAATGGAAATCTCTGGTTGATGAGGGGCCCTCTTAGCAATCAAAGTGATGACTTGCTAAACGCGACTAAGACACGATCATGCACATAATAAGAATTTTTTTTATTAAACTGAAGAAAAGTATTACAAAGTTTCTGGAATCGGAATGATCACATGTGTCAACTAGCTAGCTTATTAACCTCTCACATAGAAGCATTTATATATACAGCGTTGTACAAAAGGAGAGCAAGTTTACCCTTTCAGTGGTTGACTTCTCTTAAGATAAGTCAACCATTATGACAAATAACTGACGGAATGGACAACACATATGCTCTCCTCCTTCCTCGCGAAACGGTTCTTCTATGGCGTGTGATGTGGCATACAGGCTTTGTTTTGGCATGGCTGGTGTTAATGTGTCAAACGGAGGTAGCGCGCTGGCAATCCTTCTACAAGGAGGATCATGCTATCACCTAGACGCATGGAAAGTAGGTAGATTGCAGACCATTTCATGCTTTAACACTTGGAAATCTAACATCAACAGCGCGAAGTAGGCTCGGCGGTTCGAACAGTGATCTATACAGTGAGCTAGATATGCGCTACGCCTATCTAGGATGAATACGTTGCCTGCTTGTTAGTTCGTTGAGGACTATGATCTGCAACAATGATTTCATATGTTAGCATTTCATCAAATATCATTGGATTTAACCAATAAAATAGTGAAATAATAGAAATAAATCATAACTTGCATAAACCCAAAATATGGTCGTACCTGAGACTGAATAGTGAAATACATGACAAAAAACATGCCAAAAAGGTGACAAAACATGTAAATTATTAGCCGAAAAACCATGACAAAACTGGGATCAACATTCCGCCAAACCGGAGAAATGCCAGGTCCCACTAAGCACAAAGAGGAGTAAATCAGGAAGAAGGCTAAGCTACGTCAGCAGCTGCCTTCGACTTGGTAGATGAAGAAGGGGTTTTAAACTTCAATTTTTGAGCCTGTGATTTCAAAATAGCATGCCTCTCCTGTTGAGTATTATGTGACAAATTGATGGCTCTCTTCATCTCTTCAATGCTCTTGACCTGCAAGTGTAGATCTTTATTCTCTTACCGAAGACTTAATATTATCCTAGCGTACTCTTCATTTCAACTTACTGATTGAGCCAACTCCTAGGTAACTGATCGACTGTCGGCTGTTGTGGAGTAGATGGCTTTGTAGGCTGCTTAGAGTCTTGTGGAGGACTCATCTCCTTGGATGGCACTTCAAGATAAACAGTCGTAATTTGTATTTCAGGACCCAAATCCTGAACAGGCGTAGAAATAGTTTCATGAACAGGTGCAGGGATGGTCTCATGATCATCATCTTCAAGCATTTCAGTTGAAATGCTAACCAAGGCATACAGAGGTGAATTAATGTCAGTTTTTCCTGATTTGGCCACACTGTCTGAATGAGTTGTCTGGATAGCGGGCTGTACCATACACTGAGAAATTTTTTCCTTATGATATATAGTACGAGATCGTGGTAGCGGTATAAATTCAGTAGATACATGGATAGAGTGAGTGGACAGACTCACCTCCGATGTGTCATAATCGAGATGGACAACATTGGGGATTTTCTTCTCTGACGATGGGGATGGACTGGATTCTTGACGATGAAGATGTCGAGGGTGTTTTCGGATATTTAAATGGGGATTAAGAACTTTAAACACAAAGGTATCCCAGGGTTGATTCCGCTCTTTAAGTTAAGATATATCTGCAAAAGTTAAGATATATTTTAAGTGTCTTTAGAGCATTTCCTTTTTCAGATAATATCTCATGAGCTGCTTATAGAAATAGAATACTTGTAACCAAACTGCAAAACCACTTGTTAGATGATTCATTTTATTCTTGAAAACATATATAACATTATAGAAAGAAAAAGAGTCCCCTGTAAACAAATTGTTAGAAATGACTTATTTATTCAAAGAAATACACACATATTTACATATATACAACTGACGATAACCCAAAATACTTTTAAGGATCAGGAGGAGGAAAAATTTTTGGAGAGGGAAGGCCAATGGTTACTTCTATTTTGGTAGGATCCACCTTGATCCCTTGGGGCAAAACATGATTCCCTGTACAAATGTGACATGCAGAAATTTTGTTTAATGGACATTCTTGTTGGGGATGTTTAGTCTTACTTCCTTGACAGAAGATGCTCTTTGATTCCCATCTTATTCTTGTTTCTTCATGTAAGTTTGGTTTCTAAAGTGAGTATACCTAGAAGGTTTCTTTCGAGGTGAGAATGGGGCATCCCAACATTCTTTTCCAGGAGAGATCTCCTCCGATCAACCATGCTCTTACTGGGTCTTATAGGGATGGTAGATACTACTGTGGATGTTTCAATCTATGAGATTACTATGATTATTGAGTTTCCAAAGAGAGGTTTCACCTGGAAAGGATTGATAAAATTAGTAAAGTTCAGCTCCCCTACTAGTGAAAAAGTTGTATTATTTGGTTTTGTGACTAGTGGAAGATTTAAGGGTTCCCAATGGTTAGTCCCTTTGAAATTTCTCAGGAATGACGCCCTCAAGACCTCTCACTGGGATCTCTTATCCTTCTATGGCTTCCCCTGCAAGATCTCCCGAAAAAATCTCTTTATGTTTCCAGCAGAACTACTTCCTATAGGTTTTTTTTTCGATGCCTTTTCAATCAGTTAATGGTTGGGGTATTATGTCCCCCGTAAAAACTGATAGGAATTTTTTTACAAAATTTTACTGTTTTAACGAATCTACCCTAAGAATCTCTAGGTTGCAAAAAAAAACTAAAGAAAAACCTATGCTACTACTACTACTGGATTTGGGGGCGCTTGTTATAACAGATGTGCAAGTTCTTACCTCTCATCTTACCACTTCCCTGCCACCAGCCTATTACTAAATTTTATATCTAATCTACCTTACAAAACAACTCCCCGACAACGGCACCAAAATGTTGGGCAAAATATCGTCTTGATTAATTTACCTAATATTTAATTATCGACCGGGGTTGATAGGCTTAGAGTTGACACAAAATATATGCGAAGGTAGAGGGATTTTTATGGTGTCGTGGAGATATTTTAACAAACAAAAGATCAAAAGATCTTTCAAAATGAAAAACCAAGTCAAACTCTAAAGAATTCAACTATCAAGGTAATTGAACCAGAACAGAGTACTAGTCTAGAGTGGTATCAAGTTATACTACTCTACTCTATAAACAATTACTATAAGATAAAAATATCGACAATGTTATTCTATGACAATAAACTACTTTCTATAAGAAGGTCTATTTTACTGCTAAACAACTTTAGAGACTAACTGCACAAAATTACAACAACTGGATATGTTTTTAAGAAGAACTATACATGCAACTAACGAATGTTCATAATAGTTTAAACTAAACCATTTAGTTCCACTCTCCTTGGTTGTTCTGAGGATAAGGATTCATTGTGATTGGAACAGGAGCAAGAGAAGTGTCAAAGTGACTTTCAAAGGAAGTGAAGAAACTAAATGGAATCGAGTCTAATTTAACCTCTACAAAGATATGCAGACTAAGAAACGTCCAATTGCAAGTGATAGTAAACATGATGATTTATTTCATAGGTAAATAACTCCTAACTTACAAAAGATGGAACAAGACTACAAGAAGGTAGACCTAACTTATAAACAAGTAGAAAACCTAACAAAGAGGAGCAAGCAGAAAACTTAATAAAGATGATTTTAAATCCTATTCTATAGGTGCCTTTTGATAACCACCTAATTGGAAGGGACGTGTTAACACCTGTATTTTACAAAAAAGATGCAAGACCGATGGGAGGTGAGATTTTGTTGATTAAATACTTTGGGCTAGGGATATAGTACAAAGGAGGCTTGATAATCTAAAGAGTAGCCGAGTCGGGAAAGGTCCTGAACCATGGTCTAAAGGAGAAGCAAATCGATGGTTTATATACTTTCCACCATCCAGAACATACAAGCAAGATAAGGGAATTTCGGGCCTCTAACAGCCTGCACACATCAAAGGTTTTAACATTGCTCAGAGCTGATCTACGGCCCGTGTCAAATTCGCTGGCTGGAAGTGCAAGGTGGATAAGGAAATGATGGATCAACGGAATCGCATATAGTCCTCCTGATCCTACGGACGAGGATTGAAGACAGCATTGATCGACGGACGTGTTGGTTTCCGGAAAGGTAACGTGCACGCGCGATAACCTTTAGACCACCCAACGGAAATGGATACGTGCTGCTCGATCCGACGGTTGGAGATCGCAGGATGGTGGATCGACGACGGAAAATGATTCCGGGTTGGAGACTTGCGCACCCGATAAAACCCCAGCACCCGGCGGAATATGGTACGTGGCGCAAGATCGGACAGTTGTTGAATGCCTAGCATCCCATCGACGGCCGAGAAGAATTCCGGGAGAAGAACTAGCGCAGAGAATAATTCTGGATTACCCGGCGGAATCCGGTACGCGGCACTTGATCTGACGGTGTAGGAGCGACGGCGGATCACATCAACGGGCGAGGATGATTCCGCTGGGCAAAGTTGCTCGGCGGATTAAGATGGAAGAGCCCAGCGGAATCGGTAGACGAAGCACGATCCGACGGCCCACCCGCAAAGGAAAAACAGGTCGACGGCTGTAGATGACTCCGGGGCCCAAAGTCGCACGATGATTAAAGCGAGGAGGCTCGGCGGAAAAGGGACATGTGGCATGTGATCCGAGGGCCAGGAATTCACACAGAAGAGATCGACGGTCAGAAATGAACCCGGAAAAGAAAGATGCGCGAGGGTTAGAGACAAGTAGTGGTTGCGGAAATAAATGCCTCCCACGTGTCAAATCAGGGTGGTCCTATAAAGGCGAAATTGACATCTTCCGTGATTATTTTATTTCTCGGGACCCGGCGAAAAGGACCTGTCGATTTGGGCGCTTCCAGTTGTCAAGTACCGAGGCGCATTCCGAGCACACGCCTTCACAGTGAGCCAGGTAGGACCTCAAATCCTGTAACTTCTGCACCCCATTCATAGTATAAATTGAAAAATGGACCAACAAAGTGAATCTTCTGTGTCTGGTCGGGTCCCGGACGAAAGAGAAGAGTTCCTGGTAGACAGACACAGAGGTGTCTATGACCCTTTCCTGTCTACAGGAAGTGTGGCTGGTAGTAAAGATAGATTGTGGTCCTGTTTTTTACGGGGAAATGATGTTTTAAATGTATGTAAGTCCCTTTTATATTTTTTCGCCCTGGAACAAACCCTCCACTTCCCTGAATTTGCCGAATGGTGCGCGGCGAATTACTCCCCCTCTCAGAGAGTCATAGTGAGTC
>LPNX010062472.1:346063-380733 GCA_001517045.1 Pseudotsuga menziesii | reverse complement strand
AGATAATAGATATGCTCAAAGAAGAAACAGCAAGAACAACGTGCACAAGATCAATAGTAATTGTGACAGGAGCTACACGGGTGGGATCTGCTGAAGGCTCCGCACCAATTGGCAAAGCAGAACGAGGTGCTTGAGGGCCACCAAATCGATATATAAGCAGGTCACTGAAATTTACAATATTGGCATGAGGTGATAGTTCATTGGTAAGACCATAGAAGTATTCCTGCAACAAAAAAGCAACAATATTTCAATATTAAAAATTTGAGAAGTATAGCATTCAAGCATACCTTCCAGACATCAGCCATGCCTTGTATTTTATAGCGAGTAATGCAACTGAAAAATACAATTGATTGCAAGGTGGAGATGTGCATGCATTCAAGCACAAGTTAATTAGTTGACAACCTATTACTTTTTGAAGACTTTAGTTTTATATTTGTTAGAGGATAATTCTCTGAATTGGCCCTGTGAAACTTTCAGATGATGACTGTGCAAAAACCTCCATTGTTTATTCTTCAGGTCTGCATCTTTTTGAAAGTTTATCAATTTCTCTGTAATCTCAAAACATTCAGCTTTGGTTGCTTCTGCTCTCACTATAGATTTTATTTTATGACTGAAGCTTCCGAGTTCTAGCATAGGCTGCCTCTTATTTTGAATTCCTTCAACGCCATCAAGAATGGTCTCCTTGGAAAATTTGCATAGTGAAAATAAGATCAGCTTATCATCTCAGATGGGCATTCAAATCCAATGGCTAGTTCTGGCTTGGCTTTAGATCGGAGAATTCCCTTCCTCGCTCATCTTACTTAAGAAGTCCCACATGGGGGCATGCTAACATTATAAATTGCAATTGGTTTTTTCTTGCTACAGGTATTGGATTCCGCTTTCACTATTTCACTAATAGAAGCAGGGGCCGTTGTTAAGTTAAAGAAGTAGATGAATGTGCCACTACTTCTGATTGAATTGAAAAACCTATTCTGTCCGTGGCTATCTTGACTATTGATCCTTCCTTTCCTGCTATCATTCCTGGCATATTTGTCTGAAAAACTGGTTATTCTCGAGCAGCAAGAGGACATTCTCGAACAGTCACTTTTGGATTCGATGCTCTCCTTGGCCTTGCCCTTTCTCATGTATTCTATTCGCCTATTCTCTGTGCGTCGGTGTGGGTATCTTCCCCTATTGATTCATTTCCTTCCATGGAAACCCTGGAATTTTGGCCATTTGAAAACATATGTCAGTCCTTAATATCGGCACAAAAATTATTTTTTTTAAACAAAAATTGACAGTCGTCGCTTAACCGACGGATATAACCGTCTCTTTACCGACGACTACATTATATAGCCGTCGCTTAACCGACAGCTTGAAGGCTATTTTTAAAAAAAAATTGACAACCGTCGCTTCACCGACGGATATAACTGTGGCTTTACCGACGCCTACATTCTATATCCGTCGCTTAACTGACGCCCTGAAGGTTATTTTTAAAAAAAAATTTCACTACCGTCGAAGAAATTCTATCACTTAACCGACGCTTTACATTTAACCGACGGTAAACTGAGGTGTCGGTTAACCAACGGCTTGGAAGGATGTCGAATAACCGACGATGGACCACCGACGCCTAAAAAAAATCATAGTGTCGTACATGCGACAGAGAAGTGTCGAAAGTCCGACAATACGGCCGTCGGATTTTGGTTGAAATGTAGTAGTGTGTCTCTTCATCAGAATTTGACCTGTCAGTATACTGCAACAAATTTTCCATTTCAGCTAGCCCCTCAATAGCCTGATGCTCAAATGGTTTATTCTTGTTTTCCTGTTTTCTCAATGAGATCACCTGGTGGGGGTCGTAGTTCATATTTACATCTTTTATAAAATCCATATTCTCCAGCAACTTTTCTATAAATGCCAGGGCACCTTTACCTTTAAAAATGAAAGGGTCGACTTTAAGTGGAAATTTAATGTTCGAATATTTTTTGAAAGCACCAAAGTGCTCTTCCTCAGACAGCAATCTCTGCCTCATGAACTCTAGTGCGAAGATCCTTGGGGTCAAAAAGGAGGGTAGCCTATAAGGCTGACCAGTAAAGCCATAAATTCTTAACACTGTGTAACCTCTGTACAGGAACCAATCCCCCACCCGATCTTCGGGTGACGACTGCATTAGGCATCTCATCTTGTCCAGGACACGGGGCAGGTCCTCATCAAATAACATTCTGTACATTTCGGACATGATCGAATTGGCAAATTCGACCATGTTGATTTGCTTGGGCAAATCAGAAGAACATAGAGCACTTGAGAATTTCAATTCAGTAACATTAGAGCATAATATCATGTTAAGCAAGTATGTTTGAAACCTAAAGAACTGGACCTTGGGAAATTCAGTCAACTGAAGGTGGATCGTTTCGGCAAGGTACTCATCTAAATTAAGCACAGGGACTGACTGGGACTCGGGGCTTAAAGAATTTATTTTTAACAAGAAACCAAGGATGACATCACCTATATGACAATCGTCATGTAAACCTAACACTTGACATACCAAAGACATTACCAATTGCACTTCAGTCCTAAAAATGTGCAAGGTGTAAGGCAAGAAAAGACCTTCAAGGTACTGACCTTCCTTCAGGATACTTGACAAGAATTGACAGCGACTTTCACTTTCACAATTTTTGAAAAAATCAGCAAGGATAGATTCATTTACAGACTCACGATTTACAGGGTAATTTTCGGGCAGACTAAGGTTTACTCTGATGACCGAAGCATCAATTTTACACAATATTTTGGATGCGGACCGACTCACAATAATCCTCTGAGAGGGAGAATAGTTCACCGCACACCACTCGGCAAATTCAGGGAAGTGGAGGGTTTGCTCAAGGGAGAAATGGTACAAAAAAGACTTGCATACATTCAGAACGTCATTCCCCTATGAATAATAAGACCACAATTTCTCTTTGCTGCCGGACACGCTCCCTGTGGATAGGAAGGGGTCGCACACGCCCCTGTGTCTGTCTACTAAAAATTCCTCTCTGTCATCCGCGACCCGAACAAACACACGAACCTCTCTCCCTTGGTCCATTGCTTAATTTATAATGGTAATTGGACGAAGGAGTTACAGGGTTTAAGTCCTACCTGGCTTACTGTGGAGGCGTGTGTTCGGAACGTGCCTGGCACTGACAAATGGAAGCTCCCAAATCCCCAGGTCCTTTTCGCCGGGTCCTGAGCAAATAAAATAATCATTGGAGAGGTCAACCCTGCCTTTATAGGACCACACAATTCGCCACCTGGATAGCATTTATTTTCTGTAACCACCATTCACTCTTAACTGCCGTGCACTTCTATTTTCCGGCTTCATTTAAGACCCTAGATCTGATTTTTCTTTAATTTCTGGCCTTTGGATCATGTGCCATGTACCCTGTTCTACCAAGCGCCTTGGTGATAAATGACGTGCCGGTCTCCATCCTGGAATGATCTCCCACCGTCGATGATATCGCCTTTTATCATGAGCCGTTGGATCGGGTGACACGTAACGAATTCCGCTGGGCTCCGTCACTTTAACCGTCGTGCAGCTTTGATCCCCAGAATCATCCTCAGCCATTGATGTGATACGCCTTCAACTTTCCACCGTCGGATCATATGCCATGTACCAAATTCCGCTGAGCACTTCGGAATTATCCACCGCGCTAGTTCACTCTCCGGAAATCATAATAGCCATTGATTTGATTCACTTTGATTTTACACCGTTAGATCGATCACCGGATAACTCATTCCGCTGGGCGCTTTAGGTTTATCGGTCGTGTAGGTTCTGGTTCCAGAATCAATCTCAACCGTAGATGCGATCCGATTTCACCTCTCTGCCATTGGATTGAGTAGTATGTACCCGATTCTGCCGGATTGTGTCGTTTTAACTAGGATGCAACTTCACGAAGCAGATTGGATATAGACTGTGGATCTGCACGAGACAACCTGATAGCCACTGATCTGTGCGCCTGATAAACGCTCGGTCAAACCTTTATCTTCCTTGCATCTTTGAGGAGCGGGCATAATATCAGCCATTGATTTTCTTCCTTCTTCCATCGCGGATGAGGATTTTCGGTGACTTAATCGCATTTTGCCTATCGTCCCATTTTTACTATATATCTTTTAACCAAAGTATCCAAACAACCATTATTTTTCTTTCTCCACCATGGTTTATTATCCTCTTTGATAAATAATGGTGTTAACACCTAGGAACTATGCTTTTTCTTGTATTATATTTGTATAATTCTGTAAATGTTTGTTAGTGATTAGTGTTTCTTATGTAGTCTGGTGTTGTTTCATATGTCTTTGGAGTGGTTCATAGGGTTCCTTGATGGCGCCAGCCATCACATTTGCAATCTGGATTCAGTTACTTGGGTCATTTATGCACCCACATGACAACTGGTTGCCTCATGAGGTGTTTGATTAGGTCTTGCAACTAACAATGTAGATGAGTACAGTGTTGTCATTGAGCTTCTTTGGGACGGTTATTTCACATGGTATCACCTTCCTGGAAGTCAGATTCGACTCCCAGTTAGTGGTCTCTCAGCTCAATGGGGTCTACCAGGTAAGACACCCTACTCTTTTATGCCAGTTTTTACAGATTAGGTTACTTGAAAGAAACTTTGAACATATTCCTTCAAGAAATTTTTGTATAAAGCCTATAAAGGAAGCTACTACAATTCTATAAAGAAACGCAGGTGAATTCTTAAGTCCAAAGGGATTTACCATATACTGGAAACATCCCCACTATGTCGAAAAGGTAGTTTTGTGTCGGTCATCCTTTGCAATCCTGATCTAATGGTAACCAGAAAATCCATAAGTGAAAGAGTGCATCTTGTTATAACTAGATCTTGTTCTTAGTTTATCTGTTCTTTTTGTCCTAATTTTCAATCGTTGGTTTAAAATGATTTTATATTTCATGTTGATTTTAAGAATTTTTGACAATCAATAATTTTGGTTGGATTTAATGCTTTTAATGGTTGAATCATTTCATTATTTTAGTTTTAAGGTTTGTATTTTGGGCTTATTAGTTAATATGTACATATTTAAGCTTTCAAAAACTTATAATAAAAGTTCATTCCAAGTTTTGATTTATAATCTAACTCTCATTTTTGAGTCCTTTGTCAAATATTTTCATGAGGAGATTCCTGTAGCAGCTCTGTTTTTCCTGCTTTTGTCATTGTCATTGGGAGCATATTACGAGGATATGGAAATTAATTCAGGAAAAAAAAAATAGGTTTTTGTCCACAACATACTCATTCACAAAAACCTCTCTCATTTTTGCAACATCTGTTATCATTTGAGATATTCGAATTCATCTTTGTGGCCTATTTTCAGGGTTTGAATTATTTAATAATTTCCTGTTTTAGTCACAAATGTGCAGAACATATTCCGATCAATTGAAGAATAATTTTGAAAAACCAAGAGAGGTTTTTGTTTCTAACATAATAAGTTAAAAAAACCTCTCTTAATGTTTACACGGGTGTTTCAGATCAAGAGATATGAAGGCATATTTGGGACCCAAATTTCCCCAAATCCGATTTGCTATTTTTGGGTTAATTATCTTTAAAGATTTTGAGTTATCATGTAACTAATTGATGTAAATGTTTCAAATTTTGACCTAGAAGGTAGTTATGGAACTACTTTACTTTTGTAATGATAAAAGGAAGATAAACATACAGTTTTGAGGGTGATTTTTCACTCAAGGAGAGGCTTTTGGAGCTTTGATTTCTCAAGCCAGCACTTATAACTCTTATGTAAGTGGATGATTGTTATTGATTATATATAAATTGATAAGCCCTTTTTACCTGTCATGATTTTTCATTTCTGATCTGTTTGATTGCTCAGTCTACAATTTCATTTCTTGTTTAAAGTTTTATTCATGTAAATGCTTGTAGCCTGTGGGTGGAATTAGTATTTCATGTGTAATGTTTATGGCTTATTGGGATGTGTTTGATCCCCAGTTTATCCAATTTGCATGATTCAGTTCTGTATTATCTTGTGGATGTTTATTTCCTCCTTGCTGATGAAGTTTTTTATACCCTAAAAATTATTTTATTTAATTTTACTTTTGAGATTGTGTTGGCTTGTTCTTCTGGTAGTCTAAGAACAATTTCTGGCACAAACATATTTGGCGCCGTTGCCGGGGATGAAGCTGAAGTATATCTTCCCTAGGATATCATTATTCTTCTGATTTTGAGAGGTGAACAAATTCAGAAAATCTTTTAGACTACAAGTTTTCACCGATGACTCCACGATTAAATATTCCACTGCAAGGAGAATTTTGTTGACAGAAAAATGAAGAAGCCAAATGGAAAGACTGGATATCAGCTTGTTACTTTACTCCATGAGGTTTTGTTCTTATTCATCAGTTCTTTCCTATCTTTCCCATTGCATGTCAAAAGAATTATTTTTTGTTTTGTCTATTCGGATGATCATAAACCTTCAAGTACATATCCCACTTTGGAAGAAGAAAATCTGCATTCTTCTTGTGTTATTGATGTTGATCCTATTCCTTCATTTGAAATAGATGTTCAGCATGATATACATATACCCATATCCCTTGAAGATGATTATTTTGGTCATCTTGTAGAGAATAAAGCTGATCTATTACCTTCTACCATCATTGTTGAAACTTCCGAACAGCTTGTTGAACCTCATATTCAACTCACATATTTTCAGTGTAGACTCAGACAGAAGATGTTTAGACCTCTTAGGCTTCCATCTCTCTTACATCCTTACCCTTCCTACTTTGTTGAATATCTTCCCCATTTTACTGGAAAAGACCATATTACAGCAGAGAAGCATTTAGAATCTTTTCATAATTTCATTTATAATTTTGAAATCATGCATGAGGATGTTATCATGAGGTTATTTTCTAAATCCTTTGTTGGAGATGTTGGGTTTTGGTTCCAAAATTTAAAAGTTGATTCAATTGGATCGTGGGAAGAGTTACATGATGTCTTTTTGAAGTATTGGGGTAAGAATAAATCTTATGATCAATTTCTTTCCGAATTTTATAGTTTGAAAAGGGAAAATGATGAGCCAATTACTAAATTTAATTGGAGGTTTCAAAGTTTTTATATCAGTATGCCTACGGAGATCAGACCTTCAGAAAAACTTCCTATGGTATATTATGTTATGGCTCAACATTCAGATCTTGTCTTGTTCCTGTTAGAAAGAAAATCATCATCTTTAAGACAATTGTTTGAGGATGCAAAAGGAGTGGAGGAGAACATCCAAGCTTGCAAAATGCTTCGAGATCAGGCTCATGTTGAAGATATACAAGCTTATAAACAGGAAGAAGAACGTAGGTATCATTCAGATTTAAGACAGTTTTCTTCATCATTTTCATATTTCCATTTGAACAAGGATATAAATGATGCTTGTGTCGATTCTTCATATCAGTTTGCTGATTTTTTCGATGATAACATACTTTCAGTGGATTATAGTAGAAATTTCTTAGTTCCTGCTATGAGATTATCATGTTATGAAGAAGAAGTTGCTACTCTTCAACCTCTTACTATTGATATAAGAAATAGGTTGTCATTCTTGACTTATGGTAACTTTCAGAATTTTATTTGTTCAAGTTTTGACCAAGGGTTTTATTTAAAGGTCGAGAAGCAGTTTGAAAAGCCCTTGGTTTCCATTCTTGATCCAAAGTTTAAAAAGAATAGCAATGGAGAGAAAGAGAATGCTTCACTTTATGATGAATATAATGAAGACATTGAAGTTTTAAATCATAAATTTCATGATCCCGTGGCTTCTTGGATGGAGTTGTATTTTTCAAAGGTTTCTAATGCTCCATATTTTGGCATACTTCCTATTTCCAGTCATAAGTACCAGCTGCCTACAGCTCTTTATTGCATTTATCACATCTTTTGTGGGTTTTCTCAAATAGTAGCATGCATGAAATTATGATTCTCAGTCAAATGGTTTCTTGGCTTCACTGGAAGTATGATTACACTTGATTGGGTTGTTTCCTCCGATTAGAAGTAGGAGTAAATAATAGAATAAGCTCGCTATACGAGCATGTAGATTCTTTTCAGTATGTTGGTTTGTAGCAGTATTTTTTCATTTCAGAGGTATGTGTTCAGAGTTTGACAAAGTTGTAGAGATTTGGTAAATGACTCCATCACCCAATGAATAAGGCACAAGGTCTACAGGTTCTTGAAGCCTCACAATAAGGACTTCATCCCGCAGCAAGAGCCAGATGTTATAACTAGATCTTGTTCTTAGTTTATCTGTTCTTTTTGTCCTAATTTTCAATAGTTGGTTTAAAATGATTTTATATTTCATGTTGATTTTAAGAATTTTTGACAATCAATAATTTTGGTTGGATTTAATGCTTTTAATGGTTGAATCATTTCATTATTTTAGTTTTAAGGTTTGTCTTTTGGGATTATTAGTTAATATGTACATATTTAAGCTTTCAAAAACTTATAATAAAAGTTCATTCCAAGTTTTGATTTATAATATAACTCTCATTTTTGAGTCCTTTGTCAAATATTTTCATGAGGAGATTCCTGTAGCAGCTCTGTTTTTCTTGTTTCTGTCATTGTCATTGGGAGAATATTACGAGGATATGGAAATGAATTCAGGAAAACCAAAAGAGGTTTTTGTCCACAACAGACTCATTCACAACAACCTCTCTCAGTTTTGCAACAGCGGTTATCGTTTGAGAGATTCAAATTCATGTTTGTGGCCTATTTTCAGGGTTTGAATTATTTAATAATTTCCTGTTTTAGTCACATATGTGCAGAACATATTCCGATCAATTGAAGAAGAATTTTGAAAAACCAAGAGAGGTTTTTGTTTCTAACATACTTAGTTAAAAAAAAATCTCTTAGTGTTTACACGGGTGTTTTAGATCAAGAGATATGAAGGAATCTTTGAGACCCAAATTTCTAGAAATTCGCCAAATTTCCCCAAATTCGATTTGCTATTTTTGGGTTAATTATCTTTAAATATTTTGAGTTATCATGTAAATAATTGATGTAACTGTTTCAAATTTTGACCTAGAATGTAGTTATGGAACTACTTTACTTTTGTAATGATAAAAGGAAGACAAACATACAGTTTTGAGGGGGATTTTTCACTCAAGGAGAGGCTTTTGGAGCTTTGATTTCTCAAGCTAGCACTTATAACTCTTATGTAAGTGGATGATTGTTATTGATTATATATAAACTGATAAGCCCTTTTTACCTGTCATGCTTTTTCATTTCTGATCTGTTTGATTGCTCAGTCTACAATTTCATTTCTTATTTAAAGTTTTATTCATGTAAATGCTTGTATCCTGTGGGTGGAATTAGTATTTCATGTGTAATGTTTATGGCTTATTGGGATGCGTTTGATCCCCAGTTTATCCAATTTTCATGATTTAGTTCTGTATTAGCTTGTGGATGTTTATTTCCTCCTTTCTAATGAAGTTTTTAAAACCCTAAAACTTATTTTATTTAATTTTACTTTTGAGATTGTGTTGGCTTGTTCTTCTGGTAGTCTAAGAACAATTTCTGGCACAAACACATCTCTTTCCCTCCAAAATTCTCTAGTATCTCATATGTAAATGGAGTCGAAAATGGGTCATGTAAACAAGCATCATTCAACTTTCTTAGGTTGAAAAAAATTATTACTTCAGCTGAGGTCTTCTTGTCCTGTAATCCACTCTGATTCCTCGATAGGTTCTATAACTCCTGCCTCTAACATTCGATCCAATTCAGCCTTAACCTTTTATTTTTATCACAGATTCAATCTGTATGGTCATTTCTTGACCGGTTTGTAGAAATAATAGATCAATACTATTAGCAATGATGCTAAGAAGAAGCATAGGAAATATATTTTGCTACTAAGAATTCTCACAAGCACACAGGAAAAATAAAGAGAGGAAAAGAGATTGAATCACGTGAATGAAGAGATGAATATTGGTATGTATCATTCCATTGAATAATGATGAATAATAGTGTACATAAATAGTGCATCCCTCATAGGAAAATCGAATTGTATGGAAACAACTCATAAAGCTCAAAAAGGTTGACTTACCAAAATATAGCAAACCTCCATATGTGGCTAAAGCACTTCCCAAATCTATCAAGGACCTCATGAGTTGGAAAAAGCATGAGTGAGTTGTCAAGGAGATGGAAAAGACATGCTAATCCTAGAAAATGGAGAAAAACTAATGGAGGATGGGATGGAAACAAAAGCTGTCAGTTTCCTAGTTGACTAGCTTTTATCTTATCCATAGAAAAGCAAAAAAAACATAATAAAGAAGAATCTGTTGTAAAGTGTTGTATACTAATTCTGGATGGTCAAAAGGTGGTCAAGATCAACCCATAATTAGAAATAAATTATTCCTAGGATATAGATGGCATGTATTGACTTTAAGGTGCAAGTGGATGCCAACTAATTAAGCTAGTGGGTGAATAATTAATCAAATAATGATTAATTATTTTATCCTAAGTTGTGAGTGGGTTTAATATATTCCAACACCCCCCTATAAGTCTGACTTTATGATGGTATGAAAAAAAATATAGATGCATATAGGGCCCAACAACAAGGCTATGGTCACCCTTTAACAATTATTATGTCCATAAAAGTGAGGAAAGAGGCAAAACCACATGGGGAAAATCCTCTTTCAAGAAAGGACAAGGCACAAAATTTTGAAATAATATATCTTCAACATATCCTTATCTTCACTTGAATGAGCTGAGTGAACTTCTTCTGGATGGAAGACTTGTTGAAGAAATCATGAACTCCATGTTCATGCGCTAGAGTGTAGAACCTGCAAGAAGGAAGAGGAGAGGCACCTTGTATCTCATTATCTGATGAAGTAGGAGCATTATCTGAATGATTCTTTCTGCTGTCAAACTCTGATATGAAAACATAATATTAAATGGAAAAGATATCTGTTAACCCAAAAAATACCTCACTCAGCTCTACATTTCCTACACCACCCAAGGACACCCATGCATAACCCTCATTTAACCCCATTAGACCCCCACACCCTCAAAAGGGCTTAAAAATGAGAAAAGGGGCTTAAAAACCCCAAAAAGGAGCCTAAGTAGTTCTCCTAGGGGCTAAAGCCTCCAAAAAGGGGCTAAAACCCCTCAAAGGAGCTAAAAACCCCAAAAGGAGCTAAAGATAGGGCGGAAGGGGCTAAAAGCCCAAAAAAGGGGCTAAATCCTAAACCTGGGGCTTAAAACCCTAAAAAGCCCCAAAAAATCTATAAATAGAGGGGTGGGGGTCACTCTCAAGACATTCCTCCTTTGCATACTGTTATGCTGCTCGTGGATGCCTTAAGACCCTTTGTCTCTCAAGCCACCCACACTCCCTCTCCTTGACTCTCCATTGAGCCATATCTCCCCCATCCAAGAGAGGTGCTTCTCCAAGCCAGGGCATGGTGGCCCATTTCACCAAAGAGAAGGTATACTAGTGTTCTTTTCTTGCATTTGCTTTAGTGTTTTATATTTTTTCCTAACCCATTTTAGTTTGCAGGTTTATTTCTAACATGTTTTTGCAGGTATTTTGTTTCTAATAGTTTTTTGCAAGTTGCTGGAGCTAACCCTAACATTATTTGCAGATGGGTTTCTAGCCATTCCATTTCTTACTTGTCCTTTAATTTCTTTCCGTCTGTTTTTATTGCATTTCAACTACAGGAACCTACCTTTCTGTCCAATAGACAGAAGTTAGCCATTCCTACCCTATAGCAAGGGAG
Organism: Pseudotsuga menziesii; assembly: GCA_001517045.1. Taxonomy (NCBI): domain Eukaryota; kingdom Viridiplantae; phylum Streptophyta; class Pinopsida; order Pinales; family Pinaceae; genus Pseudotsuga; species Pseudotsuga menziesii. The sequence goes on along the minus strand of LPNX010062472.1, from coordinate 369,023 downwards.
AAATACCTGCTACATAACTGGAGACCATACTAGGTCGATCCCACAGGATCCCTGGGTCTGTTTTTTTTAATTTCAAGTTTCAGTTCAGTTGTTGCCTTATGTTAAATTTTTTGTCAAATCTAGTTTAAATTCTATTTATTTACAGTTTTCTATTTCTGCCGAGCCTCCACAAGGAAAACTTGAGTGCATTTGGCCATGGTATAGGTTATTGTCGGCCGGATCTGACTCAGGATAAAAAAAACTCCCAGTCTGGAGCAGGTCGCACTTATCGGGCCTAAACAGGGGACCAGGTCGCTCATTTAGGCCTCACAGGTGCGACCAGGTCGCCCTTTTTCCCCTGAAAGGTGTGACTTCCTTCAGAAAGACATACCACTTATGTCTGCAAAACCTGAGCGACCCCTCGCTTGTTTTTGGAAAAATTTGGTGACCCCCTTCACCACATTTGAACTGAAACATGCGATATGTCACTCAAAAGTTAGTTTTTAATAACTAAGTACTGTCAATGCCGCTCAGCCGCCTCTGTCCAACACAATTGTTTCATTTCTGTTTCTGTTTATGTTAATCACAATTTCAAAGTGTAAGTTAAAATTTTTTAATGGGTTAATGAATATAGCTTAACTAAAAATTACCTAAAATCAACAACCTTGCTTACCCTTCCTCCTCTACCCAATCATCACCCTTTGGGGTATTCTGGGATAAGACGAAGGGAACAACTCATATAGTAATAGGCCCTTCACCCAATATTGTTCGAAACCACTAAAAACGGGTGACTTGGAAGGTAAAGGGGGTAGAGAAGGAGGGCTTCTCACAGCGCTAAGCGTCCTCCCTGTTGACCAACCTTACATCCGGGAGGTGACCTGTGGATATATGGATGAGCTTAGTCCCATTTTGTTGAGAGCCCAACACCTTTTCCTGGTTGAAGAAGAATATAGGTGTAAGGTAGTCACCTAGTTAGGCTATCACAATTCAGGGTAAAATAATGATATATGTCTACAAAATTTCTGTTTATTTACTACTTTCAACCACAATATGATGAAATCTGTGGAATATTCATAAACCATTTGCAGCCACCAAATAACATAAACACAGAAAGACATACACACCATACCTCGTAAATCAACCCAACTCAGTTCATGACGCTGAGAGAGCCACTAAAATTTATAAATTTACACTAAGTTCAAAAATCTACAATCTTTGAGGATATAAGTCCTTGAATGCCTTAACCATGGGAAGTACTTGGGCTCTACCCAGAAACTCATTGTGAGGAGTACCACAGGAACCCCAAAGTAGCTATCCGCTGAGAGGAATTGCCAAGCGAAATAGGCAACGACCCCCACCGGTTGAGTAGAACGCCCGTGAGGAAAATCCATGTGCTATCTTTTGGAAGTCTTGGTGGCCGAGTGACCACCTACAACCAATAGGAATCCATTGAAATCGAGGTCCAAAAAATAATTTCCATCAGTTTGATACACAAATATAACACAATTGATCCCTCACTCTCTTCCTCACGCCTAAGAGGTGAATCACCACAATTCGGGTCATTGAACCGACACCATCGAGACCATTCTTGATGACCTCTCACACCATCAGAAGGCCACACAGCCTTTGATTCAGATTTAGACCCATATCAGTCTGAACCAGACCTGCACACTGTAAAATCAAGCCCCATGGCTGGTGCAAACCTGGATCCATTTTTTGGCATAACAATCGCTAGTGGACCCATGTCCACACCACAAATTATCACCAACAACCCTGCAGGTGGACCCATCACAGTTTTGCAAACTATGATAAGTCAGCTGCCACTACCCATAGTGACCATCCAAGCTGTCCTACCTACAACACTTGGGGGAAGTGGACCTTCCACATACACTGCCCCTCTTGTCACACATGGGGGCAGTGGCCCTTCCACCTACACTGCCCCTCTTATCGTACATGGGGGTAGTGGCCCTTCCACCCACACTGTCACACCACACTTGGGGGCATTAGCCCATTTACAATGGCACCACCAGTACCCCCAACTATGCAGGTACATTATGCACCTGCAAACCTCACCACCATACCTGCTCCATCTCACATCAACCTGGGGTCAAATCTGCCTTTCATGGCTCGTATTAAGTTTCCTGATTTGGCTCGATTGACAAATGACCCCATCTGCCATCAAAAGTTTTGGCCTCCCATGCCAACCAAAATTCCCTCAGACATTCCCAAGTTTGAAGGGAAGGCAGGGGAGTGTCCCTGAAACCACATCATGACATTTCATCTACGGTGCTCATCAAACAACATCGTAGATGATTCGATCAGGCTAAGACTATTCCAACGCACCCTCACAGGTGCTGCAGCCAAATGGTACATTGAGCTACCACAAGCCAAGTACCCAAATTTCAACTCCTTGGCTTTCATGTTCCTACAATATTTCCAACTCCTCGTCAGATATGATGAAGGGGTGGAGATCTTGTTATCTTGCTGCCAGAACATTGCGACCCATATAACCGACCACATCCATGAGTGGTGGTGACACCGTAGTTTGTGTAAGATCCAACTTGATGACATGATCTTCTTGGATTGGTTTCTCAAAACCTTGATCCCACCTATAGCAAAGGACATCACATCCGAATGGTCCGTAGGACCTCAACTTTAGTGCATTAAAAGTTTGTTGTAAAAGAATGCGTGCAACAAGTTAATTAAAGGAACAGAATTAACAGGAATTGAATGCTCAGAACAGGAATGAAAACAAGACTAATAACAAATTCCAAGCAGAAAACACAGAACCCAAAATCACAGACAGAAATTGATAACGGAGTTCACCCCCTCCACTGGGCTACGTCTCCGAGTCCCTCTCCAATGGGAACCGATCCAATTAATTCTTTTAAAAATGGCACAAATGGTTCTGGACTCTGCAAATCAGTTCAGCAGTATTGGCAAAAGTATCCAAGACCTCTTCTCTGGAATAATACAAATTGGCTTTCGAATCAAAGAGAAGCCAAATAGAACAGAGAAGACAGATCGACTCTTGACAATCACAGAAGCTAGGTATCAACAACAAAGTCTTTAAGACCTCCTCTATGAAAGTTACAAACTGGAATTCAACAGTCAAAGAAGCCAAGTAACAACTAGGGATGGTCGACTTCAAAAGCATGTGGATCCTTTTTTCAGTAAACTTGCCCAGCTTCTATAACTCAGAAAACCCCCAATTTTCTTTGCTTCTTCATGAACTCTCCTTTATACTCTTCTTTGCCATTACAATGGGAAAAACGCTCAAGAACGCGACTGTTCACCTCCTTCTGCCAACTGCCCCCAACTGTTCATCTCCCTATCAACGTGGCATCATACGGCATCAAGATCCTACAAAAACCGTTTCTGAAACGTCCCCGTGCGACCGCTTGCAGGGTTTAAGTCGGAAGGTCGAAGTCATCTACTCGTCCGCTGTTGCGAAAGAGGATAAGCAACGGTTTCGACGAATTCTATTTCAATCGGCTATCGGTTGGTTTTCAAGTCAGAATTCTTAGTTACTTTGGATTCCGCCGTTGCGGATGGTGCACCACTTCTTTTTTCGATACCGTCGAGCGATTTCACCGATCTTTTAAGTTTTTTGGCTTCCGCCGTTGCGGCTGCGGAAGCGTTTCGACTTCCGATCTGCCTGAACGTCTGTTAGGCTTCCGTCGTTGCGGAAGAGGAAAGGCTTCCGAGCCCCGCTGTTGCGGAAGGGGAAAATATTGGAAGCTTCCGCCGTTGCGGAAGGGAAATGCTTCCGACCTCCAATCTGCGGAAGGAGAAAATCTTGGAAGCTTCCGTCGTTGCGGAAGGGAAATGCTTCCAACCTCCGATCTGCGGAAGGAGAAAAGCTTCTGACTTCCAATCTGTGTATTTTGTTTTGCCGTCCGATTTCTTCAAACGCCGTTTCTATGAACCATGTACCATATTGGATCTTTCAGAGGAATAATTCGCTGGATCAATCCTCCCCATTGGAGAGCTTTTGGACCACCAAAAGCCTAGATCATCCTACAGGAAGGTGAGGGTAACACATCCTCACCATTGTGATCTCCATACATTTTGCCTTGCTTAGAATCTGCATATTAGTCTCCTTGTTCATGACCAAAGGAGGTTCATACCATTTAAAATTGTTTGCATTTAAAATTGTTTGCATATGCGACTGGAGATAAGCTCAAACAGAAAGAACGTTTACACTTCTTTCCAAAGGTCTCAAAATGATCATAAACAAAATTGAGCTTTTTACCTTTCAACCTTCCCTTGATGATCTGCAACCAAACTTACTTTTCAACTTCAAAAGGATGATGATTTGCATGTCTGGCCTTGCAAATTGCCTGACTCGTCTCTTGCTGTTCTTGCACTATCTGCTGCACTGCTTTCTTTGCATCATGATGTCTAACTCTAACATCTTCTGTGCCGAAAGAAAAGTCTACATGTGACTTCAACAGATAACAAAAACAAGTCTCAAAAGGAGATTTAATGCACTGCATGTGCTGCAACTGTTCACCCTGAACCTTAGGATGTTCATCACAATAATTTTGAAGAAATTGAATAATCATCCGATTCATGCCAAGATTTGGAAAAGGCATGCTTTGCTGCAACTGCATGTCATGTTGTACATCTCTATTAAGTGATAGTCTTTCAGGTCCCTGTAACAAAGCACCATACTCGGGAACACTTTTAATTAATTCAGTTCCATGTTCCACCAATGATTCACCTTTAACAGCCATTAATGCAAACTTCCTACTAGCATTCACTGTCATTTTCATTTGACTTGTAGTGCCTAATGCCAGATTTGTTTTCATACGATGTGCACGAACAATGTATTCCACACCATCTTTAAAAAGATGATATTTGTTCTTCTCTCTATAAAATACTGCTTTCCGGTCATACAAATATGGACTCCCAAGTACAATTCCACAAATGTCAAGTGGCACTACATCTAGTTCTACCTCATCCACAAACTCTTCAGTGATTGCAAATTTCAAAATACATTTATTTGTAACTTGCAACTGTGTATCATTAGTAACCCAACCAAGAGGATAAGGTTTTTCATGAGGACTAGTAACTAGATTAAGTTTCTTAACCACTTCTTCTGATATCAAATTCACTTGAGAACCACTATCAAACAATGTATCAATTTTTGTATGATTTGTAATGACACGAACATGAAACAATTCACTTCTTCTTTTATCACCATGCATAGAAGTAGATAGCATATTTGTACTTGTACTTGCACATGAATTAGAACTTGAACTTGCATCAATGGAAAGAGATATACCTTCATCTTTACCTCGGATCCCTATTGCTGTGATCTTAGTCTCATCACCTGAATCAGATCCCAAGTCTTGAATTATTGCTGCAGTAGCTACTTGATTATCCTTATCTTTGTTTTTATTTCTTCTCATCCACTTTGGCTTTAATTCCAGATGAAGTTTCCAACACTTTGAAACATCATGCCCTTTCTGACAATGTGAGCATGTGGGTCTCTCACACTCTTTCGTGATGGTAGCTATTTCCTTTCCCTTATATTTGATTTTATCTTTGTTGTCAAATTTAGATGACTTCTTCATAAACGAATCATCATCATGCTTACCCCTAGCTTCTAAATGTGTAGCTTGAACACATACATCATCCAAATTACTGGGATTAAACATCAACAAAGTATGCTTCAAATAAGAATGCATGCCACCAATACATTTAAGAAGAGTTTCTTGCGTATCCAATGCAACATTCAATGCAATAGCCCTCTTTCTGAATTCATGAGTATAATCTTGAATGCTTTGTCCTTTAGCTTGTCTAAACATTTGCCAATTCATGGTTAATTGCTACATGTGACCTAAAGGATAAAATTGCTTCCTCAATACTTCAATGAATTCATTCCAAACTGAAATAATTTTACCATTATTTCGAAGATCTTGCTAAATATTGCTCTCCCACCAAGTAAGAGCCATTCCACTCATTCTCAAAGTGGCCAATTGAATCTTGGAAGGGTCATCATTAATGCCCTGCACCCTGCAATATACTTCAAGCTGCTTGATCCAATTGTCTAATTTTTTAGCATCTACATCTCCATTATAAATAGGTAATTCAAACTTTACATCCAATTTGAAATAAGGCATATTAGGACTTGCATTATTTGAATGAGAAGTATGAGAAGAAGAAAAAGTTTGTTTAGTATCAGGAGGATCACCATCGCCTCCTACTCCTTTACCCTTTTCTTCTGGCTTCACTTCTGCATCTCTGGATGAAGATCCTTCTTCTTTCTTCTTCCTTTTTGCTCGCTCTTTGAGTAGAAGTTCCATCATGGATTTCATGCTCATAAAAGCCTCTAGAAACTCAGTTTCATAAATGACAGGTTTTTCCTGTTCGGTATGTCCTTCTTCTTCCCCTCGTGGAGAAGACATGGTTCTTGAGAATTTTCTCCTGGAGCCAATCTCAGGATCTCCTTCAACTAATTCTCCTTCACCAAGCTTTAACCTGGACCTGGTAAGCATTCACAAACTTGCACAACAGTCAACCAGCTCTGATACCAAATATGATCAGTATGACCTCAACTTTAGTGCATTAAAAGTTTGTTGTAAAAGAATGAGTGCAACAGGTTAATTAAAGGAACATCATTAACATGAATTGAATGCTCAGAACATGAATGAAAACAAGACTCATAACAAATTCCAAGCAGAAAACATAGAACCCAAAATCACAGATAGAAATTGATAACGGAGTTCACCCCCTCCACTGGGCTACGTCTCCGAGTCCCCCTCCAATGGAAACCGATCCAATTAATTCTTTTAAAAATGGTACAAATGGTTCTAGACTGTGCAAATCAGTTCAGCAGTATGGGAAAAAGTCTCCAAGACCTCTTCTTTGGAATAATACAAATTGGCTTTCGAAGCAAAGAGAAGCCAAATAGAACAGAGAAGACAGATCGACTCTTGACAATCACAGAATCTAGGTATCAACAGCAAAGTCTTTAAGACCTCCTCTATGAAAGTTACAAACTGGACTTCAACAGTCAAAGAAGACAAGTAACAACTAGGGATGGTCGACTTCAAAAGCATGTGGATCCTTTTTTTAGCAAACTTGCCCAGCTTCTATAACTCAGAAAACCCCCGCTTTTCTGTGCTTCTTCACGAACTCTCCTTTATACTCTTCTTTGCCGTTACAATGGGCAAAACGCTCAAGAACATGATTTTTCACCTCCTTCTGCCAACTGCCCTTGACTGTTCATCTCCCTATCAACGCGGCATCATACGGCATCAAGATCCTACAAAAACCATTTCTTAAACGTCCCCGCGCGACCGCTTGCAGGGTTTAAGTCGGAAGGTTGAAGTCATCTTCTCGTCCGCCATTGCGAAAGAGGATAAGCAACGGTTCCGACGAATTCTATTTCAATTGGCTATCGTTTGGTTTTCAAGTTGGAAGTCTTAGTTACTTTGGCTTCCGCCATTGCGGATGGCACACCACTTCTTCTTTCGATCCTGTCGAGCGATTTCACTGATCTTTTAAGTTTTTGGGCTTCCGCCATTGCGGCTGCGGAAGCGTTCCAACTTCCGATCCGCCTGAATGTCTGTTAGGATTCCGCCATTGTGGAAGAGAAAAGGCTTCTGAGCCCCGCTGTTGTGGAAGGGGAAAAGCTTGGAAGCTTCCACCGTTGCAGAAGGGAAATGCTTCCGACCTCTGATCTGCGGAAGGAGAAAAGCTTGGAAGCTTCCGCCGTTGCGGAAGGGAAATGCTTCTGACCTCCGATCTGCGGAAGGAGAAAAGCTTCCAACTTCTGATTTGTGTATTTTGTTTTGTCGTCTGATTTCTTCAAATGTCGTTTCTATGAACCATGTACCATATTGGATCTTTCAAAGGAATAATCCACCGGATCACCGAATGTCCCCAATATGAAGAAGAAGCCATCTTGAAAGCCCAGCACTTTGATCTGATTTATGCATAGTCTGGGTACCTTTACACTGTCATCCCAAACGCTCCCCATGTGGGCACTTCCCATCAGGATGCACCGGGGGCATCCCATGCTGCAGATGGAATCATTCTCTTGATCTCTCACCAACACTAGCACCGTCCAAAACCACCTGCAGTACCACCACAACCAAGCAACACTACGATTGCTTCCTACCAAAACCAAACTATGGACTGTGTAAGAATTATGTCCCAATCCGGAGCCACAACTTCTTACGCACAACCTGCACCACCATAGTAGGCTCAGGCCTTGGCTTGGCCAACACAGCAATACGTGGGGAAAATTCCCACATTTGTGGCACCGCCACCCACCCAAATCTATTATGCACCACCAGTACAAGCGGTTCAAGCCCCCGCCCCTACTCCACCTGCTCCATTGGGAGAAGTGTTTGCACAACAAAACTGTCCCAACCAGCCAGCCCCCAATAATCAACAAGGGCAAGCTAGGAATAACCGACCCCAGAACCAAGGCAATAATCAACCGCAAGGAGGCGGTCAACAACCAAACCCTCCCAACAATGTCATGGAAAATTGGCTAGCCCAAAATCCTCCATGACCAAATGCACCAAGACGCAACGCCCCATTGCATACAAACCAACCATGCACACTCTATGAGGTCTATGGGCACTACACATTTGAGTGTCCCTTCATGGGTTGCGCTAAGCAGTCCATAAGGAATGAGGTCCAACATGCCACCAACACAACGGATCGAGCCCAACCCAACCCAACACCACAAGGACCTCCCCCTATGGTGCTCCAAAACCCATTACCAGTCCTAGGGTTGGTGGCAATAACACCCCCTCCCCAACCCAATCCCAATGCTTCGGGGGCACCTCCCACGGCAGAAATAGGTGTCCACCACCTACTAGCCATGAAAACTGAAGAATTCAACCTACAAACTAGACAGAATTAGTACGGAAACACCACCAAACCCGTTGACACATCAGCGACATGTACATCTAAAATAATCAATGCACCTCTTCAGTTACCCCCTTTCCCCTGCCCCCCCATACGTCGGGTTGCCAATAATGCCACGGCTAGAGCTTTTGGCAGCAATAGCATCATGGATGATTTGGCCCAAACACCAACTGCCATGTCCGTTCTTGAGATACTCAAAATGTGCCCAACACAATGAAAAGCCTTACTAGCCGCCATTGGGGTTGTAGACCCCTTCGACTCCAAGTTGATCACATTCGACACATAGAATGGAGAACTGCGCATGCCATCAACCATCGCCTTTCAAATCTCGGTGTCTATCCATAATTTGGTTGTGCATCGGTGCATAGTGGATGAGGGGGCATCTACGTGCATTATGTCTACCCTAGTCTGGCAGAAACTTGGATCCCCAATTCTGCAACCATCCTCCACAACTCTGTGGGCTTATGATGGCCATCCCACTAAAGCCTAAGGAATTCTCCCCCATGTCCCCATCACATTAGCCAGGAACATAGTTCTGATTGACATAGAGGTTGTCAATGCTCAATTGGACTGTAACCTTCTCCTCAGAAGAAGTTGTATGTATGCTATGAGAGTTGTCGCATCAACTATCTTCCGTCTCATGTTGCTCCCCCACGAAGGGAATATCATGACGGTTGACCAACTAACTTATCACGATCCGCAAGGGCTAATGACACCGGCCAACGTTATCCCTATGATTAACACCATTGATACACAAGGGATGAACACACACCTGAATGTTATCCCTACAGTCAACACCATGGTTGACAACATACCAGCCTCCCCATAGTTGAGTGTGGGCCCTGGGTTGTTTGCTGATACCACCATGATGGCTCCTTTCCCCTTAGTGTCACCACCATTGACACAAAATGAGACTGCAGACTTGTGCATGCTCTCATCCAGCACCGCTGCACCCAAACAACAACTGCAGCCGCAGCCCCAACCACAACCACAACACTGTCCAATGCCGTAACACCAACAATAGCCGCAACATCATCCGTAGCCGCAGCATTACATGCAGCCGCAACCACAACCTCATCCCCACATATAACCATTAGGGAGTTATCTGGGCTCCTCTCCAGTTCATACAATTCCCTTCCTCTTTCCCCTGCCTGGTGTCATGAGCAAGCCAGTAATGGCCACCCTAAACCTACCCAACTTTACATTGGAAATTCCTGTGTGGTATCTTGATCCACCAGCTCAACCACCAATTCCCTAGGTAGCCATAACCCCCATGCAACCCAATGTGGTCAAGTCTCACCCTCCACTCGGCCTGCAAAAACCAACCACCACACCCACACCCGCACCGCCCCACCCAAAAAGGGTCAGGGGAAAGAATGCAAAAACTACCACTGAACCTCGACAGATCCCACCTTGCGTCATCTGTGAAGTACAGGGACATCCAAATCAAAACTACCCTGGAATTCCTATAATCTGCGCACACCTGGACGCCATGGATACAACGAAAAATCTAACTGTGGTTGAACTCCCAAGTGGGCCAATAGTCAAAAACACGTCATCGAGAACAAACCATGTGTGCGCCCTTTGTGGATTGTATGGACACTATTCTCACCACTGCCAAGACTTGTCTGAGTTTCGAATGGCTCTATCCAACCTTCGACAACATTCCCTTGAATCTGAGATCACTTTGATCAAAGAAGTTTACCCCCCACCTCCTTCTTCAGACAACATGTCCATTTACATGATGTCCAGTTCTACAGACCCTCTTGTCTCCACCATCACCGACGGTCCATCAGACCTGTCTCTTCCGTTGTTTCCCTAGCCACAGCCGCAACCTTAGTTGTAACCTCAACCTCAGTTACTAGGGAAACAGTGGGGTTCATTCCCGATCAACATGATCCTTTTCCTTTTTCTTTTCCCTTTCCTTTTCCTACCATCCGAGATTGTGAGTAAGTCTGTCTTGGAAACCCGCAATCTATAGGATTTCACATTGGGAGATCCTGTGTGGTACCTTGAACCACCTACCCTACCTTTAAGGCCCTAGGATTTTTTGACTCATGTCCATCCAATTGATATGATGTTGCACCTACCTCCAGCTCCATCAAAGAGTCATCTTGTCTCTAGGCCTGCCCCTCTTCCTCCAACAGAGATTGGGGGCAAGGCCACAAAAACCACAACCAATACCATTTACATAATCACTAGCACTAGTCGCCCTTCTGTCTCATCAGCTATGGAATATCCACCTGATCTACCCCAGCACCACTTTTGTGATGACGAGGTGATCTGTAAGACCACCTCCGGTTTTACCCCATTCCCTTTAAACCATAGTGTGGAATCGGTTCTTCCCATAAAAGACCAGATTTGGGGGTCACCCTCAAAACATTCCTCCCTTGCATACTATTATGCTTCCCATGGATTCCTTGAGACCCTTTGTCTCTCAAGCCACCCACACTCCCTCTCCTCGATTCTCCATTGAGCCATAGCTCCCCCATCCAACAGAGGTGCTTCTCCAAGCCAAGGCATGGTGGCCCATTTCACCAAAGAGAAGGTATACCAGTGTTCTTTTGTTGCATTTGATTTAGTGTTTTATAGTTTTTCCTAACCCATTTTAGTTTCCAGGTTTATTTATAACATGTTTTTGCAGGTATTTTGTTTCTAATAGTTGTTTGCAGGTTGTTGGAGCTAACCCTAACATTGTTTGCAGAGGGGTTTCCAGCCATTCCATTTCTTGCTTTTCCTTTACTTTCTTTCCATCCGTTTTTCTTGCATTTCACCTACAGGAACCTACCCTTCCATCGTATATGTGGAAGGTATCCATTCTTGCCTTGTAGCAAGGGATAAATCCCTGCTACAATATCTGTGCATACTCCTTTCCAAAGAGTACAAAAATTAAGACAATTTATTTCACACCCAATTCCCTGAATAGCTGCAAAATTGTGATGTGAATCACATGTCAATATTCCAATCTGATGTAGCACCTGTATAGATATGATATGAGGCTGATAAAACTCTGATATATCAGAAATATTATCATATGGAACAGCAAGGACAAAGGATTCAGTGGCTCCATGAGGATATAGGGCTAGACTAGGAAAATTATGAGCAATTGGGGAAAAATGATAGGTGTAAAAATATGAATGATGGATGGGCATACGATCTGAACCATAAGTGTTTAGAATAGATCCAAACATGTTTAGTATCAGTCCAAATATTACTAAGTACATGGATAACCAGCCACTGAAAGATATGAAAGACTTCAAACCATGTAAGATAAATATCACTACATAAGAGACCAATTAGGAATCAACTAGTGAGCTTGGGATTTGTATAGTATTTGGATTATTCATAGGTATCGTAGATGGTATGGATGGTGGTATTATATGTGTCATGGCATGCATATCAGCCTGCAAACAATCTTCTAAATCAGATATACAAGCTTGTGAGGAAGAGCTACTCAAAGGAAAGTCAATATCTAGTGAAAAATCACAATTCTTGGGAGATGAATCTAGTAGACTGAGAGGATAATCATCAAAGAAAGGTTCTGATATATCATATACTAAATCTATATCAGATACATGAGAAAAGGAGAGAACTTTGGCACTCAAATCATAAGTTATATAACCTTGGAACTACGCAGTATGACATTGTTCTGAGGAACCAGCAGGATTTTCTAGTTCATCTGGAACTTCGATCTTGTGCTTCTCAAGAAGCTGAGACATGATGTCCATATTATTCTTGAAACACTTATTCTCTGAATGAAAACCCTTGCTGAAATAAGAACACTTGGATGTTCTCCCTTTCTTCTTAACTTTCTTCATTAAATATTCATATGAATCTTCATCTTCAATTTCTGACTTTGGATTCTCCACAATTTGCTTCTCTTTTGATTTGTGATTCTTTCTTCCTTGAACCAAGAGAGCATGATCCTTGCTCTTTGGAGAATTAAGAACACCCATATGGATCAATTTATCCTTCTCCTTTGTTATTGAATCAAGAAAAGAATTTAAACAAGGCATTTTCCACTTAGGCACAACAAGCCTAGTAGCATGAAAGGTAGACACAAAAACTGAGTAAACAGGACCCAATTTCGAAAGAATGGAAAGGATTAATTGATCATATTATTTCTCAATCCCACATTTCTTGAGCATTAGAACACTTGAACTTGGTGAAGAAACCCTCAAGAGATTCGAAATTGCTTGGACTCAGTGAGAATAACTCAATCTCCAATTGATGCGCTCTTAGCTCATCTTGAACTCCAAAGAGAGACTCCAATTGAGTCCATACTTGGTTTGGAGTGGTAAAACCATCTAAATGAAATATTATATCAGGAAAAATAGAGAGGCAAATAAATCCATAGGATTCATCCAACATATTGTTCAACTTAGCTTTCTCAATCACAACATTGGGCTCATTCTCCAAAGCTAGAGTAACTCTGTACAATCCTCTACTACGCAATAGAATGGAGATTTTGGATTTCCATTCATGGTAGTTGAAGGAATTAATAATTATTGATGAAGGAGAATCCATATTTATGAATTGATGTGCTCAAGAAGAAACTCTTTGCAACATGCAAAACAAACTAGGAGAAAATATTGTAAGATAGACAAGCTCTTCTTCAGAGAGGTATAGGAGACTGGATGTGCTCCTCAACTCTATAGAAATTGATCACCTTGCTGCTATGATAACATGTAGAAATAATAGATCAATTCTATGAGAAATTATGTTAAGAAGAAGCATAGGAAATAGATCTTGCTACTAAGAATTCTCACAAGCATACACAGGAAAAATAGAGAGAAGAAAAGAGATTGAATCACATGAATGAAGAGATGAATATTGGTGTGTATCCTTCCATTGAATAATGATGAATAATAGTGTACATAAATATTACACCTCATGGGAAAATATAATTGTATGGAAACAACTCATAAAGCTCAAAAAGGCTGACTTACCAAAATATAGCAAACCCCCATAGATCTCTAACGCACTTCCTAAATCTATCAAGGACCTCACGAGTTGGAAAAAGAATAACTGAGTTTTCAAGGAGATGTAAAAAACATGCTAATGCTAAAAAATGGAGAAAAACTAATGGAGGATGGGTTGGAAACAAAAGCTTCCAGTTTCCTAGTTTACTAGCTTTTATCTTATCCATAGAAAAGTAGAAAAAGCAGAATAAAGTAGAATCTGGTGTAAAGTGTTGTATACTAATCCTGGATGTTCAAAAGGTGGTCAAGATCAACCCAAAATTAGAAATAAATAATTCCTAGGATATAGATGGCATGTATTGAATTTAAGGTGCAAGTGGATGCCAACTAATTAAGCTAGTGGGTGAATAATTAATCAAATAATGATTAATTATTTTATCCTAAGTTGTGAGTGGGTTTAATATATTCCAACATGGTTTTGCGTTGGGCCTCAAAGGTATCTTCATTTCACCAAGGTCTCCAACTATTCCTTTCATATCTAAAAATATGGTAGGAAACAGATCCTGGAATTCATGCAACAAATTAGTGATCTTCCCAATAGTCTCATCATCCTAATAATCTCCAATATTGATGAACTTTGGATTTTCAGGTGAGCCAATATTTATTTTCTTCATTTTAAGTGGACTTAGAAATTTCTTCTGGAAATTCCAAATCCTTCCACTGTGTGCATACCTTATGACTCAAGTATGTTTATGATGAGTGGGACATTGCCATCCGGATCTCCCATGACATTGTAACATTCCATCCAATGGTGGATTGCCGCGTTGCACTGATGGAAATTTGTAACTGCAACTGGGATTTCCTCAAATATCTTCTCTTTCCAGATAATTAATTGTTGGATGATCACTTGCAAACTCAAATGTGTGTGTGAATATTTTAGCTAACTCTTTCCACTCGAGAGGTCATGGTCGCGGCTCCACTAATGTGTACCAATTCCTTCGTACCATATCCAATGTATGTATAAAGCGATGAACCCATTCTTGTCAGGGATACTCTTTCCATGTCGTGCGGTAATGATCCATATGTTCGACAAGATTTTTCAATGCTATATACTTGCAATCAGTATAATTGGTCTCTTCTCCAAATATAATCTCCAATAATATTCTGCATTACGACCATTCAGAGATATATTGCTTATGTGTACCCCACCATCTAGCGGGCGTATCTTTCATCAAAAGTCCAAGGAAAACAATCGCTGTGATGCTATGAATTTTGCTTCAAATTCCACCATAAAGGACGCAGGGTTAGGTAAACCTTCATATGTAGGTAGCTTGCTTGCCTCGGCTCCTACCCATCGCACAGATATTGTAATTCTTGCGCATGTTTGCATGGAAACTTCATGCAGCTAATTCTGCAAATTTTATAATGCTTCCCATAAATCGGATGTGAAATATTTAACACTTCACAAACTCATATTTCCATCAGTTGTTAGATTTACAGGGTTGATCCAGGTAATTACCTTGTCCTTCACTGTTCACTGGCTCGACATATCTCTGCCCTTCGAGCAGATCAATTGGTATGACCACCCTTGTCTTTGAATCTTCAAATGAAAAATATTCTTTTCTTAAAATTAATTATAGTCTTATTATATATCTCCCAATGAGTCCCCAAAAGTGCAGGATATGGGTTTGTATCATTGACAATGTCGATCACTTCCAAGTTTGTGTATGTCCTCGAGCCTTCTACTTCGACATGTACTTGGTTCAGTCGACCAATTGGTATAAACTTCGACTGATTCGCTAGCCTTACCTTAATGGGAGACCAATTCAACCACGGTTTATTCATGCTTTCCCATGTCTTTCTTGTCAATATATTGACATCAAAGCCCAAATATAGAATGATATATTCCATGTCATAGTATCCTATCTACGTAGTAATTTGCAACTCGCGACTAGTTTTCAATATTTTCTTGACATGGTTAAGTATTTTTTTGGGTCGAAGGTCTTCTAGAGTTTCTTCTATGAGTGTTTTCAATTTTGCGACAGCATCTCTATCATGGATTAATGCTAAAAAAAATTGAAAAATTCATTGAGCTTACAAAACTTTGTCATTAACTTCTTCCAGAGTAACTGCTCAAATCTTTTAGTCATCTATCTTACTTGTATAGATGTTGACGCTTGTTTGGTATCAACAAATTATGGTTGCACATCTAAGAATACTTACTTTTCCATCTAGATGTCTAATGGTACTTTATTTTGTGCCACTGGTCGCACCTGCGGTTGTCCATGTTGTGTATTTTGGTCTACTCCAGTCACAACAGCTCCTCTTGTAACGACAAAAATATTTGGTTCTCTTGGATCGGAAGAAATGATCTAGATATTTTGGTTGGATTTTGGGTTCAAATTTTGCACAGGATTGGGATTTCCCATAGTTCAAGCCTTCCATTTCACAATGATTTGTAGACACTGTTCGACAATATGGTCAAATGCTTTATAGTACGTACATGTCTTCGCAGGACTTGCACAATCTAAAGAAAAGTGTCATGGTTTTCCATAGTTATAACATATTATTTGGCCTCTTCCTCAACCAAATCCTCCTCCTCATTGTTGTCCTCGGCCTCAAAAAATTCCACGCCCTTGGCTGAGGGTAGTGTTGTTGCGGCGTATACTGATTATGTTGATATTGCGGCTGAGGATATTGTGGTTGTTGAAATTATTTTGGTTGATATTGAGCAGGTTGATATTAAGGTTGCACTCATTCAACTTGCGTATACTCATCATTCTTCATCAAGTAGGTATCCATCATTTTCTCTTGCAATGGCTGAAATGATCTGCAATATTTCTCATCGTGTCCTACAAATTTACAAAACTTACAATACAAACTAGATGGTGTACTTACAATATTCTGTAAACACAAAAAATATTTCGATCAATGGCCTCTAGTTTGACATATTCTACACCAAGGCATCCCTTGGGTGTTTATCGGGTTCGACGTTCCTGCTGCGACATAGTTCATGAGTGCCGAAAAAATTATCTTTTTGGTGCCCTTCTGTTCTACGTCTTGTACACCATAGCTCTTTTTGAACTTATTTTCCTCTCTTGATGTCCTGAAGATGCACCATAAGATTTTCTAGTTGCGATTGAATTGGCATCATTCCTATGTTGGTTTCTCCAATCGGAGAGGATTCTAGCTTCATGGCTATTTCCAGATCTTCTACCTGTGACACAATATTATGTTGCATCAATAGAATATTGATGTGCAATAACATCACAACAATGAACCATTCCTTGTGTTGTACATCCAACATCTGGAAGCTTACTTTGGCCATTAATTAATGTCTTGAATCTCTGGTCAAAGTTCCAAACAGACTTTGTAGGTAGCTGCTTGATTTATTTAATCTCTGTAATGCATTGTGACTCAGACTTCAGTTTTCTAAACTCATCTATCATTTTGATTCTAATCTGGTTGATAATTTTTTGTGTAACCCCTACTGGCACTATAGAAAACTTCATGTACTATTCTAGCACATGACCTCACAAAGTCATGACCATCTGTGCTCTCTTTATGTCCTCATCTTGGATACGTCGCACAACCCATACGACTTCACATAGAAACGAATGTTGCTCTGGGTATTCCAGCCAATTCCCATTAAATATTGGCAACTTAATGTTTGTTCCAGCCATTATGTCGGCACCTGATACACTTGGGAAATTTTTTTGAGTAGTCAGACTCCCTTGTTCACTATTCATGGCATTAGTGCTATTTATATTTACAAATATACTTGGAGACGAGTTTCTAGATCTTACCTATGGTGATGTATGTGGTGTTGTAGGTTTACTATACTAATTCTATGGTCTTGTATTTTCTACTAACACCTATGATTCTTCTTCTTCTTCCTCAGATATTGGTTGATATTCTTCTTCTTCATCGCAAGAACCTTCATCAACGTGTGACGCGAGATCGTAGTATTCTTCTCTGATTGTACTACAACTCTCTCTTCCTAGCAGAGTATTTCTTCTCTTTCTCGACCTAAATCTTCTTCTACTTCTTATATAACCAACCTCTAGTTCAGTTCTACTATCTCCAAGGAGCTTATCAACTTAGTTTGCTCCATTTTTCACACACTTCTACTGCGACATATCCAACCTTATTCACACATTTTTCAACTGTTACATTCGTAGGATTCCTTTTTCACATGTGGAAATCTTTATCTAGGTTCTTAGGGATGAAAAATATCTTCCACAAGGTCCTTGGAATTTTTTTTGATATGCCTCACTATATGAGGTTATTGTATCGAAAACAAACTTAGTAATGTATCCCTCCAAAATACTTTATACCCAAAAATCAATAACCCTTGACACAAGGTTTCTCACACTTTTTAGTCATTGAATCAACTGAGGATTCCACTCTGTCATTTCTCCCCCTTGGAAGTTTCTTTGCTAGGTTTCCAACCTAGACAACCAATCATGCAACACAATGGGATATTTGGAAAAGAAAATCTCATGAATATCCGTGTAGAGGTATCGCACCAACCACTATGTTGGGTTCCACTGAGATCCTTTACTCTCTTCTCTTTCAAACTCTAACTCTTTGAAATCCACCCAATCTTGGATTTCAATATTCATCAGAAGCCACAACATATCCCTCAGCAAAATGAATCAGTCTCGAAAATGGAACCATTGTTGGACTTTTGGTGTCTATTCGACCCAGGTTCACTCCCTTTTCTCTTGCACACAACAAATCCCAAGATATCGACCCAACAAATAAAATCCAAATCGGCAGCACCTGCGATGCAGATGCAGTCTCACTTGAGATATCTTTCTATGGATAGCTATTAGAACCAGGTTTCCGCAGTTGGGTGGGGGATTCCGTTTCCCTTGGTATTTTTCCAAGGTGCTTGACCAAAGCATGTGGGTGGATTATTCATGCTTATTATGCACAGTTAGACTATGACACACTTCTTCCTTTGTAAATAATATAACAATAACCCCAGTGCAACATCGATACATTCAACTTATAACAATATTACTTATATATATAAACTCATCCATAAGAAAATACATAAGCATTCATTCAAAACAACATATACACATGCGACTTAGACAAATTCAACATTCACACATATAAAACAAAATCTAACGTGGAAACCCATCCCGAAAAAACCACAAAGGTGCTCTTCATATGGCATGAGAAATATATGGCACCTTTAGTCTGCGCACTAAGCGACAGACTCGGTTCTAGATCTTTCTTTCTTATCTATACATACCTCTCTCTACTCTCATAATCTCTTAGCTTTTTCCATTGGTCTTTCTCTACTGATCCACACACAGCCTGGATCAACTCAATGTCTTCTACACTTCTACACACTTAGCTGCAAATTCTCGAATCAATGCACTTAGAAAAACTAACAAACACACTTACAACATTAACCAGAAGCTAACAAAGACTCAAGAGGCTAAAGATATAACAACGCTCCAGAGGCTAAACCGCATACAACTTGTATTCCTCCTTTTATAGACTCTTTACCTATTTCTCTCTCAGCTGACTTCCTACACTTAGGCAACATGATGTCTTTCCTAGGAGTTTTGATCTTTTTGAATTCACCCAAAATTTCTTCATAAGTTTTGTATTTCTTTTTCTTTTGGTTACTATCATTGCTTTCACTGGAATCTTTGTGTTTTTTAGTATTATGTTTTGTTGATTCTTCACTTGAAGATTCGGTCTCATGTTTGGAAAACTCTAGTTTCCTTCCCTTATGTTTGTAAGGTGTAGTTTTTTCCATATTGAGTTATGGTTCCTTATTTTTTTCTTTTTCATTACTGTGTAGTTTAGATAACAAAATATTATTTAATTATTCCTATGGTTTTAGGATACGTTTGTTATCTTCTTAAACCTATTTTAGTCATGCCCTTAGTTCCTTAATTGTTTGTTGCAATTCATATGGGTTATCGTTCCTACTTTGATTTAGGTTTACCCATATTTCACCATTCCTTATGTTACCTTCTTCGTTGTTTACTTGATTCCTAGGATGTGATTCCTCTTTAGCAAACATTCCCACATCTGCCATAATTTCTTGCAATAAAGAAGGTTATTCTTCTCTTCCTATTCATAAGAGATTCAAACCATAATAAGATAAAGTTAGTTCTATGTTTATCAATTTCAGTGTTGGGCTTGTTCATGCCAAGTGTTGTAACCATGTTGTGATATCATTCCATCACACAACTATACAATCCATAAATACATTTTTTCCTTTACTCTATTATTTTGCTTATGTTGTCGTAACATATAAATGTTGGTCGCAGCATAAAATATTTGTCATCACAAGTAATTATGTGTGTAATTTTAACTTGCATTGGTTCTATGTTTGATGGAAGGTTAAGACACTTGTGGTGTTGCAATTGGGTTATGACATGATCCGTAGGACCTCAACTTTAGTGCATTAAAAGTTTGTTGTAAAAGAATGCGCGCAATAGGTTAATTAATGGAAAGTATTAGCATAAATTAAATGTTTAGAACAGGAATGAAAACCATAACACTGATAGACAGATACAAGGAAGAAAACATAGAAACAGAGTCACAAACAGAAGTTGATAACGGAGTTCACCCCCTCCACTGGGCTACATCTCTGGGTCCCTCTACAATGGGTACCGATCCAATTAATGGCTTTAAAATGGTACAAATGGTTCTGGCATCAACATCAGCATTTGCAGAAACAGAATGCTGGATAGGAAGTCTTCAAGACTACTCTCTGGAAATTACAACTTGGACTTCAAAAGATAAAGAAGCCAAACTATAACAGAGAATGGGTCAACTTCTAAATACCAAATAGCACTCTGGATAAATTGCAGCAAAAACTCTCCTGCTATCCTTTTGTCTCTGTCAAAATTAACTACAGCAAACTGTAAAACAGAAGGCTGAACAGAGAGTCTTCAAGACTCCTCTCTGGAAATTACAATCGGGTCTTCAAAAGGCAAAGAAGCCCACATGTAACAGAGAATGGTCGACTTTACACTAACAGCATCTGCAATAATTTTACAGCTAAATTTTTTCTCTCCGTGCACTGGCTGAAACAACTGGAATATAAAGCTGCCCCTGTATCGTGGCTAGAATTGAGCTGTTGAAGTGTTCAGTGGGAGGAATCGTCACCGGTTCGACTCACCAAAACATTACCAAAGAGTCTATTCCTGCATCCTCCTGCGAAATGCCAACTCGTTCATCATAACCGACCGTTCCATATTCCCCCAACGTTACCAACAGGCCATTCATACTTATCCAAACGTGGCAACAAAACTGTGCCAACTAGGATACCTGCTAGAGCATTACTCATCTGCCAAGACGGAACCAAAGAACCAAAAGAGCGTTATCAATGCGTCTGTTCATTCCCTGAAACACGGCATCAAGACTATGTACCAAACTGCAAAATGGTTTTGAGTCGGAAGCTTTAGTCATCGACGCGTCCGCCGTTGCGAAAGAGGATAAGCAAAGGGCTCCGATTTTACTTCGATGAACTCTGTCGCAATTGGATGCCGATTGGTTTTCGAGTTGGAAGCTTTAGTTACTTTGGTTTCCGCAGTTGCGGATGGCGCACCACTTCTTTCTCCGATTCCGTCGAGTTATTTCGCTGATATTTTAAGTTTTGGGCTTCTGCCATTGCGGATGCCGGAAGTGTTATTCTTCCAATCTAGATTGTGCCCGCTGTTGCGGACTGCCTATTGCTCCGACTTTCGATCCGTGATCCAAACGTCCTTTAATTTTCCACCGTTGCGGAAGGAGATCCCTTCTGACCTCTGCCATTGCGGAAGGAGATCCCTTTCGACCTCTGATTCGTCAACAGACCATTAACCAACTACGCGGCCTTTTCACAACGGTTTATGGAAATGTCGTCGAGCTATGCAATATACGCCACATGAATATCCCGCCAACATTGCAACACACACACACACACACACACACACACACACACACACACACACACACATATATATATATTATATCATGGTTTCCTTTGGTAATTCCCCTCCAACTTAACATATGGTCTTTGGCATAACATAACCATTGAACGGGGTTCATGACATATATGCAAAGTCTGGTTTCGGGACATGGGGGCAAGCAACAACCCTTTAAGAGCCGACCCATGGGATAAGGTTAAGCTTAGATATGTTTTTTTATCATAGCTAAGGACCATTAAACATCTTGAAATGCATTGACCCCATTTTCAAAGGCGATGAAGTCTTGAGTTTTACCAAACCTGGCTGCCATTGTACCATTTTCTTTTTATCTTGGATCAGTATATCTTTAAATAAGAATGAACCCCTGGATCATTCCTCCCCATTGGAGGGATTTTGGACCTCCAAAAGCCTAGATCATCCTGCAAGAAGGTGAGGGTACCACATCCTCACCATTCCTATCTCCATACATCCTGCCTTGCTTAGAATCTGCATATTAGTCTCCTTATCCATGACCAAAGGAGGTTCATACCATTTAAAATTCTTTGCATATGCGACTAGAGATAGGCTCAAATAGAAAGAACGTTTACACTTCTTTTCAAAGGTCTCAAAATGATCATAAACAAAATTGAGCTTTTTACCTTTCAACCTTCCCTTGATGATCTGCAACCAAACTTGCTTTTCAAATTCAAAAGGATGATGATTTGCATGTCTGGCCTTGCAAATTGCCTGACTCGTCTCCTGTTGTTCTTGCACTATCTGCTGCACTGCTTTCTTTGCATCATGATGTCCAACATCTTCTGTGCCGAAAGAAAAGTCTACATGTGACTTCAATAGATAACAAAAACAAGTCTCGAAAGGAGATTTAATGCACTGCATGTGCTGCAATTGTTCACCCTAAACCTTAGGATGTTCATCACAATAATTTTGAAGAAATTGAATAATCATCTTATTCATGCCAAGATTTGGAAGAGGCATGCTTTGCTGCAACTGCACTTCATGATGTACATCTCTATTAAGTGATAATATTTCAGGTCCCTGAAACAAAGCACCATACTCGGGAACACTTTTAATTAATTCAGTTCCATGTTCCAGCAATGATTCACCTTTAACAACCATTAATGCAAACTTCCTACTATCATTTTCATTTGACTTGTAGTGACGAATGCTAGATTTGTCTTCATACGATGTGCACGAACAATGTATTCCACACCATCT
>LPNX010062472.1:309514-345772 GCA_001517045.1 Pseudotsuga menziesii | reverse complement strand
GTAGATAGCAGATTTGTACTTGTACTTGCACATGAATTAGAACTTGAACTTGCATCAATGGAAAGAGATATACCTTCATCTTTACCTCGGATCCCTATTCCTGTGATCTTAGTCTCATCACCTGAATCAGATCCCAAGTCTTCAATTATTACTGCAGTAGCTGCTTGATTATCCTTATCTTTGTTTTTATTTCTTCTCATCCACTTTGGCTTTAATTCTGGATGAAGTTTCCAGCACTTTGAAACATCATGCCCTTTTTGACAATGTGAGCATGTGGGTCTCTCACCCTCTTTCATGATGGTAGCTATTTCCTTTCCCTTATCTTTGCTTTTATCTTTGTTGTCAAATTCAGATGACTTCTTCATAAATGAATCATCATCATGCTTACCCCTAGCTTCTAAATGTGTAGCTTGAACACATACATCATCCAAATTACTGGGATTAAACATCAACAAAGTATGCTTCAAATAAGAATGCATGCCACCAATATATTTAAGAAGAGTTTCCTACGTATCCAATGCAACATTCAATGCAATAGCCCTCTTTCTGAATTCATGAGTATAATCTTGAACGCTTTGTCCTTTAGCTTGTCTAAACATTTGCCAATTCATGGTTAATTGCTGCATATGACCTAAAGGATAAAATTGCTTTCTTAATACTTCGATGAATTCATTCCAAATTGGAATAATTTTACCATTCTTTCGAAGATCTTGCTGAATCTTGCTCTCCCACCAAGTAAGAGCCATTCCACTCATTCTCAAAGTGGCCAATTGAATCTTGGAAGGGTCATCATTAATGCCCTGCACCCTGCAATATACTTCAAGCTGCTTGATCCAATTGTCTAATTTTTCAGCATCTACATCTCCATTATAAATAGGTAATTCAAACTTTACATCCAATTTGAAATAAGGCATATTAGGACTTGCAGTATGAGAAGTATGAGAAGAAGAAAAAGTCTGTTTAGTATCAGGAGGATCGCCATCACCTCCTACTCCTTTACCCTTTTCTTCCGAATTCACTTCTGCATTTCTAGATGAAGATCCTTCTTCTTTCTTCTTCCTTTCTGCTCGCTCATCGAGTAGAATTTCCATCATGGCTTTCATGCTCATAAAAGCCTCTAGAAACTCAGTTTCAGAAATGACAGGTTTTTCCTGTTCGGTATGTCCTTCTTCTTCCCCTCGTGGAGAAGACATGGTTCTTGAGAATGTTCTCCTGGATCCAACCTCAGGATCTCCTTCAACTAATTCTCCTTCACCACGCTTTAACCTAGATCTGGTAAGCATTCACAAACTTGCACAATAGTCAACCAGCTCTGATACCAAATATGATCCGTAGGTCCTCAACTTTAGTGCATTAAAAGTTTGTTGTAAAATAATGCGTGCAACAGGTTAATTAATGGACAGTATTAGCAGAAATTAAATGTTCAGAGCAGGAATGAAAACCATAACACTTATAGACATATACAAGGAAGAAAACACATAAACAAAGTCACAAACAGAAGTTGATAACGGAGTTCACCCCCTCCACTGGGATACGTCTTTGGGTCCCTCTCCAATGGGTACTGATCCAATTAATTGCTTTAAAATGGTACAAATGGTTCTGGCATCAACCTCAGCATTTGCAGAAACAGAATGCTGGACAGGAAGTCTTCAAGACTCCTCTCTGGAACTTACAACTTGGACTTCAAAAGATAAAGAATCCAAACTATAACAAAGAATCGGTCGACTTCTAAATACAAAACAACACTCTGGATAAATTGCAGCAAAAACTCTCCTGCTATCCTTTTGTCTTTGTCAAAATTAACTACAGCAAACTGTAAAACAGAAGGCTGAACAGAAAGTCTTCAAGACTCCTCTCTGGAAATTACAATCGGGTCTTCAAAAGGCAAAGAAGCCCACATGTAACAGAGAATGGTCGACTTTACACTAACAACATCTGCAATAATTTTACAGCTAACTTTTTTCTCTCCCTGCACTGGCTGAAACAACTGGAATATAAAGCTGCCCCTGTATCGTGGCTAGAATCAAGCTGTTGAAGCGTTCAGTGGGAGGAATCGTCACCGGTTCGACTCGCCAAAACGTTACCAAAGAGTCTGTTCTTGCATCCTCCTACCAAATGCCAACTCATTCATCATAACCGACCGTTCCATATTCCCCCAACGTTACCAATAGGCCGTTCATACTTATCCAAACGTGGCAACAAAATTGTGCCAACTATGATACCTGCCAGAGCATTACTCATCTGCCGAGACGGAACCAAAGAACCAAAAGAGCGTTATCAATGCGTCTGTTCATTCCCTGAAACGCAGCATCAAGACTATGTACCAAACTGCAAAATGGTTTTGAGTCGGAAGCTTTAGTCATCAACGCGTCCGTCGTTGCGGAAGAGGATAAGCAACGGGCTCCGATTATACTTCGATGAACTCTGTCGCAATCGGCTGTCGGTTGGTTTTCGAGTCGGAAGCTTTAGTTACTTTGGTTTTCACAGTTGTGGATGGCGCACCACTTCTTTCTCCGATTCCGTCGAGTTATTTCACCGATCTTTTAAGTTTTGGGCTTCCGCCGTTGCGGCTACCGGAAGCATTATTCTTCCGATCCAGATTGTGCCTGCCGTTGCGGACTGCCTATTTCTCTGACTTCTGATCCGCGCTACGAACGTCCTTTAAGTTTCTGCCGTTGCGGAAGGGAGAAGGCTTGTGAGCCCCGTTGTTGTAGAAGGGAGAAGGCTTGTGCCCTCCGATGTTGCAGAAGGAAGATCTCTTCCGACCTCTGTCATTGCGGAAGGAGATCCCTTCCGACCTCCGCCGTTGTGGAAGGAGATCCCTTCCGACCTCCGCCGTTGCGGAAGGAGATCCCTTCCGACCTCCGATTCGTCAATAGACCGTGAACCAACTATGCGGCCTTTTCACAACGGTTTATGGAAATGTCACCGAGCTATGCAATATACGCCACATGAATATCCCGCCACATTGCAACATATATATATATTATATCATGGTTTCCTTTGGTAATCCCCGTCCAACTTAACATATGGTCTTTGGCATAACATAACCATTGAACGAGGTTCATGACATATATGCAAAGTCTAGTTTTGGGACATGGGGGCAAGCAACAACCCTTTAAGAGCCGACCCATGGGATAAGGTTAACCTTAGATATGTTTTTTATCATAGCTAAGAACCATTAAACATCTTGAAATGCATTGATCCCATTTTCAAAGGCGATGAAGTCTTGAGTTTTACCAAACTTGGCTGCCATTGTACCATTTTCTTTTTATCTTGGATCATTATATCTTTAAAGATGAATGACTCCCTGGATCATGAAAACCCTATAGAAACTCACTAAGGTGATGTTTTCGGTGCTTTTATGATAAATTTAAAGTTTGGGTTGCTAAGGACCTAAGCCCTAAAGCTAATGCTTAGTCCTAGCTTAACCTCCACCCTCTTAATACAAGTTGACAAGGGGTATAATAAATAAATAAAAATTAAAAATTTATATGTATTCCCTAGCACATGCGTTGGTTAAAGATTTGAATAAAGAATTTTGGACTATGGTGATAAACACCATAGTCATGACCCTAGCCTCAACATTATGTATCGTGTTTGATATGTTGGGAAATGGCATGCACTATAATTCGAATGGAGATATGAGGGTTTTCTAGTGCATACATTTAAGTTTTGAGCCAAGGAATTAAATCTTCCTTGTCTATGAGTTGATGGTGCAGCCAAATGCATTCAATGACAAGTTTAAAATCATGTAAATATGGTCCCAGAGGGATCTCAACCCTCCACTTTTAGTGATCTCCTGCAAGGGTTTTTGACAAGGGGTTAAACACGTTTTCACTCTATCTGTGGGTTTTAATTATGCACTTGTTTGGTCTGTTACTGTTCTAAGGGAGGGAACTCGACCATTCATGGTTTCTTGCTCTCTCTCTCTCTCGTTCCTTGCATAGTCAGTTAACGAAAATTTTCTACTTGTTTATGAGGTTTACTTGAAGATGTTTATTACTGAAGTGGCCTCCATTATTGCCTTAGCCTATCTGGTTTGTCGGACTTAGGAAAGGAACAATTCCTTCTTCGATCTTTTGTGAACGCTTACATCCTTCCATTCCTTCTCGGGTAAGATATTTAAAGTCTCTGTAAGCTCTTGTTCTTGTTTTTGTTACAGTTCTTTAAAATAAATTGAAAATGATTTAAGTTCTAACTCAAAGTACTCTATTATCATGCAGACAGAGGAGAGATAAGGGGAAAAAAGGAGGAGCTGACCCCTGGCCCTCTCTATGTTCGTTTAGGGTAAGTTTAAAACTAAAAGTTCATTTTCTTGTTCAAATAAAATTCTAAGTAAAACTCTAACTTTCTTCTTCCATTGTGAAGGTGGATTTTGGGTGACTATAGAAAAATTCAATTGAATTCTATTCAAGCTTCCAGCCCCTGCTTCGTTTGGTCAGGTAAGGGTTTTTATCCTGTCATCCTTATGCAAAAATATTTGCTACAGGTTATAGTTACATATTTTTTTAAATGTGTATTGATGTGGAATACAGGTTGGTTAACCTGGCCCAGTGAGAGTGAATACAGGGTCACCTCCTCTCATGCCTCCTTCTTCCTTGCCAAAGGTGAGAAAATTCCTCCAACTCTGTTTAAATTAAACGAATGAAGACTTAACTTTATTACTAGAAATCATAATGACATTCCTTAATTGTTTGATGTGCATGTATCCCCCGGAGTGGTCGTGCTCAGGCTACACCAATGGATTCGCCGACAATCACATGGTAAGGTTCAATTAAAATAAATAGGTTACAGTGGTTCCCCACCGGGTTCACAGACCACAAGTGGATAGGGATTTCACCATTACTACGAAGATAAGTTAAAATATTTTATTTAAACCCTTATGGGTATGTACTAGCTTAGGGAAAAAAGCTTCGGAGCCTCTCAAGTTTTAAAGCGTTATCATGCCATCCTATTCAGATGTACATTTCATTTATTCTTAATGATGGATGCCATTTAATGGGTTTACAAACACGATATGTTTATCTGTTGGAGACTTGTTGATAAAATTCGAATGTTATTTTATCTGTAGATTCGATTGTGTTGAATAATCTTTTGGACAGATCCATGTATCACGAGGTATGGATACCCCTAAATAGAGACTGTGTGTTTAAGTTGAAAGAATGATTTTGTTTTAGTCTATAATTAACTAGATATGTTTGTTGGTTGACTTATTAGTCAGATATGTGAGCTCGACATTTCTTAGTTGTTTATAAAAGAGCCTAAGTTATATTTAGTCCCAAATGGGTATGATTACCCAAATGGAAACAATCGTATATTTGATTTATGCTGAGTTAATAAGTTGATCTGGGTATCCATGATTTAATTATTTAAGTGATGAAGCCTTTCGGCTCTATTTATGATAACTTATGCAGTTGTCATCAATCTCTTTGTTTATGTTTTACACTCTTGATTCTTTACTGGGGTTATTCGATTTGTGGTGTACTTAATAATTCTTTCTGTAAAATCGTTGTTTAACTATAGGTATTCTTGAAATGGAGTTTTTAAATGTGAATAAGTTATAAGCAATAGAATCTAGAAACAAAGATAAGCTTTGTATGAAAAATCCTCGGCTCCTAGGGAATACGATTCGTTGAAAATTTAAAATGTTTTTGAGAGAAAATATGCAAACATACTTTAAAATATTTCACCAGATATATAATACACTCGTTCATATTCATAGTTAGGATTATCATTAGATCTATTCTAATCCGGGTATGGAATCCCAAACATAGATTATTTGAAATATAACTAAGATAAATAAATCTGCGATTATTTTACTAATAAAGAACAATTTATATCAAATCATAACATAAAAATAGGAAAAGGTTAGGAATAGATGCATAATATGATTTACTATAAAAATGTATTTACGATTCATGTCTATAATAAATTCATAATTTAACAATACTTAAACATATAAGAAATAGAATAGGGAACCTAACACTACTGTTGGGAAAACAGAACTGAAGTTGACGTTCCTCCCAACGAACTCCTTGACCATCCAAGTGTTACTTACTCCAGAACCCTTGAGCTTGTTTGTTGAACTACATGGACAAAATCCAATCAATGCACCATCTCTTGCATTAACAGATAAATTCCCTGTCCATTTCCAACCTCCTACTTTCTTGATGGACATACTATTATATAGTATTTTGCCTAGGACTTGGTCATTTATGAGCCTCCTTCTCTTTATCACTTTACAAGGAGTATTGACTTGATTTTGGGGAAGACGCATCCTGCATCACTTGATTTCTCACTCAACAGCTTTCACCACTTCTATTTTCCCCTTGTGGGTTAGCAAACACTCTTTCAACAACTACTTCAGTTCTGATTCCTCTCAGTAATTTTAATTATTAAATAAAAATAATTCCTTACATCCATTTTGACTTTCTTTTCAACATATTTTAAAAAATATAATATTCAAAGAAATAATAGTTTACAATTATTTGGTGTGTTACAAAAGGACATAATCACCTTTGAATGACAAGTAGGAAAGATTAATGTTCATGAAATTATGGATTATCTTTAATATGAAAAACCACATTAATTCCCTTAGAAAGAACCTCCTTTAATTTGGTGAATATTTCTTAAATTGGTCGATAATATTAAGTCACTTTTGGCTTTGATAGTTTATACCAAGCTATGTCTCTTAACCTGGAACATATTTTTTCACTTGATCAAATGCAACTACGGGTACCTTTGCTTCTTGTGTTGATTCGTAATATATCTCTAGACTTGTTGAGAAGAAACCACCAAGTTAAGCTTGAAATCTATGAAGGAAGGCTATGAATTGTGTCATTAACGCATGTCAAGCCATTTACATTGGGTGTACTACATCCCAAAAGAAAATCAATTCTAGATGGGCACACATGTTATGCAAAGACTTCTCTACATTGTTTGTAACACCGCATTAACCAATGCAACAAAGTTCCAATGACTCCATGAATATCCCTGCACATAAATTTGCATGTTAAATAACTATTCAACATGGTTCTTTCTTCATATAGAATAACCATAAGAATATTAGGAGGGAATGAAATTCAAAACCATAGTGAGTTAGATGTTGAGGAATTTCCATGGAATCTACATACTCGTCTAGAAGTACAACAACTACAGTTGCTCAAGTTTTTCTTATACCTTGCATCGTTTCGAACAAAATATTGTTGTGATATAGGGATAATGGGTTTTGAAACCCATATTTTTCAATCCCACTAAATCTACCAAGAGTTTCTTGTTCACAGAGCGTGAAAGCAAATTTAAACCCTGCAATTCCCAACAACTAATGTTAACGAGGAAAACATCCATTATATGTCTAATTATTACCAAAAAACGATCTTTTGTTGCTAGATTTACACTTCGGGTGATCTTTGTTGCATAAGGTAGAAACCATAATCTATGCCCAAAACCGAGAAGAGAACCAAAGAAAACGTCAAATTCCAGCTTGCAGAGTATTCTCGATGGTAGATCAATTACTGCAGATGGTTGATTTGGGTGGTGGTATTGGGAAGTCCATGCAATTTCATGTGCAACTAATTAATCCTTAGTTAATCCTTAAATAGATACTCAACGTGGATTGGTTGTTGAGAATGATGACAAAATGTTCAAAGCCAAGATATCAAGAAATATTCCATTTCCAAAGACATTTGATGTTGCACTCCTTTCAAAAAAATTGTAAGTAGCACAATGCACAGGTGTAAACACATGGTGTGCAAATAAAACAATTTTACTTCGCATGCAACCACGGTCCACCACCACCTTTACCCCTTCGAACTCCACTACCACCTTTACCCCTTCGAGATGCCATCAATTATGGCCGCACATGTCAACTACTCCCTACATTCATTTGGTTTCAATCCTTGGCACCCCTTGATCCTTATGCTATATGTTAACAAGTGCTACATGGTAGAGTAGTCCTTTCAAATGAAGTGGAAAGTAGAGGCCGCATAATAAGGAAAACAATGGATGCAATGGACAGATCACATGCATGTTAACAGTCAATGCAATGGACAATTCGCCTGCATCCAACATGCATAAAAGGAAGAGACAACAAAATAAGGAAAATAGTGGATGCAATAGATAGATTGCATGCATCCAACATGCATATATGCATGTTACTCTATGCTTTTGTGCATGTTACTGTATGTTTTTATGCATGTATGGATGTATGCTTTTATGCATGTTATGGTATGCTTTTAAGAGGTATGGAGGCATGGTTAGTTTATTAGCTCATAAAAAACACAACATAATTAATCTCTAGTGATAGCATGTTCTTAGATCCACCAATTTTGTTGGGAGATTGATGCCCAAGCCAAAGTCCTTACATTTAGAAAGATATCACATTGCTAATATCCATATACAGTTACCAATTGTGATGATATATGAAGTAAGCTTTCAATCATTTATTTATGTGACCTAATCTTTGAATATATTTTTTTTTGTAAAATAATATTAATATAATTTTATGTAATATTAGTCATTTTTGTTATAATTTTATGTCATATTATAAATTGATCCTTCACTATCTTGATATTTTGATATTGATACTTTACTTTTGTTAGAGATTTAGATTGATATTTTACTTTTGGTTGACCATTGTATATTTGAAAAGCTTATCACATTAAAGTTTGTTAAAAATTGAATTAACAACTCAATTGAATGCGGCACATTCCAACCATCAACATTAAATATTTATAGTAAAGATTAAATATTGAAATCACCACCATATATTGTATAAATAAATAAATATATAAAACGAATTTAATTTAAAATTAAAGAAAGTAACTGTTTAAATTTTTAAACAATAAAAAAAATTATATAAAAAGAAATTTAATTTAAAATTAAAAACAATAAATATAAATGGTTTTTTTAAACACTAAACTCTTTCGAATACAAAAGAAAGAGTAATTTATGTTAAACCAAATGGATGTAACTTGAGAAAATAATTGACTACTGACAATTGAATTGAAATATGACATTTTATTCCCTTTCTCGAATGATCAAATTGCGAATTGCAATATATACAACCATATTTATTCCTTCGGGGCATGCTTTACGCGTGCATGGCAACTGTATAATATGGGAATTTGTTCATTATTTGAAATACCTTGAAGGACCCTTAAGACATGAATGAAAAACAGGCCTCGAGAAGCTCATTATGTACCTTTTATTTCCACATGACATCACATTTAAGCATTTGTTCTATACAATGCCCATGTTTAATATTATTATTGAGATTATTTTATTTGTAATATTTTTGAGATTTTTATATTGTTGGAGAATGTTAATATCTTATGTTAATATAATTTAATAGTCATTTATAATGTAATGGCGAATTTGTTTTTTAAAAATTCTATTGATGCTCGGGCAATGTAAATCTTGATGGCTTGCACTAGGTGTTTTCCTTCTAAGCACATTTGCAGCAGGTGTAGTCAACCGTGGGTTTTGTTGCCCACCCTTAACCTCTTGCTCAACTCCTCCATCATCCTCTTGTCTAAATGTAACCACCCCCCTACAACACAATTATCAATGTTTCCATCCCAAGCTTCCTCTTCTTGAATTCAACATCTCATTTGATTATACATTTCTTGGTGATGGACAGATTGTAAATCCTATAAGCTTTATACTCATCACTATACCCAATGAGGATACACCTTTGACTTATGTCATTAAGATTATTCCTTATTTTTTTAGGTACATGGACACAAGCCACACACCCAAAAAATATTAGATGAGAGACACTACTACTCCTACCACTCCATGCTTCTTTAGGAACTCTGTCACACTTTTACTTGGACTTTTGTTCAATATTTACACTGAATAGGCCATTGCTTCTCCCCAATATTCATTTGACAAGTTCCTTTCCTTTAGAATACTTTGAGCCATATTCATGATGGCTCAATTCTTCCTCCCAACCAATCCATTATATTATGGAGTGTATCCAGTGGTATGTTGTCTCTTGATTCCATTATAGCTTCAAGATTCAATAAAATCATTTAATTTGTAAGGCTTCATCTTTGTTTGATCTCAATACTTTAATATACCTTCCATTTCCTTTTTCAACCATAGATTTAATTTCTTGAATATATTGAAAGTTTCAGGATTCTCCTTTAAGGATTAAACCCAAGTCTTCAGAATGTAGTCATCTATAAAAGTCAGGAAATATAGATTGTTGGGCCCAAAAATGACCCCCTTTTGGCCACACTCACTATACCCTTTTTGCCTTATCTTACCCCATTTTTATGCATCAAATAGATGTTCTTCCTTCATTGGAGCCCTGATTCCTTATAGGTACGATTCCTTATTGTTTTATCTTATTAATACTTATGATTGTAATAAACAGGGATTTACCTCTTGAATTATGCTAATAAATTGAGATTTTATGAAGATTGTTCAAGACGTGAAGGATACGGGTGCATCAGGCCAAGTGGTTTCTAGAAGAGACGAACATCCCTTTCCAGCTGTTCCCACGGACTCCAACTTTGCAGGTGAAACGCAGTCAAAGATCCTCATTTCACGCAAGCTGAAACAGGCAAGGCTGCAAAAGACTCAGCCTCAACAGCGCGCCTTTGTTCAAGGGTAGCTGCAATTGACGGAGTATATCTTAATTGGGTTCTGTTACTTCATTATCAGCTCGTGCAACATACTTCCTATATTCCTTGCTTCTATTTCACCCACAGCTGTAACAACGCATTGTAATAGGGCAGCCTGAAGATCGTAGATCTTCATGGCTGCCCAATATTAGTGGGTAGAAGTTATGAAGATTGATGTATAAATATTAGGAATTATTTAGAGCCAAGGGTTGGAAAATATTGATCATATTGCATAAGCTGTGACTGAGACTGTACTTTTATTCTATCATCTAATACAAGGAGTAGGATTCTTCATATTTCTGTGGTTTAACTTGTGTTAGCCTCCGGCGTCTTTGTTCAAAGGCTGGGCCCACCTTCCCACAGAGATTGTCGAGTTAATTAGGTATTTATCTTTTTTGTCATGTGGTGTGGATGTTACAGTAGATGCATTCTTCTATAATAGCTGCAATAGTAATGATTCATTGTGTGTTTCCTCAATTGATCAGTAATTGCATTTCCTATAAGCTGCAGTAGAGTGGTGTGACAGTCAACTATGTAGGTTAATTTTCCTTATGCACTTATGTGATAGCTGTAACAGCCAAGCTCATCCCTAGTTTCTTTCAATTGTTGTCTTTCTTGACTTTTGCTAATTCATTCCATTTACAATTATAATTGTTGAGTTCAATTTCTGCATTTCTGATTCTTAGGTTAAGTTGGATTGAGATAGTTATAATGGATCTCCATATGGCCTGGTAGAATAGGATTTAACTTTCTGCAAAAATAAGTCTAGATGTTTATTTCCTGAATCTTTTATTTCTAGATCAAAGTTGTAAGAATGTCATTATAATTCTACATTCTTAGGAAGGTAATTTAGATTAAGTTAATCATGGGAAGAGTTGGGCTGAACAAATAGGTAGGATAGTTTATTTAACAACACCAGCTACTTAGTGTTTAAGCACAGATAGTGTAAATTATCTTTGCATTAAAAATACTTTCCTGGGTTGACAATTTATATTGAACATTCTGTATGTTGGCTTTAATTAACTTGCATATAGAGTTCCCAACATTTTGGCGCCATTACCGGGGAAGATAATTATTATACATCATAGTAGTTGCATCCATTCATTTTTCTTCAGTTTTTAAGCTTACATGTTTTGGGTTGCATGAATACGAGAAGGGTACAGTGTAACATTCCTACAACCCCTAGAACTCCCCAGAATGCTAACATTGCAGGTGGTCGAGGTTGTGGAAGAAATCCATCCTTGGGAAGAAGAACATTCATTGACAATCTAGTTGCTAGAACCAATTCCTCTACCAGAGCTCGCCATCAGGGGTCCTCCGTCAGAATAAGCCCAATTACTCTCAGGGTGGAAGCATCAGTTTCCATAGTGGAGAACACAAGAGAAGTTGCGACACCCTCAGGTGTCCCTGAGAAGGAAGACAGAGTTAGTACTGTGGGATCGGCTGATCGAGACGTGATTTATCACATTAACAGGAAGGTGGTGACAAAATAGGAGTGGACATAGTTCCATCAGAAGCGGGATGACCAGAGGAAGCACAGAGAGGAGAGAGCAGAAGAAGATATAAATAACAGACACGAGCCAAAATATCATGAAGAGGTGATGGGGGGAAATCATCACCATGAAGATGATCCCCCACCTGAGGGGACAATTTCCACACTCCAGTTCCCCATTCAACAGCCAGAGGGACTAGCCCCCATGAAAAACATATCACCATTAGTAATACCTCGCTTTCATGGGAAAGCCACAGAGGATTCGGATGAATTCCTTTTCAAGTTTGACATCCTCTGTCACATCTATGACTACATTTTCAGCGAGCAAAAGTTAAAACTTTTCCCTACTACTCTGAAGGATAATGCACTACGTTGGTTCATGAGCCTGGGTGGTGGAACTTTCACCACCTGGGACCGAATGAAATAGGTGTTCCTAGAAAAATACCAGGAGTACTGCAACACCAAAGATAAAAGAGAAGAACTGTTCAAGATGGTACAAAGTGACAAAGAAAGATTGGAAGATTTTGTTGAGAGGCTTTTGTACAATG
Organism: Pseudotsuga menziesii; assembly: GCA_001517045.1. Lineage (NCBI taxonomy): Eukaryota > Viridiplantae > Streptophyta > Pinopsida > Pinales > Pinaceae > Pseudotsuga > Pseudotsuga menziesii. The sequence continues at coordinate 333,098 of LPNX010062472.1, read as the reverse complement.
TGCAAAGGGATGGACAACATAATATGGGGTTAGATGTGCTCAAGATAATCCTACTTCGTGGGTGTTAGGTTATGATTTTGTCTTCCTTAGTTTTATGATTTTATTTATGTTTTTGAACCTTGCTAGTATTTTTGCTTCTAGGAAATTTTGTTTATAAAGGTAAATTTTGAGTTCAAGCTTTTAATTTTCATGATTTTGATTTTTCTTATTTTAAAGCCTGCTTTTATAAATTTTGCTTAGATTTCATTCTTGAAGGGTTTTACAAGGTATATATGGATTAAATGGTTTTATAAATGACACTAAGGTCAAGACTAAGCATATAAACCAAGTCTTAAACTTTATTAGTGGCCTAATGATGTGAAATTATGTGATTGGAATTTCTTGTAGCACAAGAGCAAAATTAATACACTAGAGCGCTACAAGAAAGTCACAAATGCCAAAATCATCATTTTTCAGTCCAATTTTTTTGGGTGTCTTGTCCCTGAGGTGTTAATCACATCATTTGTTGCATTTGATACGTGTCCTGCATAGTTTATCATTGAAACAGGTGGATGATCATTGTATGAGGTAGATCATGGCGACTGCATGCAGCACAAGGTGAATGATGATAGCGAGTAGAATGAGGCTGAGTTTTTTGGGATATTTTCCTAATCTGAAGGATATGAAGGATATTGAAAGTCGTGGTGAGAACACACTGCTGAGAAATCGGGGTTTTAACAACTAAATGAGGAATTAGGGCTTTCCAGCAGCGATAGTTTGAAGTGGTCTGGACAGTTAGAGACAGGTGGAATGTGAAATTCAACACCTAACCATTAAAGTGATTGCATTCCAATGCTCGTATTGATCTTCTGAGCAGGTACCCTACGTGTCATTTGCTAGGGTTTGCTTAATTTGGGGTTTTTTTTCTAATAAAATCCTTAATGTTAAAATTCGAAGGAAGGATATGAGGTTTTCACCTAATAGACTGTGAATGATGAACTATTAACAAATATATCCAAGTATTCATCATCTAAAACAATAAAATTCAAAGCAGAACTATTGGAGTTCCTTGAATTCTGTGATTAGGTCATACTGTTGAAATTTGGCATAAAAAATTCCCTGAACTGTGTGTTAGGGCAGACTGTTATGATTTGAAGATAGATAGACTGTGCGATAATCGACAGGTGCTGTTAAATCATAGTGAATATGAAGAAAAGTGGAAAAACAAATAGAGCTGAGCCCACTGACCTAAGTTGGATAGATGATTTTCCAGAATGTGCAGAGTTATTTTCTAATGCAGGACAGTTGACATTTTTCAAAAAGATTGATGGATATCATGCAGAGGTCTCCCATAAATTTTTTCAGTGCTATGATGAAGACATTGTGTCTTTTGATACTTTACAATTCAAATTGACCAAGGAGTTGGTAGCTGAGGCAACAGGCATCAAGAATGAGGGAGAATTATGGTTTAAGAAGGTTCCATTCACCTTCAATGCACAAAAGTACTTACTTCCTGGTGTAATTGCAGATTGGGGTAAAGGTGTACCCATTCATAACTTCAAGCCTGAATGGATAGAGCCCATTAAAGTTTTACAAAGTTATATTACCTATGAGGGTAGATATGCCTTTGTTTTCAAATACCACTTCAGATTTCTTTAGCATCTCAGTAATGAGTCCAAGATGAACTTGCCCTTCTTCTTTCTAAAGACTCTGCAGAAGATGTCTTGCAGAATTAAGGAGCACCAAAACCATACTAAACAGTCCATTTTCCACCATGGACTTATCAAACTCATCATAAACGTTGTTTTGCATAGTAGGGGAAAGACTTGGTAGTATTTCCTTTTCTGGTCAGGTTTTCAAAATGGTCAAGAAGGACAGTCTCACAGAAGACAAGCTGATAAAGGACAGACTTTGATCAGAAAGCTCAAGCAAAAAGTAAAGGTCAAAGATGAAGACAGGGTTAAATTAGAGGAAGTTTCAGATCATGCAAATGAAGACTTTGAATCTAAACAACACCTTAATGACAATGAGAGCAAAAATTTACAGTCAGATATCAAGAAGATCGATCCTATTGAAAATGATGTACCAGCAGAGACCATTTCTGCTGAAAAGCTGTACCTACAGAGAAAATTTCATATGAGAAAGAGGATATTGAAGTTCAAAGACAAAGTCCTATCACAGTTCTGTCAGAAGATGAGAAATGCATGTTTGAGGATGATAAAGTCCTTGTCACTGATGCAACTAGGGTTTGTACTGAGAAGGAATTTCACATCCAGGGTGATGAGGTAGCATTACCAAAAAGAAAGAAACTAAAAGTTGTTGAATTTGCCTCAGTTACCCATTAGGGTAAGACTTTCAAAATGTTGGGGGTTCCTATGTGGAGACCAAAAACCAGACCTAGAAATAAGCTCAGACTGAATATGAAGAATTTGTTGAACCCTAAATTGAACAAAGAAAGAGTAACAGTGATAGATGATTCTTCATCTGATGAAAAATTGAATGATGATAAGGGTGACAGTAAGGGTAAAAGGCCAATGGAATCAGAAAGAGAGTCTGTCCTTACTGATACTAAACTATCTGATATATTTCTAGAGGTACGAAGTCAGATGTTGCTAGAACAACAAGAAGGTGAGATAAAGGCTTCTTACTCAGAAAAGAAGGTGATGGTTGAGGAAATGGTTCCATGTGAAGCTGAGACTGAAGAACACCTAGGTTTTCCTGAAACTCCTACAGAATTGTTGCTAGAAGATGAAGAAATTTATAAGAGATTAAATATTCCATGGCTTCCAAATGAGATGCAAACCATAGCAGGAAATAAAACCTTTGATTCAGAAAAAGAGAATTTACAGAGAAGTGTAAAACAATATAAGTATCAGGTGGAATACATGCAGGAGACAAATGATGGCTTGGTCATGGCAAATAGAAGACTCCGAGAGGATTTGGATGAGGTGAATAGCCACTATCAGGAGCTGATTGCAGTTTCAAGAGATGCATTGAAAAGGAAGAGGAATACAGAAGGTCAATTTACAATGTTGAAGCAAACCATCCAAGATTTGCAGCAAAAAAATGAAGAACTAACTAGAAAGATTGCAGATATGGAAGCAGATCAACTAAAAGCAAGAAGAAAGGCCCAAGCCCTGGAAGGGATAGCCTTGTTAACTAAAGTAGCTAAGGATCTGTAAAGTTTGTTAAGATAATCAGTTATTAGTTAGGTTTTGAAAGTTACTTTATTTTTTTAATTATTATTTAGATGAAACTATTTCGATGGGTAGGATAAAAAGCAGTTAGGGTTGAATTCCTTAACCAATTTTGGAGGATAGTATTAATGTAAGTCACAAAGAGGATAGATGGTTCGATTTTTTGGCTGGCAAGAGGAGGTCTTCAGACTTGTTCATAATCTAAGTAAATGACTCTTATGTGTATTTGAAAGACTAATTATGAAATATATGCTCTATTTACCCTTCAGTTTGTTCTATGGCTTCATTTATAGCTTGTTTTAGTTACTCAATTGGTAATTTCATTCTTGGTTTAAAGTTTTTATACTTGAAGTGCTTGCCATCTGTGGATGAACCTTAGTGTTGTTTTTTGTTGGATTATGGTTATTATGTTATGCATCTTAGCCTTTCTATGCTTATGATTTAGTGTTTATTTGGATTTATGAATGCATTCCCTCTTGTCATCAAACTTCTCAACCTAAAAACCTTGAAAACCCTAAAAACCCTATTTTGTTTTATTGAGATATTTGAGATTGTGTTGGCTTGTTCTCTTGTAGTCTGGGAACAATTTCTGGCACAAACAGTGGGATTATGGAAGACGGCCTAGATATTTTGAACCTGCTAGGAAAGGGGGATATCTAAAAGGAATCCTTTGAAAATATTGTTGAATTGTGCAAAACGTATTCTAGAGGATCTTCCATGAACAAAAAATGGGATAAACTAGAACGAGATGTCTTCGATAGAACACAGAAGTCATCTAATGGAGGATCTACCCGAGAAGAAATAGGAAACCTTCTAGAGAACTTCAAGACAAAAATGATGAGCTCCATCTCCTCAAAAATAGATGTCCTGAGGGAAAAGTAGAAACAAGAAGTAGAAGATATAACACTCAATGTATTATGTCCTAAATGTAGGAAGAAACATCCCTTGAAGTAGTGCCCACTTGACAAAGTGGAAGTGTGTCAGCTCTATGAACTGAATCATGATACAAAGGAGTGCCCTTCACTACCTCAAGTGAAGGAAATTCTATAGGAATCAACTCTAGACGTGGAACCAGCCTACTTCATTGCCCTAAAAAATTCTTGGAAGCCTCGAAATCAAGGTATGACTCCAGACTCATTTCCATTTTTGAATAACATGAATAATTGGAATAATATGTATCACATGAATACACAATTCCCTTCATCTTATTCCAACCATCAATGGCATCCTTCTCAACCTCCTATGCAAAATTTCAACTCCTGGAACTCTTGGACACAACAACCAAACCAACAGAATTCTTGGCCTCTTGGGTGGAGGAACTTCCATCCAGGAAACCAATTTCCCCATAGCCAACCTCCTCAAGAGTTTCCACATCAATAGTTTCCTCATCAACCATACCCTCCTCAACAATACCCTCGGCCATATCAGTAGTATCAGCAGCCGCAGCTGCAACTCCATAACAATGCTACACCCAATACTCTTATACGAATGCAGCTTCCTGCTCAACCTAACCCCAACCAAAACATTAAAGCAGTCCACCAGTTTGAGATTGCCAACATGCCTGCTTACACCATTAATCCAGTTCCCTGTAACGACATCTGCTTATGATTAGGGAGGGTATTGGATCCTTTGGCCATTGAGGATGTTTCATCCTCTGCAACTGAAGAAAGGATGAATCAGCAGTACTTATCAAACGCAACGATCCCCATTATTGAGGACGTTGAAAGTCCTACCGAAACACTAGCTGAAACACAAGGATAAACATCTATTGACACATAGGCTACACAATTGATTAGAGAACCGCCATATCCTGAAAGACTGACACTACAGAAGGTAGTGGAGAAACCTCAATTTAACCTCTTAGGAGAGTTGAAAAAGCTTTACGTTAAAATCCCACGGCTGCAGGCCCTTCATGATGTGCCTATCTATGCTAGAACTGTTTGGGATCTATGTACAAGAAAACCAGGAAGAAAACCCATGGATCCTCCCACTGTCCATGTTACAAGGAAATTATCTGAACTGATAATGGGAAAAACCCTCCTGGACAAATACGACGATCCTGGGAACCTCACTGTCACTATGCAGATTGGGAATACGTAGATACCAAATGTACTAGTAGATTTAGGTGCAGCTATTAACGTCATGACCATAGAAACTGTAAGAAAACTTGGGCTCACCAATCTTAGGCCAACCCCTACCGTCCTAGAACTTGTAGATAGGTCCACCATAAAACCTGAGGGAATCTTGGATGACCTCATCGTCTTAGTTGATTCGTGGAAATACCCAGTTGACTTCTTGGTTTTACAACCCAAATCGCAGCTAGGGGGACACCCGCTGATCCTCGAGAGACTTTGGTTAGCTACAGCAGATGCTTGTATCAGTTGTCGGTCAGGGTCTATGACCATATCAGATGGGACCAAAACAAAGAACCTTACCCTCTATCCTCTAGCTTGACCTAGTCTAGAAGTTGAAACTCTATTGTAAATGGAGCTAGAGGAAGTGGAGGGCGTTCAACCATTGTTAACGATAGGGAAGGCCTTGACTTTTAAGGATGAAAGAGAGGATGATGCTATCAATAATTTCATCAGTGATCCCACTTCTGTCAACAAACAAATTTGTCAGATCCTGAATAGTACTCTAGGTGAGGAAGAGGAATAAAATCTCACAGAGGAGACATTAGTCAGTGACACTCACATAATTCTAGTATTGAAAAATTCGAAAAGTGTTTCAGTTGAGATAGAGCTGGGAAAAACCCTGAATATCAATCCCAATCTCACTCTTGATGAACAAGAACATCTAATCACTCTCTTGAAAAAGCATAAAAGGGAATTCACCTAAGAGTACATAGACATTAAGGGTATCCCTTCTAATCTGTGCACCCACAACATTTATATCAAAAGCAACTCCCGGCTTGTGTGCCAGCCACAACAAAGGATGAACCCCAATATTAGGGACATAGTGAAGGAGGAGATTCAAAAACTCTTGGAAGCAGGGTTTATATACCCAATCTCAGACAGCAAGTGGGTTTCTCCACTCGTGATAGTACCCAAGAAGAATGGTAAATGGAGAGTCTGTGTGGATTACAGAGAGTTGAACAAGGAAACACAGAAATACCACTTTCCTCTTCCTTTTATCAACCAAGTACTTGATACCCTTTCTGGGAAGAATTTATTCTCCTTTCTGGAGGGGTTTAGTGGGTAAAATCAAATCTAGATTGCTCCTGAAGACCAAGACAAAACCACCTTCACCTGTCCCTGGGATACCTTTGCATACAGGGTGCTCCCCTTTGGTTTATGCAATGCACCAGCCACCTTTTAGAGAGCTGTGATTGGTATCTTATCAAAAATTGTTAATGATAGTATGGAGATTTTCATGGATGATTTTACCCCTTATGGCAGTGACTTTGAAGAGGTACTAAAAAACTTGGAGAAGGTTTTAACACGCTGTGAGAAAACCCAGCTATCTTTGAGCACTGAAAAGTTCCATATGATGATGAGCGAGGGTGTAGTGCTAGGGCACTTTATCTTTGCTGATGGTATCCAGGTAGATCCATCCAAAATTAGGGTAATTGAAAACATACCCACTCCTAGAACATAGAAAGAGGTACATATCTTTTTAGGGCATGCTGGTTATTATAGAATATTTATAGAGAATTTTTCCAAACTAGTTTCTCCTTTATTTACCCTATTGATGAAGGATGTATAGTTTATTTGGAATGGTGCATGCCAGATAGCGTTCACTGAACTTAAGAAGAGGTTTTATACAACCCCTATCTTAAGGGGGTCCAATTGGGCTCTACCTTTCCATATTTCTTCACATGCCTCTGACACTGCCATTGGAGCAGTATTAGGTCAGCAGTATGGTCAAGCACCATATGCAATTTATTACATCAGTAAAAACTTAGCCCCCGCTGAACTTAATTATACTATTACAGAGAAGGAATTTTTAGCCATTGTTTACTCCATTAACAAATTTAGACACTACATCACTGGATATCCCACCTTTGTACACACTGACCACTCAGCCATCAAGTATCTAATGAAAAAATCGATTATAGCTAGGGTAACTAGATGGTTTTTACTATTACAAGAGTTTGATATTACTATTGTTGACAAGGATGGGAAAGAAAAACGGTTGTTGCTGATTATTTATCTCATTTTGCTAACAGTGATGACAGCTTACTAGTTCAATATTCTTTCCCAGATGAACACTTGTTTACAGTTTCAACTCATTCCAGGTAAGCTTCTGGGCTAACAAACTTCCAGAAGCACTGTGGGTGTATTGTACTACGTGGCACAATACTACAGGTTTCTCTCCTTATGACTTGGTGTATGGAAAGAGTGTTTTTTTCCCATTGAAATTGAAATCAAAACCTTGAAGACAACCATGGAGGTAAACTTAGATGTGACTGAAGCACAAAGGAACAAATTGAATCAATCGAATGAACTGGAGGAAAAATGCATAGCTACTGTGGATTAAACAGCATTAATCCAGCATCAGAGATCCAATTGGCATGATCGGTTCATCAAGAAGCGAGTCTTCTGTGAAGGAGACTGGGTGCTATTATATGATTCAAAATTCAAAATGGACTTTAAAGGTAAGTTACGCACATGATGGTTGGGTCCATATCTGATAGACAAAGTATTCGACAACAGTACAGTCCAGCTGGTCACCATTGATGAGAACCGTGCACCATTATTCGCTAACGGTCACAGACTGCGATTGTATCATAAGCCAATTTCGAGGGACGTATTTGTTTCACAAACTGCAGCTGATCCAAGATACCAGTTGGAGCAAGGGAAGGGATCTTCCTCTTCCCCTGTTAATCTTTAGAAAGTCGCTGCAATTTCCACAAAAAACTTTTGTACATAAATAAATTGATGTTTATTTATTTTTCTATTTTCCTTTATGCTTGATTTTTTTTTTTTAAGAATTTGTGCAAGAATTTACTTGAGTAATGGTCATGATGGGGCTTGATGACCATGAAAACCTATTGTAATTTTATGTTTTCTGAAATATCTCCTTACAGAAGAAAATTTTGGATGATGAACAGTTTGGCGTAGCTGTAACTCTGCAAAATTTTCCTATTTCTCGGCCCTGTTGCAGCTGCAACACCGTAAAAACCTTGCCTATTTTTCCTATCACGGTTGCAACACTGTAAAAACTTGCCTACTTTTATGTTTCGTCGTAGCTATAACACTGTAAAAACCTTACCTATTTTTCCCATTTCATAGCTGCAACACCGTAAAACCCTACCTACTTTTCCATTTTGTCACAGCTGCAACACTGTAAAAACCTTGCCTATTTTTCCCATTTCGCAGCTGCAACACCATAAGACCCTTCCTACTTTCCCATTCCATTGTAGCTGCAACACCGTAAGATATTTCCTTTTTTCCATTTCTTACAGCTGCAACTCCGTAAAATATCGGCCATTTTCCCGTTTACCGTAGCTGTAACTCCATCAAAATTCTGCCTACTTTTATCCTTTCGAGCGACAGTGACTCCACTAATTTGGCTAATTTTTCCTATGGATTGTGGCTATAACTCCTCTAGATTTGTCCACATTCGGGCTGCAAATCCTTCAATTTCGTCCAAAATTTCTGCCACCTGTGATTTTGCTGATTCAGACTCACTTCACAGCTTTAATTATGATTCCGTCAAGATCGACAAGACAGCTTTTGGTTCGTCAGGAGGAGGATCATGGTGGAATGCACGCAATAATATTTAAATTTGAAGGCCGCATTAACACGTTGTATTTCTTTGATAAATCACGGTTCATCCCATAATTACTAAGGTACGGTTTTGGTTATTTACATGATTAAGAATTAAGCAGATTTTACACATTTAATCATACCTACCCTTTTATATTTGTCGTTACACCCGTACTTCATTAACTACCCATTCCCACGATCTAATGGCTACTCAAACTTATTTCACAACCGCCACCCTTTCCTAATTTGGGGGAAAATATTACCAATAATTCTATGCTTACTACCATCTTAACTTTCCAAATTTTCCCAACTCCAACCTTCATTGTTTGTGCATGTCCTGCGCTGAAATATCCATTATCGGAGCCTGCAATTTGCTAAGATGTTACTAGAAATTAGAAAGAAGGATAACATGGGTATCCCAACCCAGCATGAACCTCCAAACATGCAGGCATTGCAGAAGCATGCTGAATTTTTCGCTATCTTTGAAGCCGCAGGCTGGACCGAGTTTTTCCAATGTCTCAATGGTTTTCGTCGTGAAACTACTCTGCAATTTGCTTTGAATATTATAGAAACAAACTTGGAGGTCAGGGGTTTGCAGATAGAAATTTCTAAGGTGATTGTAGCTGAGGTCATCGGCCTCCCACAGGTAGGAAGAGAGGAAGAGCTTGTTTTGGAAGAAGAAATCCCAATGCTACTGCAGTATAATATTTTTTGGCGGTAGGTGAATAGAATTACAGCCATTTCCTCACCCGTGGGATCAAGTGGCCGTCTTCCTCAAAAATTATATCAACTAAGAAGGTAGGTACCAGACTATCTATTATTATGATTTTCCACTGTTGTCTCATTTACACCACAAAAATCTACTTAATGTTCCATTTTTCTATTTAAAGACCTACATCACATGGTGAGATTTGTCATATCAGCTAAGCATCCATATTCTTCCCTTACCCATCACGGCCTTATTAAACTTTTAATCTCAAGGGACTTAGCTTAGAGAAATCAAACATGGGAACAATTTACTATCCAACCTCAGATAGCCCAGGAACCTATACTTTTGCCTGAGATTCCAATCAGAGAGGAAGTAAGGGCACCTACACTTTTGTTGGGTGTTCAATTGGAAGAAGAGGAGGAGGATTGGAGTCCCTCCAATTTAGTTGGGGGGTAGTTGTGACAAGATCAAAATAAGAGGAAGAATTGGCGGAGGATGTAGCAGTAGCAAACCCTATGGAGGGGATAGAGAATTTGGGAGCTCCATCAATTGAAGCTGAAGCTAGAGCAACATTGGATGTTGTAACAGTTGAAGCTGAAGTTGTCAGAGTTGTGATGACAGCAGAGAACGCAGAGGTCCTCACCATCAAATCCTCTCCCAAGTGGAGGGGAAATTTAATTGAAGAAGAAATAGAGATGGAAAAGGAAAGAGGAGATGTTGAAATAGGAAATATTCCTTCTACATCAACTACAGGGTTGGAAACCCTTGTACCTCAAAGGAAGAGAAGAAGGTCAAGAGAATAAATGCAAGCATCTCGATCAGTGAGGAGAAGGAGAACTAGATCAGTCACAACAGTTGAAGCGGTGCAAGAAAAATGGGCAGATATTGAAGCAAACATTGAATTTCCCATTTTAATACCGAGGACAAACAATGCTCCACAGGAGATTATTGCAAAAGAACCTCAAATTGAGGGGCTTTTGTATGAAACTGGGTTACTGAAGGAAGAAGTACAATTTCTTCGGAAAGAATTGGAGAATTGGAAGGAGGTATGTAAGAAACAAATAGAGAGAAGGCTGCACACACTGGTAGAAGCTGCAGACCAGTTATAAAGATCATCTCCTTCTATGGAGGATGAAGAAGTGGAGAAAGTAGTCTGCCCTGCATGTGGGGAAATTTTTATTCAATCAGGTTACTCAGTCATTGTGCGTTCATTTGGAACCCAAAAGCATGCACCAACAGCTGAAGAAGAACAAGAAGTACCTGATGTAGAATTAAGGAAAGAAGATGAACCAGAAGTAGGACTGATCCCTGATATAGAATTGGAAGAAGCTGAGCAATTACAGCCTCAGCCACCATAATTGTTGGATCAACCTAACAAAGGTAATACTGAAGCCAAGCAGGGTGTTTTCACACAACAACCAGCACCTTCAGAAATGTTTGTCGAAACTGCCATTCAAGAAGAAGTAGGTAAACCAAAGATTGAGGTAATTCCTGACTTGAACTTAGAATTCTTGACTATGACCCCAGAACCATCTCAGGATATTGAGCTAATAGAGGATTCCTAGCAATAGGAAGATATTGAAGTCAATTAGGATGTTTCTACACAAGAACCAACATTCTTAGAAATACTTGCTAAAATTCCTGAGGTGGACATAATCCCTGATGTGGAGCTGGGAGAAGATGAACATATGTAGTCACAATCATTAGGGGATACTGATATATTTGGGGAACAGTTCCATCTTTCGAGAGATATGGAAGGAGCTCAAGAGAAATTCCAATAGCATGAAGAAATGAGGGGAGAGGACGTTGTTACACAAGAACCACCGTCTTCACAATTGAATGTTGAAGTTGTTGAAGGAGAGTTGCAAGGAAAGGATATTGTCACACAAGAACCAGCACCCTTAGAATTAGTGGCATAAGTACACACACATGCTGACATTGTTGAAGGGGAGCTTCAAAAAGAAGATGACGTTAGACAAGAACCATCATCCCCAAGAGTGGTTGCAAAAGTACCGATTTAGAATTGTTGAAACCTTGATAGAAAAGGAAGCTGTTACACTCCCAGTGCAGAATGCTCAAGCTAAAACATCGGATGGCAAGGTATGCACTCACACTTTTACTTGGACTTTGGTTCAATATTTACATTGAATAGGCCATTGCTTCTCCCCAATATTCATCTGACAAGTTCCTTTCCTTTAGAATACTTTGAGCCATATTCATGATGGCTCAATTCTTCCTCTCAGCCACTCCATTATATTATGGAGTGTATCTAATGGTATGTTGTCTCTTGACTCCATAATAGCTTCAAGATTCAATAAAATCATTTAATTTGTAAGGCTTCATCTTTGTTTGATATCAATACTTTAATATACCTTCCATTTCCTTTTTCAACCATAGATTTAATTTCTTGATTATATTGAAAGTTTTAGGATTCTCCTTTAAGGAATAAACCCAAGTATTCAGAATGTAGTCATCTATAAAAGTCAGGAAATATAGATTGTTGGGCCCAAAAATGACCCCTTTTTGGCCACACTCACTATATTCTTTTTGCCTTATCTTACCCCATTTTTATGCACCAAATAGATGTTCTTCCTTCATTGGAGCCCTGATTCCTTATAGGTATGATTACTTATTGTTTTTTCTTATTAATACTTATGATTGTAATAAAGAAGGTTTTACCTCTTGAATTATGCTAATAAATTGAGATTTTATGAATATTGTTCAATACGTGAAGGATAAAGGTGCATCAGGCCAAGTGGTTTCTAGAAGAGACAAACATCCCTTGCCAGTTGTGCCCATGGAATCCATATTTCCAGGTGAAACACAGTCAAAGATCCTCATTCCATGAAAGTTGTAACAAGCAAGGCTGCAACAGACTCAACCTCAGCAGCACGTCGTTGTTCAAGGGTAGTTGAAACTGACGGAGTATCTCTTAATTTGGTTATGTTACTTCATTATCAGCTCATGCAACAGACTTCCTATATTCCTTGCTTCTATTTCTCCCACAGCTGTAACAATGCATTGTAATATGGCATCCTAAAGATCGTAGTTCTTCATGGCTACCCAATATTAGTGGGTAGAAGTTATGAGGATTGATGTATAAATATTAGGAATTATTTAGATCCGAGGGTTGGAAAATAATTGATCATATTGTATAAGCTGTGACTAAGACTGTACTTTTATTCTATCATCTAATACAAGGAGCAGGATTCTTCAGATTTCTGTGGTTTAACTTGTGTTAGCCTTTGGCGTCTCTGTTTGAAGGCTGGGCCCTCCTTCCCACATATATTTCTGAGTTAATTAGGTATTTATCTTTTCTGTCATGTGGTGTGGATGTTACAGTAGATGCATTCTTTTATAACAACTGCAACAGTAATGATTCATTGTGTGTTTCCTCAATTGATCAGTAATTGCATTTCCTGTAAGCTGCAGTAGAGTGGTGTGATAGTTGACTGTGTAGGTTAATTTTCCTTATGCACTTGTGTGATAGCTGTAACAACCAAGCTCATCCCTAGTTTCTTTCAATTGTTGTCTTTCTTGAGTTTTGCTAATTCAGTCCATTTATAGTTATAATTGTTGAGTTCATTTTTTGCATTTCTGATTCTTAGATTAAGTTGGATTGAGATAGTTATAATGGATCTCCATATGTCCTGGTATATTAGGAATTAAATTTATGCAAAAGTAAGTCTATATGTTTATTTCCTCAATCTTTTATTTCTAGATCAAATTTGTAAGAAGGTAACTATAATTCTGCATTCTTAGTGTTAACCCAAAAATACCCCACATAGCTCTCAATGGCCTACACCACCCAAGGACACCATCTCACAACACTCATATCACTCCATTAGACCTTCCATTAGACTCCCACACCTCCAAAATAGCCTAAGGATGAATAAAAAGGGCTAAAAACGTGAAAAAGGAGCCCAAAATAGCCTCCTAGGAGCTAAAGCCCTCAAAAAGGGGCTAAAGGCCCAAAAAAGGGGATAAAACCCTGACCAAGGGCTTAAAACCCTAAAACCATTTGGAAAAGATATAAAATGAGGGTGGGGGGTCACTCTCAAAACACTTCTCCCATTGCCTATTGTTATGTTGCCCGTGGATGCTTTGAGACCTTTGCCTCTCAAACCACCCACACTCCCTCTCCTCCATCTCCATTCCCATTGAGCCATTGCTCCCCAACCAAGAGAGGTGCTTCCACAAGCTTGGGCATGGTGGCCCATTTCCACTAGAGAAGGTATAATTTATCTTGCATGCTTTGTTTACTTCTTTTATTTGATTTCTAATCATTGTTTCCATTTGCAGGTTTTAGATCTAACATTGTTTTGCAGGTTTCTCCATTGTAGCTTAGGGTTTATTTGCATATTTTAAGGAGGCGAAACCCTAACTCATTTTCTGTAGAGGGTTTCACCAGTGCTTCATTTTCTTCTTTCTATTCTGTTCTTAGCTTATAGTTTAGCTTAGCTCTAGTTTTCTATTCTTAGTTCTTAGATTAACTTACTTTTCTGCTTCTTTTATTTTTGTTTCGTTTTTCTGCATTTACCATTAGCAGGAACCTACCCTTCTACCCTATAGGAAGAAGGGAGCCATTCCTACCCCTGTAGCAGGGAGAAATCCTTGCTACAGAACTGGCGACCATACCAGGTCGATCCCACAGGATCCCTGGGCCAAATTTTTAATTTTTCAAGTTTTTTCAATTTTACCCTAGTTTTCAAAAATTTCTTGTTAAATCTGTCTTAGATTTAGTTTATTTCTTGTTTTAGGTACTGCCGAAGCCTCTACTAGGAAAAACCGAGTCGGATTGACCACAACACCAGTTACTGTCGGGCAGATCTGACTCTGTCTCACCAAAATACCCCAATCCGAAGCAAGGCGCTCTTATTGGGGCAAAAGGTGAGACTGGGGCGCAATTAATGGGAAAGCAGGTGCACCTAGGGCACACTTAATCCCCCAATAAGTGCGACTTCAACCCAGAAACTCAGGTTACGGCTGTTTCTGGATTCTGTGCGACCCCCTCGCTCATTTCTGAAAAAATCTCGTTTCCCCCTCGCCAGATTTGGTCAGAAATGTGCGGCCTGTCAAACAGAACTTTAATTTGAATTTAATAGACTGTAAATTTCAGTTTCAGAGGACTGTTAGTGCGGCCTAGCCGCCTCTATCCACCACTGCAAGTTAATTTCATTTCCTATTTTCATTTTCTGCATTTTATTTCATGAACAATGTGTAAATGTTAAGTAAATAATTATGGCTTAATAAAATGAACCTATTCTAACTAAAATCAACTTAAAATAAATGATCTTGCTTCCCCTTCCTCCTCTACCCAGTCATCACCCTCCGAGGTATTCTTGAATACGACGAAGGGCAAGCTCATATAGATCTAGGCACTCCATGATATTGTTCCAAAACCATTAAAATCGGGTGACTTGGAAGGTAGAGGGGGTAGAGAAGGAGGGATTCTCACGGTGCTAAGCATCCTCCCTATTGACCAACCTTGCATCTAGGAGGGGACCTAAGGATCTACGGATGGGCTTAGTCCCATTGTGTTTAGATCACATCACCTTCTCTTGGTTGAAGAGGAATATTAGTGAGAGGTAGACATCTAGTTAGGCTAGCAAACATTCAGGGTTAATCACTGTATTTGTTCACAATATCTGTTCATTATTCAATGCATGCATACACAACCATATGAACTCTACCATGATGAATTCATAAACCATTTGTAGCAACCAAGTACTAGAAAAAACAAGCAAACAAATACTCCATACCAACTAATTAACCCAACTCAGTTCATGACGCTGAGTAAGCCTTAAAATTTACTAATTTACACTAAGTACAAACAACTCTGTAGTCTTTGAGGACATAAGTCCCTGATTGCTTCAACTGTGGGAAGTACTTGGGCTCTGCCTAGAAACTCATTGTGAGGAGTACCACAGGAACCCCAAAGTAGTTGGCTGCTGAGAGGAATTTCCAAGCGAAACGGGAAACGACCCCTTCCAATTGAGTAGAGACACCTGTGAGGAACAAGCCAAGTGTTGTCTTCTGGCAGTCTTGGTGGCCTAGTGACCACCTTCATCCAATACAAAGACATTGAAACTGGGGTCCAAACATCATTCCCACCAATTTTCAAACATAAATCTAACACAATTGATCCTCCACGATCTTCCTCACGCCTAAGAGGTGAACCACCACCATTTGGAACACTCAATTGACACCGTCAAAGCCACTCTCAGCGATCTCCCACAACATCAGAGGGCCACACAACCTTTGATTTTTATTCAGACTCATATCAGTCTGAACCAAACCTCCATACCGCACCATCAAGCCCCTTGGCTAGTGCAAATCTGGATCCATTTTTCGGCCTAACCTTAGCAAGTGGACCCATGTCCACATCACAACCTGTCACCCACAACCTGAAAAGTGGCCCAAGCACAGTCATGCAGAATGTCATCAGTCAGCTACCACCACCTATAGTGACCAACCAAGTTGTCCCACTTGCAACACATGGGGGCAGTGGCCCCTCCACACACACTGTCCCTCCTGCCACACAAGGGGGCAGTGGACCATCCACTTACATTGCCCCTACTATCATACATGGGGGCAGTGTCCCCGCCACTCATACTATCCCACCCACAACACTTGGGGGCACTATCCCATCCGCAATGGTGCCACCGAAAGCACCCCCAGCTGTGCAGATGCACTATGCACCTGCAAATCCCACCACCATCACAGCCCCATCCCACATCAACTTGAGGTCAAACCTTCCATTCATGGCTCATCTAAACTTTCCTGATTTGGCCAGATTAACAAATGACCCCATCTGCCACCAAGATTTTTGGCCACCTATGCCAACTAAGATGCCATCAAACATCCCCAAGTTTGAAGGAAAAGCCAGGGAATGTCCCCAAAACCACATAATGACATTCCATCTATGGTGCTCATCCAATAGCATTGTAGATGACTCCATCAGGCTGAGGTTGTTCCAACGCACCCTTACAGGTGTTGCAACCAAATGGTACATTGAGCTGCCACAAGCCAAGTACCCCGACTTCAACTCCCTAGCCTTCATGTTCCTATAGTATTTCCAATCCCCTGTCAGATATGATGAGGGGGTGGAGATCCTACTATCCTGCTGTCAAAGCACTGCCACTCACATAATTGACCATATCCACGAGTGGCGGTGACGCCGTAGCTTATGCAAAATTCAACTAGACGATAGGATCTTCTTGGATTGGTTCCTTAAGACTTTGCTCCCACCCACTGCAAAGGACGTCACATCTGAACATCCCCAATCTAAAGAAGAGGCCATACTAAAGGCCCAACAATTTGACCTCATCTATGCCCAGTCTGGATACTTGTATACCGTCATTCCAAACACTCCCCGTCTGAGTACCTCCTACCGTGATGCACCGGGGGCATCCCATGCTGCGGACGACATCATAGGATTGGTCTCCCAATAGCCACAGCCTCGACCGACACCACATGCCATTACACCACAACCAAGCAACACTGCTAATGTTGCTTACCAAAACCAAGCTCTGGACTATGCTAGAATGATGTCCCAGTCCAGAGCAACAACTTCTTATGCACAACCTGCACCACTGCAACAGGCTCAGGCCATGGCTTGGCAAACATAGCAATATGTGGGGCAAATGCCCACATTTGTGGCACCACCACCCCCACAAATCTACTATGCACCGCCAATGCAACCTGTGCAAGCCCCCGCCCCCACTCCACCTGCTTCATTGGGACAAGTGTTCGCACAACAAAACCATCCCAACCAGCCTGCCCCCAACAATCAACAAGGGAAAGCTAGGAACAACCAGCCCCGCAACCAAGGCAATAACCAACTGCAAGGAGGCGGTCAACAATCAAATCCTCCCAACAATGCCATGGCAAACCAGCTAGCCCAAAACCCCCCACGACCAAATGCACCAAGATGCAATGCCCTGTTGCACACAAACCAACCATGCACACTGTATGAGGTCTGTGGGAACTACACATTC
The DNA here is from genome assembly GCA_001517045.1 of Pseudotsuga menziesii. Classification (NCBI taxonomy): domain Eukaryota; kingdom Viridiplantae; phylum Streptophyta; class Pinopsida; order Pinales; family Pinaceae; genus Pseudotsuga; species Pseudotsuga menziesii. The sequence continues at coordinate 315,502 of LPNX010062472.1, read as the reverse complement.
AAGTGTCCCTTCATGGGTCGTGTGAAGCAGGCTATTCGAAATGAGGCCCAACAAGCCACCAATGCTACAAACCAAGAACAACCCAACTCGGCACCTCAAGGGCCTCCCTCCATGGTGCTTCAAAAACCACTTCCAGTCCAAGTATTGGTGGCAACTGCAGCCCCTCCCCAACCCAATCCCAATGCTCTAGGGGCACCCCCCACAGCCAAAACAGGTGTTCATCACCTGCTAGCCATGACGACTGAAGAGGTCAACCTGCAAACCAGACGGAATCAGTACGGTACCACTACCGAGCTTGTTGACTCATCAACAGCATCCATGTCTAAGACAGTCAACCTACCGCTTCAATTACCTCCATTCCTGTGCCCCCCCATATGCAGAGTTGCCAATAATGCCACATCTAGAGTTGTAGTCAGCTATAGCATTGTGGATGATTTGTCCCAAACGCCAACCACCATGTCCGCTCTTGAGGTACTTAAAATGTGCCCAATGTAGTGGAAATCCTTACTAGCCTCTCTACGGGTAGTAGACCCCTACGACTCCAAACTGATCACCTTTGACACGGACAACAGGGAATCGCGTATGCCCTCCACTATCGCCTTTCAAATCCCAGTGTCCATCCGAAATTTGGTTGTGCACCGATGCATAGTGGATGAGGGGGCATCCACGTGCATCATGTCTACCTTGGTTTGGAAAAATATTGGATCACCAATTCTAAAACCATCCTCCATGACTCTGCGGGATTATGATGGACATCCCACTAAAGCCCAAGGAATCCTCCCTCATGTCCCCATCACGTTAGCCAAGAAGACAGTCCTGATTGACATTGAAGTCGTCAACACTCAACTAGACTACAACCTCCTCCTCAGGAGGAGTTACATGTACGCCATGCGAGCCGTTGCGTCAACTGTCTTCTGTCTCATGATGTTCCCCCAAGAAGGGAATATTTTGATGGTTGACCAGCTCACCTATCATGATCCGCAAGGGTTAACAACGCCTACCAATGTTATCCCTACCATCACCACCATTGAGCCACAAGTGGCGACCACACATGCTAATGTCATCCCTGCAACCAACACTGTGGTTGAAAGCACACCAGCCTCCCCACCGTTGAATGTGGGCCTTGGGTTGTTTACTGATCCCACTATGATGGCTCCTTTCCTGTTGGTGTCACCACCACTAACACAAAAGCAAACTGCAGACTTGTGAATGGTCTCATCTAGCACCGCTGCACCCAAACAACAATTGCAACCGCAGCCCCAACCACAACCAAAACATCGTCCACAGCCACAACGTCACCCACAACAGCAGCATTACGCGTAGCCGCAACCACAACCTCACCCCCACATGCAATCAATAGGGAGTTATCTAGGCTCATCTCCAGTCCATATGATTCCCTTCCTCTTTCCCCCACCTGGTGTCATGAGCAAGCCGGTCATGGCCACCTTAAGCCTACCCAACTTTACGTTGGGCATCTCGGTGTGGTATCTTAATCCACCAGCTCAACCAACAATGCCCTAGGTTGTTTTAACCCTGGTGCAACCTATCGCGGTTGAATCTCATCCTCCACCCGATCCGCATAAGACAACCACTGCACCTGCACTTGCACCACCCCAATCCAAAAGGGCCAGGGGCAAGAATACCAAAGCCACCGCAGAACCATGACAATTCCCACCTTGTGCCATTTGTGAACAACAGGGCCATCCAACTCAGAATTGCCCTAAAATCCTAGTGATTCGTGCGCATCTGGATGCCATGGATACGAACGAAAACATCCCCGTGGTTGAACTCCCAACCATGCCAGTAGTCAGGAACAAGGCATTGAGGACAAACCATGCTTGTTCCCTTTGTGGCTTGTATGGACATTACTCCCACCATTGCCAAGACCTGCCCAAATTTCAAATGGCTCTCATTGACCTTCATCACCATTCCCTTGAGTTTGAGATCACCTTGATCGAAGAAGTTCACCCACCACCGCCTTCTCCTTCATTGACAGTTTTTCTAGATACAACCAAATCCAAATCCAGAAAGAAGACCATTACAAAACGGCATTCACAACCCCATAGGGAACATTTGCATACTGAGTCATGCCCTTTGGCCTCAAAAATGCTGGAGCCACCTTCCAGCATGCCATGACGCATTGCTTCTGCGATCTCGTTCACATCATGTTGGTTTGTTTCAACAACCTCATCGCGCGGTCACAAAACCACACACAACACATATATGACTTGCGAGAAGTCCTCATGTGATGTCGCCAGTGCAGAATCCACTTGAACCCATCCAAGTGTGTTTTCTGTGTCCCCAGGGGCCATCTCCAAGGATTCATCGTGTCACACAAAGGAATGACCGCTGATCCTGGGAAAGTCCAAACGACTTTCCCCCTAACATCACCCCTTTGAGTGATAGCATTCCAACTTGTATTATAGTCTTTCCATTTTTTGTTTTACACATTTTTCCCAATTGAGTCTTATGTATCATTTCCTCTCATTGCTTCAGATGGAACACATGTCAGATCGGTATATGGGATTTGCAGATGGAGCAAGTAGATGGTACCCGAACCTCGCCTCAGCTGCATGGGTAATCTACTCCCCATCACACGAGTTGATCCACATCAACGGAATATGCATGGGCACCGCAACCAAAAACTAGGCGGAGTATGATGGTGTCAATGGCCTCTTGGCCGCCGCTCTACAGTTAGAAATTCATCATCTCGATGTCTTCTTAGACTCCCAGCTGCTTGTTTCTCAACTGAACAAGCACTACCGAGTTCACGATCCCTGCCTCTTTAGAAAGTACCTGCGCACTAAACACATGGTTAGAACATTTGAATCCATCACATTCACACATGTTCCCAGGAACCTCAATAGTATCACAGATCAAATGGCTAACGATATTCTAAATTGGCACATCCATAATAGTATATAGGAAACATACAACCATAACATAATGCATAATCATGTCTAAAAATACACACACAGTGTAATAATACATCACATAGGCATTTGCATTCCATAGCATAATAAAAATACTCACATAATGAAACCATAAAAGCGCATCCATGTGCGTCAAAAAAAAATATAGATATAAATCAATCAGTTGCATGTCCAAAACATGTCCAATACAAAAACGAGAAGCCACTTATGCTTTCTCAACAGGATATACATAAGCGACACAAAACCCCCTAAGTGCACCAACGCACTAGGAGCAACCCCACTAGGCTACTAATTCGACTTAGACCCATCATCTGACTTGGCCTCATCATCTTTCGAAGAGGATGCATCCTCTACAAGAAGACCACCTCTCGTCGTCCGACGAAAGTGCTCGCAAGCCACAGCCATCTTCTTCATCACACTCGTCAGCTCAGGAGGAAGATTGTGAATAGAAGCAATAAAGTTAGTACTTAGGTGCTGCCAGCCAAGATCTGACGCTCTAGTAGCTACCTCCTCCATATACGGCACCAGGCCATCCATATCCCGTTGCTGCTTGTGGGAGCTCCCAGAAGGAGTCGTCGCGGGAGGTACAGTAACAACCCACCTCCGATGCTCAGGTGGCGGACGAGGACCAACATCTGCACATACAAGTAAGGACACCATCAGTCCACATACATCAATATGAAAATCACTAACCAGCTCAACCATACTATGCATAAAGGTGAACATAAAAACATTAAGCATACATACCAGCTGGTCCCCACGCCTGACCAGGAGGTCGAGGCATCTCAGGGTCTCCCTGAAAATCCATACCCGCATACGGGTACTCCTCGATCACCACAGGAAGCTAGAGCCACTGCTCCAACAACTCCTCTATAAAAAAGCGGCCCACTTTGCCGCCGCCCTCGCGAATCATCATCTGGAACCACCTATACATCCTCGGCTCCCACGGACCACTGTCCTGCACAGCCCGATGAGGATGAAGTGTAGGTACTTTCTCAAATCAGAAAGCACACAAGAAGGATCCAAAGCAAAAACCAACGCCAATAGTCTTTGACTTGTTCAGCTGACGCCGAACAGCCTATAGATACATCTGGCCCCATGCATAATATGTGCCACCTATGGCATGCTCTACTAACTGTAGTTGACCACCAGAAATCTTGTGGCTCCCCATGGAACCCAAGATACACTACAATAGGGTCCCCACTGCCCATGTGGAAAACTCCTCGATGTCACACATCAGGATGTAGGAGTCATGCACATACGCTGTAGCGTAACAGTGCCGATCACACAGATCCTCCAATGTCTCCCCCTGAGACAGCACCGGTACCAAGTCACCAACCACTCCCAATATAGGGACCCAGTGAGATCTCCCAGTAATGAAGTACACATCCTCCAGCGTAATCTCAATGTGTTGGCCCTGGAAGAGGAACACCTCCTTAGTGACATCCTAGAAACCTATGAGTGTTTGCATCATCAAATGCAAACTCCGCATAAGCAGTATCCTCATAAATTTTAGCAACACAAAGCAGGCTAGTGTATCTCTAACACCTGTGTCACACAAGGATGAATCTCTGACACTCTTGCAGTCTCTCTCCCTCCATTTGATTTCCACCATCCTGCACAAGCAAAAACCCTAATGTCAGCCAGTGCCACCATAAAAAAATCACCCAAAAGAGGTTAGGGCGCACCTGTTTGGGCAAAAGGAGCACCGAGGGTGCTCATAATTTCCCAACAGGTGCACCCAGGGTGCACCTTATCCCTTGAAATGTGCAACATGGTCCCCATGAAACCCCAAAATGCTCATGGGGGGCCTCCAGGTGACCAAATTCAGCAAATAAACCATCAAAATGAAGAGGTTCAGTGAGAGCTTTTACCTGCAAGTCGTAGCTCGCGAAACCATCAGTTGGATCAAAAGAAATCAGCAAATGAATAATTAGGGCCCACCTCTCCAACTCCACAATGAACAGTGATAATGACACTTCACCATGTGGACCCCCCCCCTTTTATAGGCCCCATTTGACCTAATTTCTTTCGATTGACATAACAGGACCATACAAGCTCCGTTTGAGGTGCTGTTCACGCCATTGGTTTTAGAATTCTGCCCTCTATCTAGTTATGAGATCATCATCTCATGTTTAATAAGTCAATTTCAGGACCATTTCCCACAAGTCACCTCGATTTACAAACCATGACATGACAATGCAAGTGTCTACGGACCAGTACTTGCATCACACTTCTCGATCGCAACTCATGTGAGTTTTTGGGCCACTCCCATCAAGGACTATAATTTTAGCTTTTATTTTGCATTTTTAACACATAGTTGTCTTTTCCATTCACCGCACCTGACGCAGACCTCTGGACCACTGTCCACAAAACAATTTCTTTTATTGCACGCATTTGGCATATAAATGCCTCTGGACTTGTACTCACATCGCATGTGGTCAATTTCATCCACCACAACACACACACACGCTCTCCTGACCTCTGTCCAAGAGCCACCTCAGTTTACATGCCTCTGCCGCACCGACTCGCAGGCCTCTACCGCGATATATCCCATGCATGTATTGGTATGTTTGAGAGCCTTCTGCTCCGTCCATACTACGTGGATGACCTTTGGACCTTTTTCCACCGTCCTAACATGGGGCACTGCATGTGCCACCATTGGTTGACCACATTGGAGTTTCGTTTAAGCTCTTTTCTGACTCCTTAAAACAATGAAAAGATTGTTGAGCGCAACTGCTTCCTTTCCCGCTCGCTAAAGTATAGGAAAGGGCATCTACATCGTCTAGTTTATCTCCTTTTATGGACCATGTAGACCATTTCATGAAAAGGACCTCCTTGGCACACTCAAGCCAAGACCATTCCCCTCTGCATACTTTTATGCTTTCTTGGGTAGAGGGGCCGCACTTTACGAAAAATCTCACCACCGGTTGTTGTTAAGCTCTTTTCTAGCCATCTCAACAAGAAAAGATTGTCGTGAAAACTTGGTTTCATTCATTCTTGTAAAAGTATTTGAATGACCGTCCAACCAGTATAGGTTTAACCTTTTTCGGCC